>CM040241.1:206174475-206281827 GCA_022545495.1 Chrysanthemum lavandulifolium
AAGCTTTGAAACACTAAAGAAAAAGCTTACGGAAGCACCCATTCTAGTTGCCCGATCGATCTCCCTTTGAACTCATGTGCGATGCAAGTGATTTTGCTATCGTGCAGCCTTGGGGCAACGCAAAACCAAGCATTTTCAGCCTATCCACTACGCGAGCAAGACTATGATCAAGCTCATACCCATTACACCACTACGTAAAAAGAACTATTAATGTGGTGTATGCTTGAGAAATTTCGCCATACCTTATATTGACCAAATGTGTGGTGTATACGGATCACTCTTTTCTCAAATATCTCTTTGCAAAACAAGATGCAAAGCCGAGATTGTCCGCTGGGTTCTTCTCTCCGTGAATTTGATATCATTATACGTGATAAAAAGGAGCCGAGAACCCGTTCGCGATCATCTGTCTCTGATTAGAGAACCTCACCAAGATGTTTTCGAGAAAAGGAAATAAATGAAACATTTCCTCTCGAAACACTCAATGCGGTTTCTTTTCGTGGAGACTCTTCTACCCCATAGTTTGTGGACTTCGCAAATTACCATGCGGGTAACTTCATAGTGAAAGGATGTCGTCCCAACAAGAACAAATTCTTCAAAGATGTTAAACATTACGGGACGACCCTACTTGTTTAAAATTTGCGCGGATCAAGTCATCAGCGATGTGTGTATGGTCGAAGCTATTGACATTCTCAAGGCTTGCCATTCGGACCTCATGGGGGACATCATAGCCCCAACTACACCGCCAAAAGGTGTTTGATTCCGGTTTTATTGGCCCACAATCTACAAGGATGCCCACGAATATGTCAAAGCCTCGTGACGCTTGTCAACGCCACGGAATATCTCACAAAGGAATGAAATGCCACAAACGCCATTCAAGTGTGTGAGATCTTTGACATCCGGGCATTGATTTTATGGGGCCATTCCTCTTCTCGCAGTAATAAGTACATACTGTGGTCGTTGACTACTTTTCAAAATGGGTTGAAGCTAAGGCTTTGCCCACCAACGATGCCCGAGTTGTTGTGAAATTCTTAAAATCTCTCTTTGCTAGGTTTGGAACCCACGAGCCATAATCGTGATCGTGGTACGCATTTTGCAATGACCGCTTGAAAGAGTCATGCGTATGGTGTAACTCACCGCCTTTCATCGCTGCATCACCCCCAAACTAGTGGGCAAGTGGAAGTTTCCAACCGGGATTAAAGAATTCGAGAGGACGGTTGGCGAAAACCGTGCTCTTGGTCGATAAGCTAGATGACGACTCGGGGCCTTCCGACATTTTACAAAACACCCATCGGGTGTACCCATACAAGCTTGTGTACGGAAGGCGGTCATCTACCGGTTGAGCTAGAGCACAAGGCATACTGGGCCTTGAAACATGCCAACTTTGATATTCGACAAACCGGTGATCACGTAAAAGTTCAAATGAACGAATTAAATGAACTCCGTGATCAAGCATACGAGAACTCTTTGATCTACAAAGAAAAGACAAAGAAGATTCATGACTCTAAAATCAAGAACCGCGTTTTCAACATTGGTGATCGAGTCCTTCTTTTCAATTCAAGATTGAAGATTTTCTGAAAGCTTAAACTCACCGGTCCGGACCATTCACCATCACTAAGGTTTATCCTTATGGCACCATTGAGTTATCTCAACCCGATGGTCCCGACTTTAAAGTGAATGGTCATCGATTGAAGCATTACTTTGGAGAGGACATTCCCCGTGGTTGTCCCAGATCTACAAACTTTCCCCATGAACCAATGAATGCGGGGATCGAGTCAAGCTAGCGACTGGGAATCAAAACAAGAGCATGCCATATGGGTTTTCACCCATATTTCCGAGATGTCTCAAGTTTGTTACGGTTAGCCATTCACAAGTGGCTAGCTTGTGTGACAAAACTTGATGCTTAGCCTCTTCTTCTACCTTCTACCACCCTAGTGCGGGGAGTTGCCCCACATGTTGTGTATACATAAGAGTTTCAAAAAAAAAAAAAAAAAAATCCTTGCTAAATAATGGCCTTAGTATTTCCTTTTACGTTCTATGTTTCGCATAATCACGGTGACTTTGAATATTGAGGCAATATTCATTTCTATGTGGGGGAATTTCACTAATTTTATCATGTAATTATACCGCCTAAATTCCCTGCTGCGTTTTGGCCAAAAAATTTTTTTTGGAGTAAGTGTTTTGACTTACTCATTTGGTTATCATCCGCTTTGTCTAATAAATGTAGGATTGGCTAATCCAGAGCAAACGGCTCTTGGTAAAGATATCTCAAATCCGCTGACGCTTGCAATTTGCCCAAAATTGTACGGTATTCAAATTTCACCATATCCTAAAAGTGAAGAGTTGGCTAGCCCGCAAGTTTATGGCTTGTGGTAAAGGCGCTTGAAAACCATAATTGGTAATCACCACCAAAGATATTTTATCTAAAAGTTGGCTAGTCCGTATAAACGGCTTCTAGTAAAGACAAATCAAATCCGCTGAAGTCGGTGATTTGCTCAAAATCATTCGTTATCGGTGTACCAAGGTTCTTACTTGAATCAAACATTTGGCTACTCCGTAAGTAATGGCTTTTGGTAAAGAGATAAAATCCATTAATTTTTCTTAAAACATTGCTAGGACTAGCAATATCTTAGTATGGGATTGATGAGTGTGTAAATACTCATCATTTTGTACAAATTAGATCGCAAAAACATCCGAAAACACTCGTAAATACATCAAAATGATAAAATATCACAAATAAGTGTTTTATGTGTTTTAAATGCAAAATATCAAAACTGTGAAAACGATCAAGTTTGCATAATTGGCGCTTTAGTCCCCAAGTTTCAAAAGTTGTCAAAACAGGTTCTCGGTAAATCCAAATAAAGAAAATATCATTTTGAGTCCCTAGATTCCTAAGTTGTCAAAATTGGTCCTTGAAACTTAAAATTACAAATTTACAACTTAGGTCCCTGAACTTTGAAATTTGGCAAAAATAGTCCTTTAAAAATTTGAAAATGTCAAAAATAGTCCTTGCACTATTAAAGTTTGTCAATTTCAGTCCTTGTGTTAACTTTGGAGAAATGGCAGGATTGGTCCTTCATAATTTCAGATTGGCAATAATAGTCCTTGTCTAAACTAATACTTAGCCTTGTCAAAACTGTTTTGACCCCTGCCTTAACCCATTTGACCCCCTTGTCTTTTCTCATTTTGGACTGCCTGGTCAAATTAAGTCAAAAGCTGCAAACGCGCCCACCACTGTTTATCCCTTCCCCAACACCTCTGCAACCACTGCCTGCTTCCCCTCCCATCACCTCACCTTTTCTCCTCCCCTCATCATCACCACTACCTACTTTTACCACCACAATAAATGCCACCCCCCCCCCCTTAGTAGCTAAAATCACAATCCACTGTGTCAAATTGCATTTCCCACCAAAATGATAAAATGGCTAAAGACTCTAAACTCTCCCATTGGCTCCAAAAGAGGCGGATTCTCTCGAAGGCCACGTGGAAGAATTCTAGAGCATAAAAGAGGAAGAGGAACAAGAGAGAAAAACAGTTTTAGTTTTTAATTTTGTATGTCGATTTCATGTTTCGCTTTTAATTAAGCTTTAAGTTGTAATGTTTGGTTTCAATATATCAAATTAAGTCGTTAATGTGTTCAAACTATTATCAAGCAAGAATTCAAGTTTTTATTTACATTTCACATTTTATGCTTACTGTGGGAAATTTCTATTTCAAAATCTCAATCCCAAGCTTCAAGTAGCTTATTTCTTAGTTTAAACAAGCTTACACAAGCTTTTTATAGCTTTTTGTAAGCTTGGAATACAGTTTCAAGCAATTCTCATTGATGGTCAACAAAAGTCAACTTAAGAAGCAAATTGGGTTCAAGATGGTTGGAAATGGAATGGGTTGATGCAGAGGTTGATTTGGGTTGGAAATGGATTAGAATGGTAGTGTATGGTCTTGTTTAAGTTGCAATCATAGCTTGACACTTGTAAGTTCTGTTTACATCATTTTCATTTTGAGTTCAGTTTGCAGTTTGCATTTGTACTTAAACCTGTGATCATTAAACCTTTTAAACATGTTTATTCAGTAGTAATTAGGGTCACTAGATTTAGGTTAAGTGGTAAAATAAGATAACTCAATAATTTGCTTGGTCATTAGTTCAAATCAGTTTCTAAAAAAAGTGTTTGGTTTAGTTACAAAAACTGTGTTAGAGGTAATTTTAAGCATTGTTCTTGTTTAAAATATGTTTCTTTAGCTCTTATTAGCTCAGTGAAAGAAGAAAAACCAGTCCTTGTTTAAATAATAGTCAAAATTAGTTTCAATCCTATCTTAATTCATAACTGTTATGAATTTGGTTTGCTAGATTCATCATACATGTTTAAAAGCTGTTAGTCTAGCTCTAGTTCATCTCATATTAGCTTATTACAACATAATTAGCTAGTATAATCAATCTAAAGTTCATAAAAGTCAATTTGTTAGTTTACATAAAAAGTCAAAATTTCACTTGGTCGTTTTTGAATAAAACTTAGATTTTTACTGTTTGTTTAATACTAAGTTTCAGCTCATAAGCTCCTAGGATAGTAAACTTCAGTTGCTTAAGAAAATTAGAAAAATATTAGTTTGCTTTTAATCATCTTATAAAGTGCTTATTGGTTAACTTGTTTTAGACACCTTGTTTGAAAAGCTCCCCTGTGCACCAGTCACCATCTAGTTTCATAAGCTCTCAATGAGCTTATTAATTAGCCTAAACCTGTGTAATTTGATTTTTGGAAAGCCAACCTAGCTAACTAAAGGATACAAAAGCTTATTTTCCAACTCGCTTATTTGCTTAGCCTCGCAATTGCTTTTTAATCCGCCCATTTTCACTAAATCTACCAGCTTATTCGAGTTCACAAGATTTTCAAAGCTTCTTACGACTCATTATTATAAGCCAATCTTTGTGAAATAGTTATTTGGAAAGCTCATTGGTTGTCTAGTTAGTTCAATTGCTTACTTTCATTTCGAGCTTATTCAAGTGCTTAAAAATTAGCTATAAGGTGCCCGTAAACCAATAGAGTGTCTTGTGCAAATAGTGTAGTTCGAGCTTATTTGAATCTTTTCGCTTATTCCTTGGTCATTTTGCTTATTAGGTTGTTAAAATTAGCTTATTTAAAGATCCTTAGTTATTTCAGTCTTCTTTGCTTGTTCAATAGCTTAATAGCCATTTTAGCTTAACTTGTGCTTATTTCCATAAAAAAGGCCAACTGTTGAAAAACTTGTGCTTATTAGTAGTTTTTGTAAAAAGTCACAGTTGTGAAAAGTGCTTATTTCATTGGTCTTAATAAGTTTGCAAAAAGAAAATTCGAAAAAAAATGTTTACCAAAAAGGTGGGAGGCAGGTGCTCGAATCGAGACCTCCCACCTTGTGAGAGTGATAGGAAGTGTACCGGAACCATTGCGCCTTGGGACTTTTTCTTATTTCCTTACACAACTAATCTCTTATATACGCTTCCATTTAAGCTTATACGCTTAGTTTAGCTTATTTCGAGCTTATTCAATTGAGCTTTTTCCATTTTTCTAATTTTCATAAATTGGTATTGTTATAAAGTATTTTTACAAAAGTTTTGATTTTTCTCATTTGTTTTAGTATTTTAAACATTTAATTAGTGTTTTTAGTAATTAATTCATAATAAAAATATAAAAGTCAAAAAAATATAAATCTTTTTCTAAAATTTTCTTTTGTCATTTAGTACGTAATAAAATTGATTTTACACTCGTAGGCCTTTTATTTCACAAATTTTACGTTTTTGCTTGCGCCTCGCGTAATTTTTAGATATAACGCTCGCTTTTGTTTTAACTCACGCTTTTAGGTAATTTTAGTACACGCTTTAGTTAAAATAGTTTATTTAAGATATTTTGTTTTATAAAATCATAAAAACATCATTGTAAAAATAGTGATAGCGTTTATTTAATATATTTTATCTTTTATTTCCTTTAATTTGCATTTAAGTCGTTGTAATTTGTTAATCTTTTCTTTAGGTAATTATCCACTCAAAATCCTACTGATCACTATCCTTAGTGATTATTCGACATCTGATTGTGTTAAACACCAGTCATCCTCCGTGGGACTTAACGCACCCGGAATCCACCGTATTCTCCCCGATCTAAATTGCAATTGGTGTGTGAGTGCTTTAAGTTCCTTACTACCGGTCATTCAAGTGGCTAGCCTGCGTGAGAAAACTTGACTGCTCAAAGACCGATCGCTGACGATGAAGAGGTCCTTGAGCCCTACAACAACCCACCTCTCCCAAACAAGTTCGAAACCAAGATCATCATCTAGGCCTTTGAAAAAAGAAGAAGAAGACGCTCAGATCGACGTCAGATCTTGGCTAGATGACGATAAAATGTAAGAATTTGAATGGTTCTCACTCTTGTTAACAACACCCTACCCAAGAAGGTCGATTTGGTAGACGGTAATACATTGAGCATGCAAAACTTTGCAAGAAAAGTTCCAGTGAAGAAGATGACTAAACCGAGTTGAGGCGTAATCAAGAATGAAGCTTTTCAACTGTGGAAAGATAGCTCGAAAGTGCCATCGAGGTCTAATATCACCTTGAGAACATTGCTCGAGCTATGTCTAACAACATGGATTGGCTCAACCTGTAGCAAACGTCGACTTCACCAAACGGGACAACCCTCCATACTACACCGATCGGGTCAAAACCTCTACCAACAATTGGCTAACCTGATGAACCTAGGATCCCATTCAGATATTTCTTCAACAAAGACCGAATTTCTTCTACACGGTGGCGATGGTTCAAGGAAATACGCTACATCGCTGACACTTCCATTCCCAGCAGACTATATACTGAATCGCATAGCCATCGAGGAACGTGCCAATCACTTGTTCTCTCAAAAAGTTGAAGCATACGACCGAGATGCAATGTACGGATTCATCATTGGCCGTAATCAAGAATCTACTACGTGTCGTCTGTTGTAAGTCTCAACATGTGGTGTTCAAGACTAAGGACATCGCTTCCATCACACATGTTGTTCTATCATCTAAGTGGGACTACACCTTCCTAAAGAATATCGTAGTCAAACGACAAGATGAAAGGATTATGCATTCTCAAGTCGACTTTGAGAATTTGTCTATCAACGACATCGAAGACATGTACCTTGCCAAAGTACAAGGTCGCATGAGACAGTTTTCAACCCAAGTACAACGTGAATTCATCAAGTCATTGCTCATCTTCATCGACGATAGTCATCAAGGAACGTAGAAGATCTCCGGATGGTCGTTGAATCTTATCGCACCGTGTCAACTTCACTCCACCTCGCCTAGATCTTCCCGACCTCAACCAGCCTCACAATACACACTCATCAAGAAACCTTTCGCTCGCCACCGTAGTGAACTACAAAGAAACCGCTAATGGCGTGTAGTGAACTTCACAAGTTTGGGATCACACTTTCAAGATGGTTAGTGACGGATTGGCCTATAGGTTGAAGGACATACGTCACAAGATCGGGTCTCCTAAGCGATGGAATTCTCGTGATCGAAGGGATGTGAGGAGAATCATCAAGATGATTGATGAAAGGTTGTTTCAAGGATCGCCGTAACGTTGAAAGTTGTTGGTGGTCACCCGTGATTAACATCACCGGCTATCAACGCCTGCTCGCACTCCCGGCGACATCATTGCACTTCCCGGTACCCTTGAATTGTTTCCTTCATTATAAATTTGATGTGTGATTAATTATGCATATGGCTTGTGCACACATAACAAGGTACAACCCGTAATTTGCAAGAAAGGACCCCGTGGTACGCCTGCCACAATCCTTATAAAAGGAGCTTAAAGCTTTATTTTTGAGTAAAACCTATCAAACCTTTCATTTTCAAGGTTTTGCTCAAAAGACAAGTACTTCCCATATGATTTTCAAAACCTCAACCGCTTATATCACTAGTCGAGGGGAGTATTTGATGTAAACTTTGTTCACAAATTGTTCATAGTGGTCATCTTCCCACAACACTCGAAATGGTCATATTTATTGTCAACTTTTCAAAAATAACATTTGATATGCCATTTTTGAGGGGAGAAAATTGTGATAAGAAATATGTTGTGCAAATGCAAATAAACTGTACTTTTGACTTAACCAACGAATTGACGGTACTAAAACCGTAGTAACTCGAAAAGACTTGTCCGGACGGGTAATAATTTCAAGCTAGTTCGCTAGTAATGTAAATGTGTCTCGCAAAGGCCTTGTCCAAGTAGAAAGTACCATTCGAGATACTCTTGGTAGACATGAACTCGACGGGTTTGACAACCTTCGAGGTTTGTCTACACCTTCAAGGTAGTTATTAGAGCTAGTTGTCACCTAAAAGTCGACAATGTAACTCTTTAACTATGCAATGTAACCGTGTCTCATGGGGATTGTCTATCTTGAGTTGATCAATTCAAAAGTGCGCTTCTTCCCACACAGTCTGATTTCCGTCAATACTCTAAAGCACATGTGGGGGAGTATTTATGCAAAATCCTATCTCACAAAGGGTTCAAACATGATTTTCATTTACAAACCCTTTGAGAGATTCTTCACAACTGTGGTTTTAATGGCAACATAGGTTAGTCATGGAGTTATAAGGTGACTAAGGTTAGGAATAACATTCTATGATCCGCCAGAGCCGGAGGGATCTACCCAAGGACATCACAAATAGTTAGTACTTAGAAGTCCTTAGGTATGATTATTAAAAAAATGAGAAATGAGAATAGGAGAAAGAAGGAGTTGAAGAATTAAAAGAAATGCAAAGAAAAGGGTGAAAAGAAATAGCCTCTAAATTATTCAACTTAGGCGCATAATCGGTTCAATTCATATGCTACCGGTTGTCACTTAGTGACGCCGGTATTGAAGATTAAAAGTCTTCATGGACCCGATGACGATGCACTAAACCTTCTTAGCCACTCAAGTTTCTCTCAACAAGCTTGTTTCATTCTCACAGGAACCCACGTAAACTATTGGCCTTCTCTTAGAGATCACTGGTATTGAAGAAGGAGACCCTCTCCTAGTCTCCGCTCAGAAAACCAAAACGCACTATTGAGTCTAGATCCACGAGATTCATCAAAAGATCTCTTAGGTACACTTGACATTTCATCACTTGACATTCAACAATAAGAATTTCAGTGGTACAATATCGATTCCTTCACGTATCTTAGCAATCTGTCGAGAACATTTATGAGAGGTTCACAATTGTATTCCTCGCTGATTGAATGGAAACTCGCCGCCAGGTCAACATCAAACAGCTCCCGATAAACAGTCATTTGGTAACTCCCCGTGGATTACGCGGAGTGTGTCTCAAACGGTCTACATCGTGAGGTGATGCTTGGTGTACTCAACGACTATCTGAATCAGATGTACTTCGGCACATCGCGTTATCTCACTTGTGGGACTCAGCTCAGAATGGCCTTTGTAAGAATTAGAGTTGTGTTTTCACACTATGTCGTTAACACTCTTGAAGTTCAAACTTGTAAGTGCTTAATCCGCTTATTACTAACCATTTGAAATGTTTTCTTCTTATGGAAGCTCCGGAGCGGGATGATCGTGTTGATTCTTCCTTGCTCACGCCAACATCATCACTAATGGAAGTTCTATCCAATAGCAACACAATACGTAATGATTCTTCACAAACCAAAGAATCTACAAAGTTAAAGACTTAAAGAACTTCATCAAGATTGAATTCCAACGCCAAAGAGCGTGTGAGCATGTTGAAGAATGACGGAGACACTGGAGTAGTGAAGCGCACTGAGATGTAATTAATGCAGATAACAACATACTATCACTTTCTCACAAAGAACAATGATCAAAGAACAAAGTTAAAGATGACGCTAAAGCATAACTGCTCAAAGACAACTATCTCTACACCGGGAGATTGTTCGAATCAAGGCAATTCTTCTCACAAGAAAGAAGAATTTGAAGACGCCGAGCTACTATTACCTCAACGCCTTCACCGCTCATCACCAACACTTGAGGGGAGATTGTTGGAATCACTCCTAAACCATAATCAAGTTTTAGTAATTAATATGTAATAGTTAGCTTTATTATGGCCTTTATGTTTGTTATTAGCCTTAAGCTTATGTAGAAGGCCCATGAGCTTAGGCCCAAGCCCATAAAAGAAAGGATGGAAACTAGAGTGTTGCCCTAGCTTTCCTCCTATAAATACTCTTGTAAACCTTCATTTGAAGGTTGGTTGTTCAAGTTTTCTCTCATCACATATCCTACGACAACCGCCCTTAATATTGTGTGTGTGTGTTAGATCTTGTTCAATCGCTTTATCTCTTTCTATATCACTTGTGTTTGTAAAACTAGTGACCTAACATTCGAGATGCACTTTGATGATTTATACCTTAATATGCTCACATGAAAGAAGCTACGGCGAACTCACGCCTCATTTACACCGTAGCTATGAATTCAAATATGAATACTAAGTCAACACCGCCACGGCGTAACTATCAACTCAAGTTACGCCGTAACCATCTAGGTCAAGATGAAGTTCGCGCCCCAAGAGTTGCATCGTAAACCACAACTCTACTTATGGCTTAATCATGTTTATGAATGTTTGGATAAGATCTAATTAGATTACAACAGAGCCACATTCAAGATTACGACAGAGTGAAGAGGTTATTGATAACCATATATGAGATTATGCGGTAACCACAACTACGAACATGGATCAAGGAGGATATATAGTTACGGCATAACCAATTCATAAGGTTATGCCGTAGCTAGATCGGGGCCTATAAATACCAACCATAGTTTCGCATTTTCATCATACACACAATACCAAAAGTCAAAGAACGTGAAGGGGTTCCACAAGGCTGATCTTACACCGCATACAGAGCTATTTCCAAGGGAGAAGTCACACATTTCATCAATAATATTTAGCATTTCTTATTTCATTTACATTTCGATTCATGCCTTCATTTACAATGTCAAATATTGAATTGAGTGTTTATTTTAATATGATCAGCTAAACACCTTTAGTGCTAGCCTAGTTATGATTCCTTAATTGCTTTGTTTATGTTTTTGCACTTCTATTATTGCTTCTAGTGTATGCTTGCATAGTTCATTGGTAGCCACCCTTGCTTTGGTAGTTTTTAAGCCCGGTTGTACTTGCTTGTCTAGAAGAATTGACCAAAGGACCCTAGGGAAGTAGGTTGCGAGGGTTGATAAAAATTGACCAAAGGACTATCAATCCCTCTCGTGCGAATTGACCAAAGGGTCACCTTCTGGAGGGATGAACTTAAGAAGTTAAGGATGTGTGTCTAAGATCCTAGCGGTCGGGCACACATTGTTACGAATCTTGCATGTAGGGCACTTAATGACTTAGCATAGATTACCGGGGACCTCGTCAATCCGAAGGGTAATATCTTTGATATCGGTTAGGGAACTATGTGTAATAGGCCAAAAAAATTGACCAAAGGAGTCTGGCAAATATAAACCCCACTTTTTCTTTATTGTTTACAACTTCATTTCATTTCTTGTTTATTAGTTTAATTAATCTTTAAAACTATTATTCTCTTTTAAAACTGTGACACTAGACTTAAATAGGATCCAAAACTACATAGCTCTTGGGAACGACCTCGGTTTTACCACATTCCATAGACGAGGTGTGTCGAGTTAGCTTGATACATATGGAATAATCAATTTGAGAAGGCAATATTTTTTTAGGATTATCACCCAAATAGCCTATACGTGTGTGTTTATCGATTAGTCACCTCGGCTATTCGACCCTCATGTTAAACCCCTTTTGTTGCACTCGCCTTTAGTGCAAGATACCCCTAGATACACCCTTCCGAGTCATTCTTTTCATTTCATACCATTATCATGATTGTTTCGTTACACCTATTCGCCTTAGCCTACCGTGTAGTCTTAGTTTATAGTCGGGAAGTCACTATTTGCCCAAGTTTGAGGTTTAAGTAGAGAGATTCAAAAATCACGCCTACGTCAAAGACATACATTTGAAGATCATTGAAGACCCCTCATATTCTCCATATATGTTCATCTCAAGTGGGGGATGTTTTATCTTTTTATTGTAATAGTTATGATTAAAAAAAGATATATATTTTTAGTTTATGTTATTAATGTGCAACGTTATAAGCACTATGTTATGAGCTTATTAGATATTAGCATCGAGGAGGCCACCTCGGTCACATTTGAAGATTTTAGTTGGTTACGTGATTACACCAACACTTTGAAAAACAAGTAATGTGCTCATTATGACGTCCGCTAATGGCACATTTACTTGCTACATCATGATCGTGTTTCTTCGCCTTGAAGCTTAAACTTTGGATGGACGGGAAGGTGACAACTTGGTTATACGTTAAAACTATTTGTTTGTTATTTTCATTTTGCACCATTTATGTGCATCCATTGTCTTATCCTACCCTTTAGTCGCGAATCATGCTTAGGTGAGGGATTCAAGCAATCATTGGTGTCTTGGCCATGGATTTGGTCATGTATCGATGGTCTTTGTCGCCCTTGCCATAGCGTGTTAGTAGTGACACTAAACCCTTAGCCTTATTATGTATTCACCCATATTGCCTTCGAGATTGTTTAGACCTTAACTCTAGTGGTAGAGATTTGTGTAACCGCCAAGCTTATGATAGATTACATGTTATGACTGTGCGTTGAGTGATCACCCCGAAATTGAAACTTAGATTATAGAGAGTATGAGTGTTTGTTCCCATTTCGTGAGGTGTTCGGCTTTGATATATTCTAGCATAGAGAATTTTTAATCTCATATCTTCCAGGTAACTTGGGGATATCTTTTTAGCAATTATTCTAATAAGGTCTACATGAGGGCAAGTAGAGTTCAAGTGAGGAGATATTTGATAACATCAAATAATCTTTTTTTTAAGTGTCAATTTCTCCCGATTATGCTCATATTTTATGTGAAAAACTAGAAGGGGGGGGTTGAATAGTTTTACCAATTAAAACTTCGTTTTAAAATATTTAGATCAACTTATGTCAATCTATTTAGATGTGTATGTTGGACATTGATAGATAGATATATAAATGTGTAATGAAAGATAAGGAGTAAGAAGCACAAAACCACGATACGAGTATTTATAGTGGTTCAGCAACAAGGACACCTTCCTTGCCCTACTCCACTCCCCGAGTCACCTAATCGAGAGCTCGTAATCATTACACGACACCAACTCCTTATGGCGGAGAAGCCTTCACAACGTCACCTACTCTTTTTCCGGTACTAGGCTAACCACCGGGTTCTTTCACCAAGTAGAACCACACCTACCACAACGTCGCCTACCCTTTATCCGGTACTAGGCTAAGTACCGAATTCCATTACAATGGAAGAACTACTACCCAACACTATACAACACCTAACCTCAAATGAGACCCACTCCTTATTACAACACCATCAAGGATATCAATATCCTTGGAAACAAACTATTAATATTTGTATAATGATGCACCTCATCGATTATACGACCTTGGCATCGTTCACTAATACCACTTGATTTTACTCCTAGGCAGCTTTCACTAATGCCCTTGACACGAACGATTGGCACCTTTCACTAATGCCTTCGTCTTGACTTCTTTAGCATCTTCACTAATGCTTTTGACATGGACGTTAAGCACCCTTCACTAATGCTTTTGTCTTGACTCTTTCGGCATCCTTCACTAATGCCTTCGATATAAAACTCTTATGGAGAAAGAAAGAAGTATCAACAAGAGAACCTCAGTAGTCTTGATGATGACGAAGTATGGCAACTCATGGACTTGAGCTTGCTCGACTTCAAGAAGTGGTGATCTCGCCTTTAAGAGGAACCTAGAGAATCACACAAAAACAAAAGACAAACTACATAGAAAGATCCCTTAGGATCTGTGGTTAGAAGGTTACAATACTTGGGGAAAGTATGTGTGAGAGTGGCAACCCAAAAGGAAGAAATTGGCTCACTATTTATAGAAGAAAAACAACTATTGTTCCACGGATCCCTCACTTGAGAGATCCGTCCAGTGTATTATTGGGGATCCGTGGGACGCTCCCTTTTGCCCATGGGTTTTGGGTCATGGGTCATGGGTAATGGAGCATGGGTATCCAAGTAGATACAATGTATCTATAAGATGCAATGCATCTAGTCCATGGTTCATGGATTAAAACTATGGGCCATGGATTAAAATTATGGGTCATGGATATTATCCATATATGACATAAGCATGATGTCATGTAATGGGTTATGGGTCAAGCTCCATGGGTATGGGTCATGGACTTTGGGTTGTACCAAACTATATTCAATGTATTTGGTCAATGGGTAAAATACTTAAGTTTTTACCCAATTGTATTACCCATTATAATATATACTAGTTATGTATATATTCACCCAATATGTAAACACTAGTTGTTATACATATGTATTACTAAATCATAAAATCACTTATACTTGTTTTAGTGTTTTATGTGAAAACATAAGTGTGTTAGAGAACTATTGGCTCAAACCAATTACGTATTTTATTTGTTTCGTTAAACTGATTTTACGTTTGTTATCGACAAAACATTAGAAGATCGTAAAATATAAATAAACGGTTTTACGGCTTATTTGTATTAACAATCTCCCCCTTTTTGTTGATGACAAAACATAAAACTATTTTAAGGAAAAACTAAAATTCGTAAAAGTTCGAATTGGAGTTTTTACTCTCTTCTCTCCCTTTTTGTCGGAACAAAAAGAGCGTCGAAAAGAAACTAACACAATGTTTTAAGGAAAAACATGTAAAAGAAAGAAAATCTAGAGAGTAAGTGACTGGAAGAGTTCACGTTTTAACTCCCCCTATACGAGTCCATCCCTTTGTGAGAGCATCAAGTAAGTAAAACTACTAAGCTAATGCATTGCAACTATGTTTACAAATGGTTTCGTCTTAGTGACAAAAATGCTCCCCCTTGATGATTGCAACTTTGCAAAGGGACGTCATGAAATGTAATCCAAATGAGGATTATATTGCAAATGGTTTTGCAATGTATGGTTTGACACAAAACTCCCCCTAGCTAAGGATGTCAAAGTCTTCATGTGTATTTTGAAAATCTACAAAACAAAGGGTAGAAAACAAGTATATAGTGCATAATTTCCTGCAAATAAGACTCAAATTAGTAGAAAATTCGTCTTCTGCTGCACGGTTCCCTCCTTGTAGGGATCCGTTTAGGAAAATCTCAGGGATCCGTCAATCTGATGACAGATTTCAGCAGTGGTGATGTACCAAATAATGTTAATATCAAAGAGAGATATGTATTCAAGCAACAAACATATACTCAAAGCAATATGGAAAATAAGTTATCATTCAATAAAACATAAGAGATAATCAACAAATCTTTAAAACTAAGAGAATGATTTAGCCATGTAATACATATTCTACTAATACTAATGAGTGACCTAAACTTAAGAAGCAACCACGTGCTTGAGTCTAAGGATGATCAAACATGAAATGAGATTCCTAAACGATCTAAGTTAAGTTTGAGACTAGGACACCGTTTTAATCCTTAGGCTCATGGTTGTTTAGGTTTGTTGACCTCATCGAAACGTTCGAGGAGGTTATAAAACATGAAACGTTGCTCCTCACGTAGTTCATGTATCAACCCTTCAACATGTTGACAATGATAGCAATCCTTGTCATGGTTTTGAAAAGATGGTGGTAAAGATTGAGTGTCTTGAAGCGGAGGTTCAAGTGAAGAAGGTTGGAGATCCTCAAATGAAGGAGGGATTGGTGGTGGCTCAACAAGGGTTGATCGTGGAGGTAGGGAAGTGTCAACTTCCATGTGGTCGGGTGGTTGACTTTGATGTCTCCTCATAATCCAAAATGGGCCATTAGAGGGAAATGGAGAAATGGACATCGGTGCAAGTGTTGATTCAACACCTTGGTTTTGTTGTACAATCTTCTCTAGTGAAGAGTGTGTCGGTAATGGTGGAGGATGAGATGGCCTAGGGGGTAAGCCCTCTAAGTTTTAGGAATGTGGAGATGATTGTGAGGTGTTAAATGATATGGCTCTAGGCACCAATGATGTAGGTTGGGTTAAAAAGGGTGTATTTGGTTTAGTAGGAATTGTAGAGTTTGGTGATGATATTTTTGTGGGAACAATCCTCTTGGGTATTAGTTTGATTGGTTGAGTTGGTGGAGGGGAAATCCTACCATTTTTGGGTTTGATCGGAGATGATTCGGTTGAGGAAATTTCGTGTATAACACGAGCAAGTTTCTTGGGTGGTTCTTGGGTATATGAGTTAGCACTAGGAGCTTTCCTCATGATGAAATGACTAAAGAAGGTATTTCTAATTGCTGAGAATTATGTTGTGTTTGATGACTAAGGGATTCTAGCAAGATGACTTATAAAGGGAAGAATTTGGCAAGTGCATTCAAGACTTAAGCCACTAAGATTCTTTGAAATGTGATGATTAGCATGCACAAGAGTCAACTTCAGAGTTGTACTGATGTAGGAACTTAATTAAGATGAGATAGAGTGTTCAAGTTAGCAAGATGAGCTTGAAATGATTGTTTTAGCTAGAGTTGATATGAATCATCATACGGATCCCACGGTTCCTCCAATGAGGATCCGCTCTAGGCTAATCCTAGGATCCGTCTCTCAACAGCCTAAGAAAAGATAACAATGATGTTTGTAAGGTCTAATATCTATACCTTCTTGAGTATTTCAGTCCATCTAAGTGTCTTAAATGAAAGGGTACTTAAATGATCAAGGGCAATGAGTGATGTAGCTAATGATTGCCTTTTATGGAAGGAAAATGAGACTTTATGATCACCAATGGGTGTTCAAGGATGACACTAGGAATTTTGATGGTGTCAAGTCATAATATATGATCTTAGAGATCAGATGTAAGCTTGAGATAGAGTTTGAAAAATCCTCAAAAAATAAAAGAATTGAAAAACTAGTTTTTGACCTATTTTTGAGATAAGGATGACTAGACACAATTTCCTAAAATTGATAAATATATCCACCTAAGTGTTTTGAGATGTGAGAAACAATGTGTGAGTATTGAAGAGGAAATATGGTGAGTTTTGATGAGTTGATAAATCAAAAGCACTTTGAATTAGATCCTATGTAAGCTATGGGTGAGTGTGAAGTTTTCAAATGCTTGAAGAAGACTTAGTTGGTTCTAAGGTCTTATGTTTAGCTAGTGTGAAGTGATCTAGTGAGCTGTTTTGATGTATGGGAATATGTATTGCTCATCTGTTGTCACGGATCCCACGGTTCCCTCAGAGGAGGGATCCGTCTAGGCTAATCCTAGGGATCCGGCATCTGTAGATCAGAATCATCACAGAAGGTAATGCAGTATTTGCACTAAACTATATGCACTAGTAACCATTAAACTTAACAACAACATAAACATGTTATCACATAAATTAATCATAGATAATAGTAGTAATGATAATATCCAAGATAACATAAACAAGCGTGCTAAAACATAATCATACATACACAAACCAAATGTCTAAAAACAAGCATAGTCCTAAAGTCTCTTTTGTCAATCCTTTCTTTTCCTCTTTCCTGACTTCATGACGTAGTTAGCTAGGTTTTGAATCATTCCCCTTAATTGTTTGAATTTCGGGGTCTCGTTTGGAAGAGTTGGAAGTTGTTGATAGTAGTCAAAGGGGTCCAAGTCGAAGTTAGCTTCGAGGTTGACATTTACTTCTTATTCTTCTTCTTCTTCTTCTTCTTCTTCTTCTTCCTCCGAGGAGTCCGAGAGAGCCTTAGGTTTTCTTCCATTGACCATGAACCATTTAGGGGGTTGTTTGGTAAGAGGTACCATGACGTGATCGGAAAGAAAATGATCATCGTTGATAGGAGATGGTTGCAATGCACTAACATACTTACAAAGTCATGTTAGGAGCATACCATACAGAAGTACCATGTTGGCAACTTTGAATACCCCGGCCATTCTCTTCACCATGTAATAGGCGAGATTAAATGGCTTTTGGTGAATAAGGCAATAAATCATTTGCACGAGACATGCATTTGGATGATCCTTGTTACCGACTAAACTAATGACGTTTTCCCTAAGAATTTCTTCCCATTTTCTAAAAATGGGGTGCATTTCGAAGAATTCCATTTGAAAGGGATCACGGTGAATGAGCATTTTGTTTCGGTTGAGACGGTATTGGTCGGCTCTAATTTTGAAAATGGTGTCTCGAATGGTTTTGGGTTCATCAAGAGGAGTATGGTATATTGGTTTGGGATCAAGAGCAAAAGATTGAGTGGATATTGCCCAATCTTGAGAGTACATACAAATTCCTTCACACGGAATGCGAAGGATTTAAGCGAATGTGTTGAGAGGTAGAGTGAAGTTTTGTTTATTGATGATGAAGGCGATTGAAATGCTATCATCGGTGTTTCGAATGATCCTAACACTTTTGTAGAATTCAAAGATGAAAACTGGACAAATTTGTTCATCAATATCAAGAAGACAATCAAAGTTGATTATCGAGAAGACTTGACGAATGTCGGTATCTTCAAGGAAACATTCCTTGACCACACGACCTTCGTGGATAAGTCATTTTTCAAGTCTTTTGAAGACTTTGCGATCGGTTTTTTACAATCCCTCTTTTCGATAGTAATGGGTGAGGTAATGGACGGTATCATGGTGGTCTTGTTGGGTGGCTTTAGGCATGGTTGGTCCTAGAAACACAAATATTCCAATTAGGCAAAATTTGTTGAGATGGGTTTATGGTTTTGATTTGTATTAACAATGTTGTAAACACAATGTAATCTTACTTATGTGAAAACCCTTTCTAATGATCAATTTTGGAAAACCTAATTTTATCAATGGATTAAAAAATGGAGAAACCATAAACCCTAGGATGAGGATGATGAAAATTAGAACATGTTAGTTTAATTACTTACAATGATGTTCTAGAGAAGAATGCTTGAGGCTATGGAGTCCTATGAAGATGAAAACAGCTCTTGGGTCATTTTTGTGTTTTATGGGGAGAAGGAAAGTGAGCAGGGTTGGTTTTGAAAAGCGTATAGCTGGTTTCTATTCCACGGTTCCCCCGGATCCCTTGTATAAGGGATCCGGCTAGTACAACTAGAGGGATCCGGCTACTGTAGACAGAAAAAGAGTGTTTGGCATTATTTTTTTAATAAGTTATAAAATAGCTTATGGAACAAAAATAGTTTTTGGGTTAAAAAAAATCTTTGGTCAACGGGATTTGATAAATTAATTATCGAGGATCCATTTGTGACGACGGCGTTAGTTTGATGAGATCAAAAGGAATACTATTCCCGATGATGAGTAAGTCGGGAAAGTGGCGAAAAGAGATTTTTGAGCGGCTAGCAATTATTAGCAAAAATGGTATCAATATATTCATGTAGAAGTAAGCTAGCTAATGAAGAGTAAACATACCTCTATGCTCTTGATTTTGGTTTGTGAAGACATAAGACCAAAAATACTTCATGAGCTTTTAAAGTAATCCGTTGTACTTAGAATAAGTAGGTTGTGATTACTTTTAGGTTCTTCCTTGAAAGTTGACTTCATTATTCTTTGAATAGAAATCAAGGTTTTGGAGAGATCCTAGCATGAAGATTTCTTAAAAAGAAAATGTTAGAATAATCTATCAATATCCAACATGAGAGAGAGAAAAATTTGTTTTAAAAGATTTCCTTCTTTGTAGTTTTCAAACATACACGGACCGTATCAAGTTTTTAAAGTACAACATACTTTAAGAAACTTGGTAACGAAGCTCTGATGCCAATTGGGGAAAACTAGAATGGGGGTTGAATAGTTTTACCAATTAAAACTTCGTTTTAAAATATTTAGAGCGACTTATGTCAATCTATTTAGATGTGTATGTTGGACATTGATAGATAGATATATAAATGTGTAATGAAAGATAAGGAGTAAGAAGCACAAAACCACGACACGAGTATTTATAGTGGTTCGGCTACAAGGACACCTTCCTTGCCCTACTCCACTCCCCGAGTCACCTACTCGAGAGTTCATAATCACTACACGAAACCAACTCCTTATGGCGGAGAAGCCTTCACAACGTCGCCTACTCTTTTTCCGGTACTAGGCTAACCACCGGGTTCTTTCACCAAGGAGAACCACACCTACCACAACGTCGCCTACCCTTTATCCCAGACTAGGCTAAGTATCGAGTTCCATTACAATGGAGGAACTACTATCCAACACTACACAACACCTAACCCCAAAGGAGACCCACTCCTTATTACAACACCATCAAGGATATCAATATCCTTGGAAACAAACTATTACTATTTTTATAACGATGCACCTCATCGATTATACGACCTTGGCATCGTTCACTAATGCCACTTGATTTGACTCCTAGGCATCTTTCACTAATGCCCTTGACACGAACGCTTGGCACCTTTCACTAATGCCTTCGTCTTGACTTCTTTAGCATTCTTCACTAATGCTTTTGACACGGACGTTAAGCCCCCTTCACTAATGCTTTTGTATTGACTCTTTCGGCATCCTTCACTAATGCCTTCGACACAACACTCTTATGGAGAAAGAAAGAAGTATCAACAATAGAACCTCAGTAGTCTTGATGATGATGAAGTATGGCAACTCATGGAGTTGAGCTTGCTCGACTTCAAGAAGTGGTGATCTCACCTTTAAGAGGAACCTAGAGAATCACACAAAAACAAAAGACAAACTACATAGAAAGATCCCTTAGGATCTGTGGTTAGAAGGTTATAATACTTGGGGAAAGTATGTGTGGGAGTGGCAACCCAAAAGGAAGAAATGGCTCACTATTTATAGAAGAAAAACAACATTGCTCCACGGATCCTCACTGAGGATCCGTCCAGCTTATCTTGGGGATCCGTGGACGCTCCCTTTTGCCCATGGGTTTTGGGTCATGGGTCATGGGTCATGGGTTATGGATCATGGGTATTGTTAGGAATTGGAAATTCCATAGTGAAGTATCGGTCACCCCAAATATAATCTAGCATAAGTTAGCTCGTAGACATATCGTTAGTTACGTTATTTATTAGTCAATTAGTTAGTTGTTAGCTTAGTTATTAGTTTAGTGTAACACCGTGGAGGACGAACGGGTCTTTACCAACTGTATGCCTGATCCACAGTCCGAAGGAGGACGTATAGTATGTAACTATAAATACCCTGTACCTCCCAAGGTAGAGGGTTGGAACTTCTAATCTAACCTTTCACATTTTTGTTTATCTCTCTAGAATTCCCTCTCATCTCTTTCACTCTCTAACAATGGCATACTTGTTTAATCATCTCCCTAGACCACCCAAATCATCAAAAAACATAAAATATACGATCCTACACATGGTACCAGAGCCTAGGTTGTGTTGTTTTGATGATTTGCATGGTTTTTGAAGCGGTTTTGTATGTGGTTTGGTTGATTCTTGTATGCGGTTTATGTAGTTTTGTTGTGGTTTGATACGGTTATGTTTGTTGATTGAGTTTTTGTGGTTTGAATCATTGTTTAAGTTGTTCTTTATATCGAGTTTAAAGTCGGAAAATTAATAATGCTTTTTTTTAACATCATTGTTATTGTATCCATGGTCCAAATAAATTAAATGTCATGTTCCTTTATGTGTTGTCAAAAACAGTACCTTTGGTCATCCTTGTCCAATAAATGTTTTTGGATAACTTTGATTCTTTTCTGACATCTTTTGGTACCAATATGTGGAATTTGTGGTCAATTAATGGTAAAAAAAAGGCTCAAGTTTACTGGGTATTCAAAGCAGTTTGTCTGGGCTTGTTAGAACTCTCTTGGATGCGTTTTGAATAATGATAAAACCTGTTCCTGTTTTTCAGAAAAGTACAACATGCGACTTGTCAATTTTGAAAGCGGTTTGCTATAAACTATATGGTTTTGACCATCTTGATCCGCGGTTTGATATTTTCTTGATGCGGTTTGACTTCAATAAACATGCGGTTTGTCAAATTGTCGAGTTTGACTTAGTCAAATGCGACTTGACCTTGATGCGTTTTGTCAAACCAAGATGGAAGCGGTTTGACCAAGGACTATGAAAGTTGCGGTTTGGTTGTTAACTATGGTGCGATTTGTATGTGTAAAGATGAGAAAGGATGCGTTTTGATGTATCTTGCAAACAACAATACTATGCCTAATCTAATTACCATACATCAACATTAATCACAAATTTACAAAATAGTCGACAACAAGTATCAAACAACTGATTTACAACAACTACTTTTATTTACCACTAAACCATCTCCATTTATTTACAACATCTTCCATCAGTTGTCATCAACTTCATCAACGTAAAGAAAATAAAAATAATAATAATAAGGATCTCGTTTCTTCGCTTCGTGGTTGTGACTTCTCAATGATTTTTCGGATACATACAACCACAAACGTTATACATCATAGATCACAAATGTTAACTTCTCAATGATTTTTTCTGCTTGAAGTATTTACTTCAATACATGTTCGAATTTTTAAGAAAAAGATGTTAACAAGTGTGTTACCTCTTTTGTCTTAATTGCTCATGTTTATTCATGATTATTTTCGTGAATTTATGAGATAATTCAAAACCTCTCATTCTCTTTTATCCGAACATCATGTATAAAGGAGTATAACAATTATGTTATATCCTCGTCACTCGTTCGTCCAATCAAATCAAAACAAAAATGAAAAACCTGCCTTGTTCCAGTGGTTGATCTCGCGGTCATCACACAACCTCAAGCCATCCCTGTGGCGAGGTACTCAATGAATGATACTCTGAGTAGATTGATTTTAATAGATTTGATCGTATGGGAATGATAATCGTTTGCTTTTAATCTTGGTGTATCATGTCATAAGTAATATTAGGAGGTGAGAGACGATTATTGTGAGAGGATCTGTAAAACGGTTAACTGATGGAGGCGTACAGATTTTTTAGGGTTAGGTTAGTTGAGTGGTAACGGGCATGATAAGGATTAGGAAAGTGTTTTATACACCGAAGTTTTAGGGTAAGGTCTTTGTTTGATTGAGTATGCTATATGTCTACATGGGCCGAGCATCCTTGCTACTCTCAAACATGGGCTTTTAACATTTTTGCTAGATCTGTTTGGTAGACCGGATTGATGTACACTTGGGCTTTTGACATGAAATTCGGTTATGGACTATAGACAGAATTATTGGGCCATATATTTTATGGACATCACTTGTCTTAGACATAATATGGCTTAGTATTAGTAAAACGTGTGGTAGAAATTTTGAATTCGTGAGATATCCAAACGTTTATTAAACATTGATGTGAGTGGGATTAGGGATAATGTATGATAAGTGCTAATTTCATACTCCGTCTTTTTAGGGTATAAATGAATTTGGATTGGGTGTACATGATTGAACCGGATACGGACTTGAGTAAGTATATGCTATGACTTGATGTTGGATGTGTGATATGAGATTTGGACTTTATGAGGCTTATGATAATAAGATTTGATTATGAGAGTTGACAATATGATTTGATGTGATATGAGATTTGATAATGTGTTCGTTGTGTTATGAAGATTGATGCTTTGGTGTATACATTTTCACGGAGGATATTACTTCACGGCTTGAATTGATGATTTGACAAATGTTTACTACGGGTTGTTTGGACGATATTTCTTATTTGGATTTGAAGTGAGGGTTTTCGGCACGGTTACTTATTTCATCTTCTTTCTTTCTACCCTTCCGCGAAGATGACTTGTTGGGGCATTTATAGAGTGTGACAAAGACTTGGCTATTTAGTTACTTTTGTGATTCTTTCTCGCTTAACCCACAACGTAACTATCACTTCGTGTCTCACCCAATTGAGGATACATCAAGAGGTTTTGTACATTGGGTACACTATTTCTTTTCACAAGGATTAGTACAAGTTTAAGTAACAAACTGGGAATTCTACTTCATGTTCAAGTTTGGTATATCGGGTTTACTTCACCGGTGGTCACATTAATTGCCGAATGTATGGAAGTTGTGTTTACCAAAGTGTTTGAATGATGAGATATGATCAAGAATTATCATGGAATATTCTTTGCTACTAAATGTCAATGATACTTCACAGTCTAAGCAAAATCCTTCAAGAATCTTCAGCGTCGGTCATGACTTTTCAAGATGTTTGCTTATGACAAGAACTTCGTGCTAATGGGTGTACGTTATGATGCTTCCAAAGTTGAAACCATCATGGGGAGAAACATGTACTTTGATGTGTTACGGTCAACCTCAAGAGGAAGTATTTTATACTACTTGACTTAGTATGGTTTGTGAAGGTTTCTACATATGGGTTAAGAATTGTTGAAGATAGTGTTGAAGATGGTGATTAAACCGTTGATGAACCACTTCATGTTTCCCTAAAAAGATATTCATTGAAACCGAATTTGTCATGACACATTCAAGTGACATTGTTTACGGTTTTGTCTTGAATTTGTAACATCTCGCGAAAGAATCTATTTCTCGGTTTAAATCATAGACTTGTAAAATCCGTGACAATGGAAACATCCCGGTAATAGTAAAGTGCATTTCGGATCTATCTTATGGTTTATTCTTGGTTTTGTAAAATCCTGCGAAAGAAACTATTTCTCGGTTTAAACCATAGAATTGTAAAATCCGTAATGATGGAACCATCACGGAGAAAGGAAAGTGTATTTCGGGATCTTATCGATGTTGGTGCCACGGTTCCTACTTCAAAGAAGGGATAAAAGGGTGTACTTCATGAATTGGGTGATTGCTTGGATATTCCTCATGGCAGTTTGGTTATTATATGGTTTTACGGGGTTATGTGTTTTTAACCATGGTCGGGATGAAACCGTTATCATAGTTCACTTAAAACGTAAAAGGAGGCTAGAGTTGAGCTTTTAACCAGAAGATGTGACAACGGTGTTAATTCACTATTATTTAGTTGAGGTTGAAGTGAAATATCACGGGCAAGTGTACTTAGTATCTGAAGGTATCGGGGATGGTTGGATGAAGATTCTTCATGATCCTTGTTCAAGCTTAGTATCAAAAACGAAGACATGGAAATCTAGTTATTGTTGGGTGACTTTTCCTTTTCTTTTACCACTTGGGGGAATTGGGCTCTTACCACCACAAAATAACTATCGCTTTAAGGAGTTACGTTGTAGTGCTCAAGGTCACATTCAATTGTGGATTCTCAAGAGGTGATGTCGCCTTATACTTGATGGTTGGTTGGATGATGAGTATAGAGTACTTAGAGATTCAATGGAGGATGAACTCGGCACCGCTCTTTGTTACATATATGCAAGTTTAAGTCACGAGTTCGGGTTAGTTTACTTCAAGGTCAAATTCATCATAATGGATTTTCTCCATCATAACGTCACGAGCCTCTTGAACGATAATGGGGTTGATTATAAGTTTGCCAAGAGTAGATGAAAAGATAGAGATCATGACGCCTCTTGAACACAACGTTTTGCGCATTATCAAGCTTCTCGTTCCTCAAAGAAAAGAAATGAAAAGTGTACGCTTCGATGAGCATTATCTTCGGAAGAAGAGAAATCTTCTCATTAATGACCATTCTCATCAACATGCTTCATGCTTTTTCCATGCGCTTTCAAACATCAAGTGAACCAAACTACTGTTGATTGTCTTCTTATTCCACTTGCTCAGTTATCATGACGATGGCGACATCATATGCTACCTTTGAGGGGGAGAAGTGTGAATAGACTACATTTGGATGATTTCACTTATTTGATCAAGAATGGCATCTCCGTATGAAATTCTTGAGGGAGAGAAAGAGTGTGAATTTACTGCATGGTTGATCGATATCTGAGAATATATGGTCTTACGGCTCCTAACTCCTATAAGAACCGATCTTCTTCTTATCGGGTCATCTTTACATGAAGTTTCTTCTAAGAGTCGTTGGTTGACATCTTCACAAGCTGATTTGATTAACGACAAAGTGCTTCCAGTTGTGGGGCTGATTTCCTTGATGAACATCTTTCTGTTCTTGTTTGATTGGGAGGGATTTGAGTTAAGGGATTTGCTATATATAAGTTAACGAGGAATGCATTTTGTGAGAAGAAGATGTTAACTTTCTATCCCCAATTGGACAATCTTGAAGAAGGTCGAGTCTACAATCGGTTCTATATTTTACGCTGCATGTTAGAAGACTAAAGACGAGTTGCATTTAATGATCTAAAGACTTCTTCTTAATTCAAGCATTCATCATAAAGATTGTTGGTTTAGAGGAGAGCACTAATTGGGGGAGAATGAAAAGTCAGATTCAATCGCCAATTAGACTTGCTCACACTATTCTTCAGCAAGTTGATTCTCACAGATATATTTGTGCTAATGGTATTCTTCTCAAAAGATTTCGAGTATATGGACTTACAATGAGTTGTTGATTCTGAAGTATCAAAACCAGCAAGGGGGAAGGAGACACGCAACTAAACGCGAGTAAACTTGATGAACTTAATACTTCTAAGTGATTGAAGATATCCTAGGAAGACAAATGTCATTACCGCAGAGAAACTCAAGGTTTGACTCATGGCGTTTAGTGTTCTTATTCCAACTATGTGGGGGAAGAGATGGAAGAGTTAGTTTAAGTACACAAATGTGTGATGATTTCGATGTTATCGCAATCATAAGGGGAGAGAAACTGTGTACATTGGGGTTGCTCAGTTGTTTCACTTGAGTGCGTAATCGGTGATTAGATGATAATCACTTATTCCGGAGATGACATCCGCAGAGATAGTGATTCACGAGATTCTATTCGGATGTTATCAATGTTATTCTTTCTTTGGGCATTTGGGTACTTTGGGTTCTTGAGTTTCATACACTTTCATCGGGAGAGAAAAGTATACATCAAGGTTATTCTTTGGATGTCGGACTTAATCGCTACTTGATGTTATAAGTTTCTCTGTCTTGGGTATATGTGTATTCGAGTTCGTGAGCTTTACCAAGAGGTCGATCGCATCAATTCAAGTACTTGATGGAATTGTTCTCTTGACACCTTTTGGAATGGATTGCTTCGACTTTAGTGGAAAAGGAATTTGAGAAGATTATTCATGTGTGGAATGATTCTTTGTCGTTCTACTTGATGATATAACCCCAAATGGAGACTCTCGATGATCCTTCTTATATGGAGCAGCAAGATCGATGATATGGTGTGCGTCTTTGTGCATCCGGCTAAGGTAAGCTTGAAAGAAAGCTTAGAATCGCTCAATAAGAAGATTTTCGGTTTGGGGAAGCTACCAATGTTTCACTTTCAAATGGCTCATGTTTTTCCTTCGATTCAAGAGCCTCGAAGCTTTGGTGGTGAATGTTTAAGAGATGATGACTTCTATCTTCTACGACGGGTCGCTCGATATCCTTATCTCGGTACTCGTATCATCATCTTCTTAAACTATATCATCCATTCTATCTTTGTATATATTTATCAAAACAAAATACAAAAATATAAAACCAACAAAAAGAAAATAGAAAAATATAAAACCAACAAAAACCCATAAAAATCAAAAATTTGAAAAATACCAAAATAAGTGTTTTCTAAAGACATGTATTATGGTATCGATAACATCTACGGTCTTAGAAATGTCATTCAATAATGGCACGGGACCATAGATGATGTTCGAGCAGGAGGTGTAAATATTCCTTTCAAAACATGTCTCAAAATATGGCTTGCAGTTACTTCTGACTGTAACCCGTGCTTAAACCATGGTTTGCTATTATTTCAGATAGCAACCCGTTCTTCAAGAAAGGAAAGTGCTGCGCTAAATCAATTTTCATAAATTCGTGCACTTATCCTAAAAAAAAAATTGAGAAAAGTATGTCGAAGGACTGCTGTTCCTACACAAATGTTTTTCCTTCTATAAATTCTTCATAAAAATATTTGTTGTTTTCAAAATGGTGGTACATGAGTTGCTTGTAAATCAATCGATTAAGTTTTCATAAAAAAATGAAAACCCAATCAATGACTTCACTATTTAAACTTTTCATAAAATAAGTCATCGATTGAGGGGAGAATGTTTTCAAATCTATATCATCTAACGAGCTTATCTATTTATCCTATATACTTAAATGTAAAACATGTTAACCTACGTTGAAGGACTAGGTGCCTAGGATATGATTGTTAGGATTAGATGATTAGAGTTTGATAAACACATTATTCCATGCCTTTATATGATCCGATTGATATGTTGAATTCACTTTTATTATTCGATTGTTATTTGGGTATTGTCGACCACCATATATGTCTGTTTGTGTTCACTAACGATGCGAGATAAGATGGTTTAAAGAATGTTCCCGATCCGGATCCCACATAGAAGATGATTGGATGCCGAAGGAAAGGGTAACTATTTCTTGGGTCGACAATGAAGAAACGGAGCTTAATTAGATCTCCATGGATAGTTGGCACGAATATGCAACTTAAGAGGTCTCACTGCTTCAGCAGAAGGTTTTCTTCCAACCTTCAGCAACAACAACAAAAGCAGCTCAACCACCTAACGTATCTTTGTGCAGGATAATAGTGAAGATACCATTTTTTAAACAATTTTTGAATAATATTGTTTTGAAAAATGGAAAATATTGATTTTGAAAATAAATTGGACTTAATTTTGAAAATCACGGACTCTATTTTATCAAAACTTAAGTCACTCAATCATCGACTACGGTCATCGATGGAGAGGAGAGTGAAAATAAAATATTTTCAAGCGAGATTT
This sequence comes from Chrysanthemum lavandulifolium, assembly GCA_022545495.1. Classification (NCBI taxonomy): domain Eukaryota; kingdom Viridiplantae; phylum Streptophyta; class Magnoliopsida; order Asterales; family Asteraceae; genus Chrysanthemum; species Chrysanthemum lavandulifolium. The sequence goes on from CM040241.1 coordinate 206,203,109, forward strand.
CTTCATAAAAGTTCCGTTTGTACGTAATAAAGTGGTGATCTAAAGATTTAATGTTATGTCATGGTATGTTTTTCTTTAAAACTCAAAGATACTTTTAAATAAAATCTTTTCTGTTCTTGTTTGATTGTGAAATTGTTTTATTTTACTTAAAGATCTCTTAAAACTATCATACCTGACACTAACAATCTTTAACGTCTTAAATTGATCCTTTTCAATCATTTTTCAAAATTAAATCATGCCACGTCTTTCCCCAAAATCTTTTAAATGATTTAAATCAATTGAGATCACAAATCTCAAAAGGTTTGAAATTTTTGATCGGGAGAGATCGTGATTTAAATCTCAAATCGATTTTAAAGGGTAATTGTTTCTAAAGCACTCCTTTCTTCATGTGCCAAACGATTTCTAATACATGATGCACATGATTGTGGAGGAGCATTTAACCAAAAACCGGAAGAGCTTTTAAATCGTGCACATTTTCTCCCATGTTTTCTAAACCTAATTAAATTACTTGGGATCCAAAATCTCAAATGGTTTGATATTTTTGATCGGGGAGAATTTGTGATTTAATTATGAAATCGATAAAAGGTGATCGATTTGATTCAATTGTGCATCTCGCTCTCCCATATGTGCTAAACGCTTCGAATCTCAAGCACATATTGAGGGGAGCATTTCAAAAAAATAAACTTTCAAGGTACAATGATTTCTATGTTTCAACATAAAGTACCTTGATTGATTTTCTAATGGTTTCTTAATGGTTTTATGATCGTGGATGTACTTCAAAAGAACTCTTTCCTCTATGTGATAAAATGATTTCAAATATCCAACGCATATTGAGGGAGAATTTACCAAGAAATTCAAATGGCTTTTCTAAGGAAATTGTGATCAAGAAATTGTTTCAAAGAACTCTTGCCTCCATGTGCTAAATAATTTCAAAATCATATGCACAAGTTGAGGGGAGCATTTCTAAAATGATCAAAACAATTAAGGTACAAAATGCTTTGATTTTATATCACAAGTACCTTGATTGATTTTCCAAATGATTTTTCAATTGGTTTCAAGAAGGAAAGAACAATACCAAAAAACCGACCAATTTACTTTATGCATGGTGTTATAAGGATGGTTAGGTTAGGTATTCGTTCCCACGATCCCGCCAGAGCCGGAGGGATCTACCCAGGGACAATCCACTAGTTAGTGTAGAGTCCTTAGGTATGATGAAAAAAAAGAAGAAAAATGAGAATATAGGAAGAGTCGAGCGAGCTCGAACAAACCTAACAAGGTTCTAGTAATGAATGAAATGAAGAAAAAAGAAATGAATGAGAAAAGGGTGAAAAGAAATAGCCTCAATAATTCAACCTTGGGAACCGGGAATGCGGTGGTTACTAAGATATTGAAGACTACGTCATGGACCCTGGAACTAAACTCGATAAGGTTTTAAAATGTACCTTTTGAGGGTCATTTAAGCCCTTATTTGATCACTTTTGTATCCGTTATTACTTAATATCGTTCCTTTTCACTTTTAGGTATCTTGAAGGCAAAGGTTGGAATGACACTTATTCGGACGAAAAGGCATGAATATCTGAAGAAAATGGCCAAAGTCAAGAATCGAGACACTCAGTGCTAAAGCGAAGGGACGGCGTTAGGTTATACTGTGACGCCGTCGGAAGATGTTTTGTGACGCTCAAGAGCCAAATTGCTTATTTTCAAGTGACGGCATCGGTTTTAAAAGAGTAGGGCGTCGCAACTCGGACGGCCTAGATTTGATCCAAACGACGTCAGAGACTGAAGGGGACGGCGTCCAAGAATAAGGTGACGTCGTCACAATGATAACGTGGCCAAGACGAAACCCTAATAACGGCAACCCGACGGCTTCACAAATTAAAGGGTGACGCCGTCGCATTTGTAATCTTATATATAGAATCCGAATTTTTCAGTTTTCAGTGTGTAGTCTGTTGGAGTAAAAACCTAAACCGAATCAAGGCTGTCTTGTACAGTATTTTAGGGTTCCATACCCTATCTTATATCAAGATAAGTGTTTTACTTCATTAATTTAATTATGTCTTCCTTTAATTGTGTGTATGCTTGCATGTTTCCCATGTCCGCTAATTTACTTGTGTGTTTGCTTAGGTAATATGAAACTTAGTTATTGAATATTGATTGGTTGTCTCTTATCTTAATTGTTATTGACCTAGTATTGCGATAGGTCATTCGTTGTGTTTGTAATGCTTGATTAATCTTTGATGAACCTTAGTTTATAATCACCTAGAGTAATTGTAGGTAAGTCATTCAAAGAATACCTTAGAGTTAAAGTTTATAAATCCTAGAGATTTTGTAGTCATTAACCTTTGGTAGCTTCAAAGAGTTAGGGATAACGCATACCCTACGACCTTAGAGACACAACGCAATTAAGAATAAGGACGTGACAATTCAACCATCAATAGGAGATAACTAAGGAGTAATAAAGCCTAAGCAAATACATCTTTTAACTATCATACAAGAACACAACAATAGACATAGACTACCCTCACCTTAGTTTAGATAATTAGATAAAAGAAGAAATCGGTAGAAATACCAACCCCAAATCCAAACCCCGAGATTCGTACCTTTTCATTTCCTAAAAACATAAAAGATAAAAAATAATCTTCCTCAACCCCAACCTTAGCATAGTAACTTCTCACTAGCATTCCTATTCCCTGAGAACGATATCAATTCCGTGGCTTACCCTAATACTACACTACAACGATTAGGTTCACTGCCTAGGGTGTTGAAAAACTTGCTCAACGAAAGGAAGTTCCTTTGACCCGAACGACGCGTGTAAGCGTTATCAAGTTTTGGCGTCATGCCGGGAATAGAATACCTAGTTAGAGTCCACCTCGTTAGGTTTCTTTCTTGATTCCTATCAAGTAAGCTTTTTCCCATTTTTAGCTTCCTCGTAGTCTATCCCCTTCTTCGTGACCTTTGTTAGTAACCCCATCACTTTTCATCATGGAAGGTGATAACCAACCACCACTCATCAACCCACCACCTAATGACCCGCCAAGAGGCCGTACTCTTGGTGAATACTCGAGACCAAGCCACCTAGGCTATAGAAACACCATTGAGCTTCTCGACCAAGCCCAAACTACGACCCTGCGATCCGACACCATCCGGTTGGTGCAAAACGGATGTGCATTCCATGGACTTCGTTCCGAAGATCCTAATCGACATCTTAAGGATTTCCTTAAAATTGGTCGGATGTGATTCCATGGACTTCTCGAAGATCCTACTCGGGAGACCACGTGTCTGCGTCTCTTCCAATTCTCTACGGGACCAAGCTAGTAATTGACTTGAGCGACTTCCCACCGGCTCCATCTCAAGTTGGGATGATCTCACCTCTCGCTTCCTTGCTCAATTTTCCCACCGGGAGAACCACTAAGCTTAGGAATGATATCTTGATGTACCAACAACGTCAAGGTAAATCTCTCTGAAGCATGGACTCGATTCAAGGACTTACTCCATAAAGTCCCTCATCACGGCATTGATCTTTGGCTCCAAGTCCAACTCTTCTATGATCATGTCAACTTCCTACCAAGCGATCCATTGACCAAGCGCGGTGGAAAACTTAGTGATCTCACCGCGGAAGAATCATGGGGTATAATAGAGGACCTTTCTCTATGACAACGAAAGTTGGAATGACCCCGTGAGTTGCCCAAAACCGTTAAGGCAATCTCCTTGCCTCCCATTGACTCACAAACTTCCGATCGTAGGATGCTCGAGCTTGAAGATCAAGTTAAATTCCTAATGAGTTCCTACGAAAATCCTAAGTCTTCACATCAAGTGAATAAAATCACTCTACCTTGTGAGTTATGTAGTGGTCCCCATGACACTCGTGATTGCACAAGACTCCCGAACAAGCTTTTGTGGACTACGCCCACGCTGCATCGGAGGAGGGAGAGAAGTGGTACACTTTCAAGCCCGAACAAAACAACTTAGGAAACTCTTACAACCCCTCATGGAGAAATCACCCTAACCTTAAGTAGAACCAAAATTCAAGCACACCCCAAAACTCATCTAGTCCACCTAATAGGTTTAATCCTCCAAACACCGGAACCCCACTAGTCTTGAGGTAATTGCATCTAGATTCATATCATCTCAAGAAACTCGATTAACTAAGCTTGAAGCCAATTTTAAGCGACGACAAGGCGAGATGACAAACAAGATTGATGCCCTCTTAAAAGCCTTTAATGATCGAGAAATTAGAGCACTCTCAAGTGATACTATAAAGAACCCAAAAGTGAGCTCGATTTCATCGACTTCATGTTCTTGTTCACCATGGGAGAGTGCGCACCCATGCCCCTCACACCCAACGGTTCACTCGGTAAATGCTATCAACAAGGGTTCCAAGCAATCCAAAATGAGATACCAAGGCCCCGCACCATTGGTAGAACCTACAATTGAGAAAACCGTCAACCAAGAACCCAAACCTAATCTAGAGGAGGAGTACAAGGAACTCCATCAAGAAAAACCGGTTCTTGAAGTCTTAACTCATGCACCTTATTATAATGCTTTAAAAGAAAAATATGAGCTAGAACTTAGACTTGGAAAACATGGGTCCGCTTTTATGCGAAATAATTTGCCTAAGAAGTTAGATGATCCCGGGCTATTTACTCTTCTGTGTAGGCTTGGAACTTCCAAACCTCTCGATGCTTTAGCCGACTAAGGATCATGCATCAATATTGTTCCGTTGTCCCTCCATAGAAGCCTTAACTTAGGTAAGATATAACCAACGGAAACAATCTTAGGTCTAGCGGACGGTAGTATTGCATATCCGCTAGGGATAATAAAAGACATGGTAGTACACATAGGAGAGTTGACTCTTTTGGCGGATTTCCATGTGCTAGACATGAATAAGGACCCGACATGCCCATTGCTAGTAGGAAGAGGATTCTTAGCTACCGCTAGTGCCATCATTGATTGTAAGATGTCCAAAATCGTGGTAGGAGAGGGGTGCTAGGTCAATTTACGATGTCAAAAGCATACTTACTACAAAGAAGAGGAAATTCCCATAAGATTAGGTTGGATAGAGCGCCATCTAGATATGGACCTTGGATTGATAAGAACTTCATAGGTCCCCAACGACCTTTCTACCTAGATGAAGCCTTTGCTAGTAAAGCAACTTTCCATGAAAATAAATGGCTAGGGACATGGAAGTGAACACATTCGAGGACGCCTTAGTATTTAGGAAGATGACCGAGTTCCTAGGAAGCTTGCCCGTCAACCTTGTCATGAATAAGTGGAAAGTTGAGGCGATAAGACTAAACATAAATGGGATTGGGATAAACCGCCTAGTGATGATAATGGAGAATGGCACATTAGGATAACGATCTATGACCCCGATGGAGAGAAATTTGAAAAGGCATATCGAACCAAACGTACTACTAGGAACTTAAATGATAAGTTTGATCCTTATGACATTGTTAAGGATATGCTTACTTATATCGGCACGTAGGGCACGACTACGAGTCTAGCTACAAGACTCATAAATAAAGAAAAGCGCTTCGTGGGAGGCAACCCATGCTTAATTGTTTGCTTGTTTGTGTCATATATCTTTTCATTGATTATTTATTCTCATGTTTAAATTTGTAAAATGCTTTATTTTGTCTTTAACCTCGCCTTAATTACATATAAAGGTATTTTACATAAGGGATAAGTGTAGCGAGGATTACACACGTTTTCAAAAGAAACGTAAACATGAGAATCTCAATTAATTAAAAGGTATACATGTGTGTTTGTTCGAGTCAAATGCTTGTATCGAGTCATAATGGATGTTTTGCGGAAAATTTTTTCTAGATTCTAAAGATGTAAATTTTACAATTTTTTAGAAAATCGTCATAATGGACCGAAATTTTGTCTAAAGATAACCGACGAATTGTTTCGAAGATCGCAACCGCTTTTGTGACGACACGGCCAGAAGGAGGAGCAAAAAAATCGATTATTTTTCTCGTTTTCGAGTTACTTATAAATTTTGGAATTTCGTGTCTTAATTTTCCGAAAAGTCAGTAAACATCCATTCCACAAGCATTATATCCTAGTTTAGTAGAGTCTTATATATATTATTACCACCGATTTTACGCGAAGGTTTCGTTTGTTTTCTTCAAGTGTGCGGGTTTAATTTATCAAGAAGAAGATACATAAGATTGGAAGGAGATTTTCACGCAAACATTCTTCTTGAAGAAAGATGTAACCACCACTTCACACGGATCCTACCGAGCTAATCGGGGAGTATTAGTTTCTTTCATCTTTTATTACCTTCCATTATCATAACTTTGATACTTTTGGGAACATTGGGACAATGTTCGGTTTAAGTGTAGGGAGGAAAATAAACGGGAACTTTGAAACTATGCTAATCCTTGATTATTTGCTTTGTCCAATTGCATTTGTGTAATAAACCATGAGAAATATCGGTTAGGGTAATTTTGGCACCAAATTTAAAATTTTCATGACATATAGGAGTGGGCCATTAGTCTTAATAAAGCGCCTCATGGATAGGAAGTTATATGACTAGCACAAAAAAACCCTTTACCACTTAAATTCCACCCAAAATGTGAGGATCGCCCTTAGATTTGTAGGAATTAAAGCATTCATCTTTAATGCTTAGTGTGAACCGGTAGTATAATAGATTCTAGAACTTGTTTTGTGATGCATCCCGAGATCGCTAGTAAGACTACACTTGTGTAGTTAGGAATAACTAAATGATAAGAGGCATTAGGATAACTCTTGTTTGATACCGTAATATAATTACTTCTTCCACATAGGTTGAGTAATTCCCCACACCTTTGCGTTGTACTCATCTTTAGTACACGATACCCTAGTTAACCCCTCGAGCCTATCCTTTTGCGGTTCTCGTGATATTTCGGTTTTCGAAATATCAATGAAAGCATTGTTTACAATCCACCCCAAATGTACACCAAAATCGCCTTAGCCTACCTTGTATGCAATCACTTTTAGTGCATTAGTGTTATCACCCTTAACCCTTAGTTCAATTATCTTGTTGCTTGCATAAGTTGCTAAGTCGAGTCATATCCTTTGTACATTGTTTGGGACGATTGGGACTCATGGGAAAAGTTAAATTTTATGAGATGACGGAAGGGAACGTTAAATTCAAATTCCCTTTATTTGCATAATAATGTACTCCAAGTGTTTTGATCTTTTCAATTCGGGTCAAATTAGTGTTAGAGTAATAAAAACTCAAGTATAGGGATGTGCCTATAAATCCCTATCATTTTGATGTTATCGTAGAGGATAATAGAGTAAAAGTATGCAAAAAAAAAAAAAAATCGAAAAAAATAGAAAAGGAGAAAAGAAAAATAGAGTGTTCAAAAAACGGCTACCATCCTACATTTATCTTTAATTTATGTTTGTTTGTTTCATTATCTAGAGTTTAGAGTGTCGAGTCTTGGTTTAGCAACGCTATTCTTCGCATGCTTGTAACATAAAGATTTTGACTTGCCACCACTAAATAACCTATCCCACCAAACCCTTTGTTTCCTACCGATGCCTAACATTACAACCCTTTAAAAGACCTCTTGATAGTCTTTCCTAGGTGCTTACGCCAAAGCGATGGAGGTTTAATCTAGTCTCAAGCCTATGGTAATCTATGTACTAGGACCGGTTAATGAGTGTTTATCTTCCATTTCCAACTTGTTATATTTCATATACACCGAGAGATGTGAGTATCCAAACACCCCATATGAGGTGCTAGTATGTAATTCGTGCTTGTTATGACTTTATGGGCTTATATGTGTTGTGAATCGTTCTAAACTAATGCTTCATGACCTCTAACTTATAAATTGATTGGCTAAAAGCACATTTGCTTGAGGACAAGCAAATACCAAGTGTAGGGATATTTGATAAGGTTTTAAAATGTACCTTTTTGAGAGGTCGTTTAAGCCCTTATTTGATCACTTTTGTATCCGTTATTACTTAATATCATTCCTTTTCACTTTTTAGGTATCTTGAAGGCAAATTGAAGGGGACGGCGTCAAGTTATACCTGTGACGTCGTCAAGTTATACCTGTGACGTCGTCAAGTTATTTGATCACTTTTGAAGGGGACGGCGTCAAGTTATTTGATCACTTTTGATCACTCAAGCTGCTGAAACTGAAGGGGACGGCGTCAAGTTATACCTGTGACGTCGTCGGAAGATATTTTGTGACGATACAGTAGCCAAATTGCTTATTTTTAAGGTACGGCATCAGGTTTTAAAAGAGTAGGCGCCGCAACTCGTAACGGCCTAGATTTGATCTAGAAGACGCCGAGATCGAAGGGATGGAGTCACAAGCATAAGGTGACGCCATCACAATGATAACGTGGCCAAGACGAAACCCTAATAACGGCGACCCGACGGCGTCACAAATTAAAGGGTGACGCCGTCGCATTTGTAATCTTATATATAGAACCCGAATTTTTCAGTTTTCAGTGTGTAGTCTTTTGGAGTAAAAACCTAAACCGAATCAAGGTTGTCTTGTACATCAAGATAAGTGTTTTACTTCATTAATTTTGTTATGTCTTCCTTTGATTGTGTGTATGCTTGCATGTTTCCCATGTCCGGCTAATTTACTTGTGTGTTTGCTTAGGTAATATGAAACTTAGTTATTGAATATTGATTGGTTGTCTCTTATCTTAATTGTGATTGACCTAGTATTGCGATAGGTCATTCGTTGTGTTTGTAATGATTGATTAGTCTTTGATGAACCTTAGTTTATAATCGCCTAGAGTAATTGTAGGTAAGTCATTCAAAGAATACCTTAGAGTTAAAGTTTATAAATCCTAGAGATTTTGTAGTCATTAACCTTTGGTAGCTTCAAAGAGTTAGGGATAAACGCATACCCTATGACCTTAGAAACACAACGCAATTAAGAATAAGGACGTGACAATTCAACCACCAATAGGTGATAACTAGGGAGTAATAAAGCCTAAGCAAATACATTTTTAACTATCATACGAGCACACAACAATAGACATAGACTACCTCACCTTAGTTTAGATAATTAGATAAGTAGAAGAAATCAAGAGAAATACCAACCCCAAATCCAAACCCCGAGATTCGTACCTTTCCATTTCCTAAAAACATAAAAGATAAAAAATAATCTTCCTCAACCCCAACCTTAGCGTAGTAACTTCTCACTAGCATTCCTATTCCCCAGAGAACGATATCAATTCCCGTGGCTTACCCTAATACTACACTACAATGATTAGGTTCATTGCCTAGGGTGTTGAAAAACTTGCTCGACGAAAAGGAAGTTCCTTTAACCCCGAACGACGCTTGTAGCGTTATCAACTTCCCAAGCTACTCAAGTTCCTCTTAAAAGGGCTTGTTTAATTCTCACGGGGAACCCACATAATCTATCAACTTTCTCTTAGAGATTGTTGATATTGAAAAAGGAGACCCTCTCCCTAGTCTCCGGTATAGGAAACCAAAGTGCACTATTGAGTCTAGAGCCAAGAGATCATCCACAATATCTCATTAGGACACAAAATTAATGAAGACTTGTTGTTTCATACAATGTAGAAAGTAAGAATATATTAAGAGTCCTACGCATTATCCTTGTGGTATTGCCAGAACATCCGAGTGATATGAAAATATTCACGATGAAGATGGAAATCCTTCTAGAGCCAACATCAAACAAGCTCTTGGTGGGCGACATGTGAGATCTTTTCTAAAGATCAAGCTTGTGACAACTGGATAGAAACAATGGGGCGATTCATTCTTGAATTAACCTTGGTCCAGGATATGAATTGACGAATACTTTTGGAAAAACCATTCGATGTGCAAATCTTATTTTCTCTAGCACATCGAATGTGTATTCATATTTCAAACTCAAAAAGTATCTCTGATTGAAAAAATACTTTTGGAAAAACCGTTCGATGTGCAAATCTCTTCTTTTCTCTAGCACATCGAATGTCTATTCTCTTTCAAATATAAAAGTATTTTTGATTGAAAATTGATCTTTCTCATAAAACCTTCGTCAGTTGCAAAACTCTTTCTTCAAGCAATACGCGATTGTTTTCAAATCAATTTTCATCAATCGCTGAATCTCAATTATTTGGTTCACTCACTCCGTGTTGTCTTCTTTGAGACGTTCGGTTTGAGAACATCTAGAACATTTGTGAAACCCTCACGAGGAGATTCTTCGGAATTATACCGATCACAGAAGATTGTATTGATCAACGGGAACCGTAGGCCGTCGTACCTCAATTCAATGAAAGTGATCAAAGACACTTTCGTGTGTTTTATTGCTAACTGTTGTTTGCAGGTACATTTGGAAGGTTGTAGTTGATCAGAATTGAGAAGTCAATCTAAAGCCGCATGCTCACAGCATTCACGCTTAATTGAAGAACATCATGACAAGTGCATATCTACATAACCTGGCTCTGATATCTTTATACTATGCTTTTGCCATGCTGCTGCAAATATCATGAACCAGTAAAGCTTCCGCTACTCTGATGGAAAGATGTCATGATCCAAAAGGTGTGAGCATGTCGGTCCAAAAGTCACAACATCACATGAAGGCAACACAATAAAGGGTGATCCGGAGATTTACTGTGGCTGATGATCTCAAAGAAAGCTCAAAGATCATCAAGATGTGGATCAGTTCAAAGACCTCCACTTAAAGTACAAAGCATTCGGACTTTGAAGAATCACTGCTAAAGCACAAAGATTGCGGATGTGAAGAATTGAAGTCTACGAGCTCATAACTAAAGACAAAGATAGAATGCTAGGATGCAAAATGTAAATCATGTGGTGACCTCCCTTAGGAGGAGATTGTTAGGAATTGGAAATTCCATAGTGAAGTATCGGTCACCCCAAATATAATCTAGCATAAGTTAGCTCGTAGACATATCGTTAGTTACGTTATGTATTAGTCAATTAGTTAGTTGTTAGCTTAGTTATTAGTTTAGTGTAACACCGTGGAGGACGGACGGGTCTTTACCCACTGTATGCATGTTCCACAGTCCGAAGGAGGACATATAGTATGTAACTATAAATACCTCTACCTCCCAAGGTAGGGTTGGAACTTCTAATCTAACCTTTCATATTTTGTTTATCTCTAGAATTCTCTCATCTCTTTCACTCTCTAACAATGGCATACTTGTTTAATCATCTCCCTAGACCACCCGAATCATCAAAACAACATAAAATATACAATCCTCTGTGTATCCAAGTAAATACAATGTATCTATAAGATGCAATGCATCTAGTCCATGGTTCATAGATTAAAACTATGGGCCATGGATTAAAACCATGGGTCATGGATATTATCCATATATGACATAAGCATGATGTCATGTAATGGGTTATGGGTCAAGCTCCATGGGTATGGGTCATGGACTTTGGGTTGTAACAAACTACATTCAATGTATTTGGTCAATGGGTCAAATACTTAAGTTTCTACCCAATTGTATTACCCATTATAATATATACTAGTTATGTATATATTCACCCAATATGTAAACACTAGTTGTTATACATATGTATTACTAAATCATAAAATCACTTATACTTGTTTTAGTATTTTATGTGAAAACGTAAGTGTGTTAGAGAACTATTAGCTCAAATCAATTAAGTATTTTATTTGTTTCGTTACAATGATTTTACGTTTGTTATCGACAAAACATTAGAAGATCGTAAAATATAAATAAACGTTTTTACGGCTTATTTGTATTAACATTTTATATTGTTTATATGGATATATGCTCTTATTTCTTTATATTTCGTTTCCAGGTTATATATGAGCATAGGAGCTAAAGAGACGCGGTATTGGACATGCCTAGTTTCTGCATTTTACATCATACACACAACACCAAAAGTCAGAGAAAGTGAAGGGGTTCCACAAGGCCGATCTTACACAGTATACAGAGCCATTTCTAAGGGAGAAATCACAACATTTCATGGATAAGCTTTAGCATTTCTTATTTAATTTACATTTCGATTCATGTCTTCATTTACTATGTCAAACATTGAATTGAGTGTTCATTTTAATATGATCGGCTAAGAACCTTTTGATGCTAGCCTAGTTATGATTCCTTAATTGCTTCGTTTATTTTTTCTCACTTCTATTAATTGTTGTGGTCACCTTCTGAGGGAGGAACTTAAGAAGTTAGGGATGTGTGTCTAAGATCCTAGCGGTCGGGCACACATTATTACAAATCTTGCATGTAGGGCACTTAATGACTTAGCATAGATTATTGGGGACCTCGTCAATCCGAAAGGTAATACCTTTGACACTTGAAGCGATATGAAGTATTAATTAGAAAACACAGAAATAACATGATAGGATGAATAATTAGGCTAGCACACTTTCTCCGTACTGTTTACAACTTCATTTGATTTCCGCAATTTCATTTCTTGTTTATTAGTTTAATTAATCTTTCAAACTATTATTCTCTTTTAAAACAGTGACACTAGACTTAAATAGGATCTCTTGGGAACGACCTCGGCTTTACCACATTCTATACTACTCACAACTGGGTTCACTGCTCGTTAGTGCAATAGGTAGACCATAGGTAGACGAGACTTTATAAATTTAAATCTTGGTTAGAAATCCTGCATCAGATATCCTCCTTGGACATAGTTTGCTTCTCCTTCGGGTCCTCCCATAGGTTTATCATCTGATGCTAATTTTTCCTAGATCACGTTTTAATATTTATATGTCTCGTTTACATATGATCTACGTAGCACTAACGGGCAGCCTACCCTATCGTGAGTGGTCTAGATTTTGTAAAACTAAGGTCATCCCAAAAGCGATGTGTGCGAATTCTAACTTAAGTCTTCTATTGTATTAAACTAATGAAAATAACGTGAAATAAAATGTGAAACAATCGATGGAGAAAGATGTGCTAGCCTATTTACTAATATTATCATGCCATAATCCGGTTTCTTAAAAGTTCCTTCTAACGCTTTATGTGGGGTAAATGTCTCTAGACTCCTATGGTCAATTCGCCTAGCCTATAATCCTAGATTCCGACCATAGCAATTCATCAAGAACCTATTCTCGGTCATTAAGTACCGAGAACATTCTAGACCTATTCTTATTGCATTCAACACTAAACTCAGCTTGGTCCACTCAAGGTTCCCGCATTTCTTAAGTATCACAACTAGGTAGGTAATCCTATGGTCAATTCTCACACAAGGGAATGGTAGTCCTATGGTCAATTTTTACACACCCCTCGCAACTTATTATGCTAGCTGTCAATGGTCAATCAACACTAGCACTCTAAGTACTACCTAGTTTAAACACTACCGAAACACGGGGATCAACGAAAGGCTAAGAAGATAAACACATAAAGCAATTAGAAAGCGAGAAAACACAAATCATGGTATAGATAAATTCATAGCTAGGCTAACACATGACGTGTTTAGCTAATCATATTGAATAATATAAGAAAATCAATGATATAAATCATAATGAATGACATTGAAATCAATACAAATATTCGATACGAAGCTAAAGCTAATGGAATAATGAAGTGAATTCTCCCTTGGAAGATTATCCGGAGCTGCTGAATTTCGTCCTTTCTGAAGCCCTAAACCGTGCCTTGTGTCTTCTGGTGAGTGAATGCTGAAATATGTAGATTTAATGCTTGTATTTATAGCTTCATTTTAGTTACGGCGTAACCTTAAGTTAAGGGTTACATTGTAACCCTCGTATAACTGACGATCTTATCATTAAATAATTAACTAGGGCGTAACCTTGTGAATAGGTTATGGTCGTAGAATGCTCGTAGTCAAATTATCACTTCTACGCCGTAACCATATAGATGAGTTACGTCATAACCTTCTTGAACTCTAAAATCTGGCTAAGTCATTGAATTTCTATGGTGTAACCTTGTCGTTAGAGTTACGCCGTAACCTTGAGAAACGTTGACTTTGGTCTTCAAGTGATAATCTATGTTATGGCGTAGGTTGTAGCATGCTTCTATGCCGTAACTTTCCTCTGGTCAGCAAACTCTTGTATAACTTCGTTAGTTTTCCTTTGAAATCCGCGTTTCTTCGTTTTGATGCTCATTTATACCATGAAATGAATATAATAAGAAATAAGAGTATATATCCATGTAAAATTACACAATTAGTGAGCATTTTCGGGGAAATTGATTCTAAAATATCAGGACTATTTGATGTTGTCATCGTCACATTCTGATGATGAGTGGTTACCTCCACAAGTGTTGCATCCATCCCACATTTCCTTTATTTCTCCTCTTATTCCTTAAATTGCGAGTCGATCTTGGAAGTTAAGGCTTCCATTGTCTCCAAGAGTTTTGAGTTGTCGGTACCTTCCACAAAGGCAACAGTTTTCCTTAAGGGTTTGGTTTTGGAATCTTCAGACCAATCGAGTTTCAAGAGTACTCGGTCTTTGAGTAGTTGATATGCCTTGTTAAGGGTCTTGTAGAGAAAAATTCCTCCAGCGTCAAGGATTCCTTGGGTGGCATTGTCAAGTCCATGGTAAAAGGTTTGAATAATGGTTCCACGGGCTAGACCATGTACATGACAGTTGCGGAGTAGATATTTCATATGAAGAAAAGCTTGACAAGTTATTCATTTGGGTTTTGTTTGAATCGGCTAATCTAAAGCTTACCTCATCTCTTCCCAAGTTGTGATAACTACGGGGATAATTCATTGAATTACACCTTTGAATCTCCGCAAGGGATGATGAGAAAAGTTTGAGTTTGATGGCATGGACTTTGGTGTCGCCATATCGGAACATTTCACAAATTTTGATGAATTTGGCTTTGTGTCTATGTGGATCGGCCCACGCACGGCCATCGAATTGGCGGTCCTTGATCATTGAAAGATGGTGTCCCTTCACGGTAAAGTTGTCACCAAGGTTGACGGCAACAATAGCGGCACCGGGAGTGGGCGCTACTGTTTGGGAGGGGTCCTTGATTGATTTGTTCATTTACAAGATTTCTGTAGCAAGATCTTGTATTTCATATTTCACATAGTTGTTGTGTTATAGCTGTTTTGGTTTGGTCCTCCGTGTTAAGGACTTGGTATTTAGCTTTGTACCAAAAAAAGTGTAAGCGACGTTGTGAGGCTTCTCCGCCGAGTTGAAGGAGCTTGTTGACATAGTGCTTGAACTCTTGAGTAGGTGACTCGAGGAGTGGAGTAGGGCAAGGAAGGTGTCCTTTTAGCCGAACCACTATAAATCGGTTGTGTCATTACTTTATATCCTTTACTTTACTTACTTTCATTACTTACATTACTTATTGCTTTATACTATCTATCCATCCATACGAATTCACATAAGATCGAATCTAAAGTTTTTGAAACTAAATTTAAAATCGGCAAAACTATTCAAACCCCCCTTCTAGTTTTCCACAATTGGCATCAAGAGCTAGTTTTACAAAAAGTTTTAAAGTAAATCGTATTTTAAAAACTTTTCGATAACAATGAGTTTTGAAAATTATTAAGAAGGGCAATCTATGCAACGACCTCCACTACTTGAAACAAATGGTTTTATTTATTGGAAGAATAGATTCAAAACTTATGTGAAGTCAAAAGATATTGATCTTTGGTACATCATTGTTGAAGGTGACTTTCAAGCCACTACAAAAGATGATAAAACCGACAAACAAGTAAATATCCCTCATGAACACCTCTCCAACGATAAAAAAAAAAAGCTTTCAAAAAATAGTGAAGCTAAAATGGTTTTATACAATGCTTTACCCAAAAAAGAATTCGAAATAATTTCTATACTTAAAACCTCTAAAGAAATTTGGAATTCTTTAGTTGTAACTCATCAAGAAAATCAACAAGTTAAAAATAATAAAATAGATTTATTTGTTCAACAATATGAACAATTTTAATATTAGATGAGGATAGTATAGATAATTATTTTGCTAACTTTAATACTATTATTACCTCATTACAAGCACTTATGAGTATTTTTCTAGTCGTAATCATGTCGGAGATATCTAAGGGCACTTCCATCCAAGTGGAGATCAAAGGTGACGACCATTGAAGAATCAAAAGACTTATCAATCCTCACCCTCAACGAACTCATAGGCATCTAAAGGTCTATGAGCTTGTCTCGCTAAAGATTCCAAGCCTCAAAAGAAAAGAAAGAAGCACAAATCTCTTGCCTTAAAAGCCAAGAAGGTTTCAAGCGATGAAGAAAACTCTTATTCGGAAAGTGATGGCGAAGAATATGCCATGCGGTAAGGATTTCAAGAAATTCTTTAGAAGAAAGGAAGATATGTCAAGCAACCATATGATGACAAGAAGGGTTCGGAAGGCAAAAGCGACAAGAAAGCAAGGGATGAGCACATGTTTTAAATGTGGGACCCTAATCACTTTATTAGTGAATGTCCCAAACGTGACGAACAAAAGGCGTTCGTAAGTGGTTCGTGGGGAATGAGTGAGGAGGAGAGCGAATAAATTTGTCTCATGGCAAATGACTCAAACGAGTGTGCTTAAAGGCCGACCTAGATCCGGACGAATGGATCAAGGATAGCGGGTGCACAAGGCACATAACCGGTAACAAAGTTTTGTTTTCCACATAGGAATCTTTCAATGGTGGAAATGTGGTATTTGGTAATAGCAAGAGCAAAATCATCGGTAAAGGTATAATTTCTCACAAATCTTTAACCATTAACGATGTGTGTCATGTAGAAAACCTAAACTTCAACCTTCTAAGTATAGGACAAACATGTGATAAAAAGTGCAACGTGCTTTTTAGTGAAGCCGGTAGTAAAATATTGAAAAACGACATTACTATAGGAAGAGGAATTAGAAAACATGGAGTCTATGTCATTAAAATCGGTAATGAACCAAAAGACTAAATGTGTCTTACTTCTATGGATGATACTTTGACCTTATGGCATCGAAGATTGGGTCACGCCAATATGCAACTTCTTTAATCGCTATCATCTAAAGAACTAGTAAGAGATCTACCAAAATTAAAATACAAACATCATTTTTGTGATGCTTGTAACATAGGAAAGCAAGTCCATGCTAGTCACAAATCTAAAAATATGGTCTCTACTACTAAGTGTCTAGAACTACTTCACATGGATTTAGTTGGACCATCCGCTATTCAAAGTTATGGAGGTAACTTCTATACTTTGGTTATCGTGGATGATTACTCTAGGTACACATGGACTAAATTTTTAAAGAATAAAAGCTAAACGTTCAATTACTTTGAAATATTAAGTAAGAAAATCCAAAGACAACTAGGAAGTCCTATAGTGTCTATTAGAAGCAGATCATGGTAGGGAATTTGATAATGAAGCGCAATTGGAGCTTTTTGTGATGCTAATGGTATTACTCACAATTTCTCGGCTCCTCGCACTCCACAATCAAATAGGGTAGTTGAAAGGAAAAATAGAACCCTACAAGAAATGAGTCGCACCATGATTAAGGATCAATCTATTCCTCAAAAATTTTGGGGCAATGCCGTTGACACATCAACCTACATACTTAACCGTGTCCTAATTAGACCATTCTTAGGTAAAACTCCGTACGAGTTACTTCGAGGCAAAAAGCCTACGTTAGAACATTTTAAAGTCTTTGGTAGCAAATGTTTCCTACTTAACACTAAAGATTACCTAACTAAATTTGATCCTAAATCAACCGAAGGTATCTTCTTAGGTTACTCTCCTAATAGTAAAGCTTATGTTATATTAAATAAAGAAACAATGAAGGTTGAAGAATCATTAAACGTAATTTGATGAAAGTCCACCTAAACCTACCCAACCTCGTGTCGATGACGAGATAATCGAAAATGAAGCCAATGAAATCAAGGAAAATATAAACAAAGAAGATGAACCATTGAACAATGAAATCATCAATATTAAAGAGTCTAAAGATCATCCATAGAAAAGGTCATAGGAAAGTTAAATGAAAGAACCTTAAGATCTCAAGTCCAAAACCAAAGTAGTTTATTTTGTTTTGTCTCAACCATAGAACCTAAAATACACAAGAAGCCATAAAAGATGAAAGTTGGGTAATGGCTATGCAAGAAGAGTTAAATCAATTTGTTTTAACGATGTTTGGACACTTGTCCCTCCACCTAATAGCCAAACCATAATCGGAACTAAATGGGTATATAAAACAAGTTAGATACAAAGCGGTGTAGTGTCTAGAAACAAAGCTAGGCTTGTTGCCTAAGGGTATAATCAACAAGAAGGCATAGACTTTGATGAGACCTATGCTCCGTGGCTAGATTAGAGTCTATAAGAATACTTCTTGCTTATGTTTGTGCTAATGATCTTAAGCTTTTCAAATGGATGTTAAAAGTGCTTTTCTAAATAGCTTTATTAATGAAGAAGTCTATGTAGCTCAACCTCAAGGCTTTATCGATTTGAAAAACCTAAACACGTACAAACTAAAGAAAGCTCTTTACGGTATTAAACAAGCCCCAAAGGCTTGGTATGATAGACTCAAATCATTTTTAATCAAAAATAACTACACCATGGGGTTAGTTGATAATACACTTTTCACTAAGAAAAAGGAATCACGTATAATTATTGTTCAAATATACGTGGACGATATTATATTCGGATCGACTTGTCAAGACATGTGTGGTGATTTCTCAAAAATCATGCATGATGAGTTTGAAATGAGTATGATGGGAGAACTAAGTTTCTTTCTTGGTCTACAAATCAAACAACTAGAAGATGGTATCTTCTTTAATCAATCAAATACATAAAAGAAATGTTAAAGAAATTTGGTTTAGAAGAGTCAAACCTATAAGAACACCAATGTCATCCGATACTAAACTTACAAAAATGAAGGCGGTGAATCCGTTGATAACACAAAATACCGTGGCATGATTGGTAGTCTTCTCTATCTTACGGCTAGTCGGTAGGATATCATGTTTAGTGTTTGTCTATGTGCTAGGTTTCAAGAAGATCCTAAAACATCACATCTAGAAGCCGTCAAAAGAATATTTAGATACATTAAAGTGCGACTCAATTGGGATTATGGTATCCTAAGGAGCGGGAGTAGAAACTATTGTATATGCGGATTCGACCGTGTGGGTGATTATGTTTACGAAAAGAGTACAAGTGGTGTATGTACTTTTATGGGATGTTGTTTGACATCTTCGTTCTCGAATAAGCAAGCGGCATTGGCCATATCAACAACAAAGCCGAATATGTCTCCTAGGAAAAGCATGCCAACAAGCACTATGGATGAAACAAGCGTTAGTTGACTCGACATTCATCTAAGTGACATAGCCATTTTATGCGACAACAAATGTGTTATTTACTTAAGCAAGAATCGGTGTTGCACTCGCACCAAGCATATAGAGATCCGTCATCACTTCTTAGAGACAATGTTCGAAGGGAATATTTGTATTGAGAAGGTATCATCCGAAGACAACATAGCCGACGTCTTCACCAAACCGTTGAGCGGGAACAATTTAACTTGCCGTCTTGGCCTCATGGAACAATCGTCGTAATTTGTTTCTCAATTCTACAAGGTATGTAAACGTTAGCCTTACCTTCTTTTCTGAGTCTATGATCTCTATTTCACACACAACTCACAAACAATATGGGGATTTTCAAAACTCAATGTATATTGTCGTTTACCCTTTCAAAACTAATGATAAATTTTTTATACAAGAAACTTTTCGAAATGCTTTCTCAAAGGATACTTCTCCCCATCATTTTCCTAACGTTATTCTCACGTCTAGGACAAACCTTTTCATTATTAATACAAAGTAAAAACCCGTTTTCATTGCATCTCATGTCTTTTGAATGCTAAAGGGAACACATAAATAATATGTGTTTTCGGATATATTCACTTAATCAAAAATGAGTTAAGGAGCACTCGGGTTATCTCACATAATAATATGCTTTTTCACTTCTTCGTTTATTTTTCTCTTTTTAGGAGTCGAGATAACCGCAACTCCAAATGGTTTGCATATAGGCACACACTAGGCACCAATGTTTTCAAAAAGAAAATTTTGAGCTGCCTGAGATCATCAGCACCACGGATCCTAGCATTTATGCTGGACGGTTCCCTAAAGGAACGGATCCGTGGGAACGTTAGGGAACCGTCGGACAGAAGCTAAATTTCTCTTCTATTTTTCTCACTTTGGTTATAAACCTTCATAATTTCATCATTTTAGCTCTTTCACTAATGAGTATGTTACTTAATGCTTGTGTTCTTATGATCACATGCCTTAAATTCATATCTAATCATTAGATTTTAGTCGACATTTGGGTCTAGCATTCACTACAATGCACTATTTTCTATAAATAAGGTTCCCAAAGTGCTTGCATATCCATCACTCTCAACCTCACAAACAATCATCATCATGTCATTCAAAAGATCTTCCAACATTGATGAACCACTTAGTAAAAACAATCCTCTTCAAGAAATCCAAAACTTTATCCTACCACCTTCCGTATTACCACCACCCAAATCTAGAAAAACCGCACGGATTAACATCCGACCTTGTTGTTTATCCAAACCATTGTCAAAAAGTCCATCCCCAACTACTCATTCACCACCAAATGATTCCATAATAGCACCTCCATCATCTCCAACACGCACATCACCACCATCACCTATCGAGTCTCCACCTAAAATCTAGAAAAACCGCACGGATTAACATTCCGTATTACCACCACCCAAATCTAGAAAAACCGCACGGATTAACATCCGACCTTGTTGTTTATCCAAACCATTGTCAAGAAGTCCATCCCCAACTACTCATTCACCACCAAATGATTCCATAATAGCACCTCCATCATCTCCAACACGCACATCACCACCATCACCTATCGAGTCTCCACCTAAAATCACCCTATCGGAACTCCTTAAGACTCCGAAAACAATCCCATTACCCGTGTCTAGTCCACCACCCACATCGTCTCAACAAATCCAACTTATCCAGAAACCATACACACACACTACCCACATCATTTACATTGTGAACATTGCCAGTCCACTAGGGAACTTGCAATGGAAATAAGGGACGAGATGCGATTCATACTTAACCACATCCTTGATCGCATCAACATCATCACTCACCAAAACTTCCATAATTAACCTTATGCAAGCATGGAAGGAATGATATTACTATTTTCTCTATTTTTTCTTTTGAGTCATTTTAAAGAACAAACCTTGTTCTTAGTTTTTATATTTTTGTATGTGGCCTATATACCACTACACTTTGTCATTTTATTACAAGGCTTTGTTTACATACCTTGGCTCTCCATCTTGTTTCTCGTCCGATACAAGATTTTATTACATGTTACTACTAACCTTTTCTTTGTAGGTATTATATTTTATCACTTGACGCCCAATTCTAGGGGGAGCTACCGTCAAGGGGGAGTTAGTGCTTCGTGGATTATACTAATTTTTCCACACTTTATTTCTTCGTTAGGTTCGCTTTTGTTTCGACAAAAAGGGGGAGAAGAAGTAAAACTTACATATGTTTTCAAAACATATATCTAATCTTAAGTTTTACTCATCATAACATTATGTTTTGTCATCAACAAAAAGAGGGAGATTGTTAATACAAATAAATCATAAAAATGTTTATTCATATTTAGCGATCTCTTTGTGTTTTTTTGATAACAAATATAAAGTTATCATAAGTAAAATTATAATGATACATGTTATTTTTGTAAAGCATTTGCATATATAGTCATTTAACATAAATTGTTGTAATAATTCATTTGTTGTAATAGTTTATTAGGATGGGTAAAAACCATAACTCATTACCCATACCCATGGAGCAAATCCATAACCCATAACCCATACCCATGACCCAATGTCTAGATACATTGTATCTATTTGGATACCCATGACCCAAAGTGCATGACCCGTGACCCACGATCCATGACCCATAACCCAAATAAGGAGGAGCGTCCACGGATCCCTAGGATTACACTGGACGGATCCCTCAAGTAAGGGATTCGTGGGATCCGGAGAACAGTAGAGGTTTTTTGCCTATAAATAGTGAGCCATTTCTTCATTGTAACTCACCCCTCTTCTTACAAACTCTCTCATATATTACTTCTCTCTTCTAATCTCATATCTCTTGATCTATATAGTAGTTCTTCTTTCTTTTGTTGTGATTCTCATATAGGTCATTCTCAAAGGCGAGATCATGAGATACTACAAGTCATCCAAGCAAGGGGTCCTTGATTGATTTGTTCCTTCACAAGATTTCTGTAGCAAGATATTGTATTACATATTTCACATAGTTGTTGCGTTATAGCTGTTTTGGTTTGGTCATCCGTGTTAAGGACTCAGTATTTAACTTTGTACCGGAGAAAGTGTAAGCGACGTTGTGAGGCTTCTCTGCCGATTTGAAGAAGTTTGTTGACATAGTGCTTGAACTCTCGAGTAGGTGACTCGGGAAGTGGAGTAGGGCAAGGAATGTGTCCTTGTAGCTGAACCACTATAAATCGGTTGTGTCATTACTTTCTATCATTTAATTTACTTGCTTTCATTACTTACATTACTTATTGCTTTATACTATCTATCCATCCATACGAATTACATAAGATCGAATCTAAAGTTTTGAAACTAAACTTAAAATCAACAAAACTATTCAACCCCCTTCTAGTTTTCTACATCCTCTTCAAGCCTAGGGTTGTTAATGTCGATCTTGGGCAACAAGTAGCCTAGAATGGACTAGAAGTAATGTAGGAATGACCTAGAATCGGATGGTACAAGGTAGAGTCTTCATGATAGAAGCATACCGGATCAATCCGGCCGATCGGCTAGTCTTCAGACTTCCACCGATCGCTAGTCTTCCTCTGACTTCCACCGATCGGCTAGTCTTCTTACTTCAAACCGATCATGGAGTGGCTTCAAGCAGATACTTTTCTCTCTCTCCCACTTTTTTTTTTTTTTTTTTTTTTTTTTTTTCTCGTGTCTTGGGCATGCCACCGTAGTTCATCCGAACTTGATCTTTTCTTCAACTTGGGGCTTGGGAATGATGAATCCTTGGGTCTTTTGTTCTAGAGAGAATACGACTTTTGAATGATTTAGTAATAAAAACCTGTGAGTATAATCAAATAACATGCACAAACAAACGGATAACGCCACTAAAAACATGCACAATTTGACTGTTATCAAACCTTTTAGCTTTTATAAATGTATAATTATTTAAGAAAACAAATGAACAAAAGCCTAATACAATTACATAGAAGACAATACCATTGCAACCATTTGTAAACTCCCAATATAATACGCTTGTTTCTCCAGCCATTAATATCACTAAAAACATTATCAAGAAAAAGTTTGACTTCAAATTTTTTAGACAACAATTTATCTCCCAAAATTGATTTGTATTGTTACTAAAATAATAGATTTATGTATACACCCCTTTTCTCACGTATTGCTATTTGGTATGAAAAACTAAAAGCGTTAAACAAATAATCTATCATAGAGTTTTAATGTAAATTAGTACAATATATCAGTTTAAGTGTACTTAGGGGTGTTTGTTTAAGCTTATTTGTTGGTTTATGAGCTTGTATAAGTTTATTATGATGTAAGAAGCTTATATAAACCCATATATAAGCCAAAATCATATAAGTTTATAAACTCACAAATAAGCCGAAATAAAAAACATTAAAATTAGTTAAAGTGTATCATAAATTAGTAAAATTCATTGCAATTCAAAAAGGGCTAACAGCGCAGTTTGTTGCTCGTTTACCTTCCACCTCTATTTAAATCCAAATCTTTACTACATTAAAAAGAAAAATAGTCAAAGTTGGAAAAGTGGAAAAATGAAAAAGTGAAAAACAGTCAAATGAGAGAGAAAAAAACATATGTAAAGCGTACTTAATACTTTCTTATCACAACTCACTCAAAAACACATACAAAATGCTCTCCTCTTCCACACATCTCATTAACCACCATCCTCACCACCACAAAAACCCTCCACCACCGCACCACTCTACCACCGCACCTCACCACCACAAAAACCTCACCACCGAAACCTACTTCTCCACAGTAAGCCCCACCACCACAGTACCACGATCACCAAAGGAGTTTTCAAGTCTAGGGGTATTTTTTGAGTTTTTAATAGATCTATCTATATTAAACAAGTATTAAAGGTTTTCTTGTATAGATGTGTGGATTTTATTTGTAGATCTGAAAATACATTAACATTTTGGTGCTTTTTTGATGGCTGCTTCTACACCGGTCAAGCGCTAACATTAATGGAAATAGTTCATATCTCATCTAAAAAAAAAACCACCCTTTGCGTTACTTTACAACAATTCAACAAATCTTTTCTTTATAATTGCTTCACCTGCTACAAAGCTTTTGCTGTCATCCTTATAATATTATTTTGACAAGATTCACGCCGGAAATCTGAATCTGATGTCTCGGGTTTCACAGAGTATAAAAGGTGAGTACTTTGGTTGACGGAGTACAATGGGTGGGATGATTTTGGCGGTGTACCTGAAACTAAAGTCAGATGGGGAGATCAAGGTTTGGGTTTTTTGGGTTGGGTATTGTCGTTTGTGGCCTTGCGGGTTCTTTTTTTTTGGGTGTTAATGAACAAGTAAAATCAAGTTTGAAAATAAAAGTAGAAAAAACTAATCATCGATGTAATAATTAAGGTTTGTTTAGTGAAAAGAATGGGTAATTTTAGGATTCGTGAAGTGGTGGTTGCAGTAACCGGAAAAAAGTGGAGTCGGCGGTGGTGGGCGGTGCCGACGAAGATGGTGGAAAGATGCCGGAAATGGAGCATGTGTTGGTGGTTTAAAAATGGATTGTGGAATGGAGATGATAAAGGAAAAAAATATACAAAATCACTTTAAAACTTAGAAATTTTTTTAGGAGTTACTTCAAAAAAATTTAAATAAGGGTGTTGGAGTTTATGAAAGAGAAAAGGATGTGACAAAGTAATTAACACATTTAATGATAAAACGATTATTAAAAATAATTATGTAATTATTGTTTTTTGTTAGTGGAAAATTAGGGTTTCTTTAGCACGCCGCCCCTTTTAAAAAGATTTAACTACCAAGACTATAATACTGGTATTCATTGTATCTTTTTTCAAAAAAAGAAGACTTTTTCAAAAGAGATATCCAAGCAACAATTACAAGAAAGATCAAGACCAAATATAATATTAAAAAAATGGCCAGATAGTTGTATGCTTTATCAAACTAGAATGAAAAAATAGTCGCTATTAAAAGATACCTCTAATTACAACTATAAATTCATACTATTAAAATCACAACCAACTAATCAATGTTATTCTCAAAGTGATAAGATTAAGGGGTTGTTTGGTAAAACATAACGATTTAGCGCTGAATGATTTAAAAGCCTGAATGATTCAACGGCTCTGAATGACATTGGTGCTGAACAAAAAAAAAATGTGTTAAAGAAGTGTTCTGTACGAGTGACTCCAATAACAAAAAAAATACCAATTTAAATTTCTATAATAAGTCTTGATTAATGACAAGTACTTACTAAACGAATTAAGAATTTGTTAGTCTAAATTTATAGATGAAATGTATATATTTCTTGTAACATCGATATGGGTCTACGATCAACTCAATATGTATATGTTACTCTAATGTCTTTAGGCCTACGTTGTAAAGTTTTTAAATGAAAAGACTTCATAAAATTTTGAATTGTTAAGGGAACAAATAAATAAATAAATGAAAACAATGCCAAAAGAAAGAATAAAATAACTCTTGAATGATTTAGGGTCCACCTTACGAAAAGTCACTCGAAGCATGTTGAATGATCAAGAGGCAAAAAAAATTCTATCAAACGCCCAACCTTTGACCGATTTAGAACTTGGGCCTTCACTAATTCATTAAGAAGTAATCAAACAACCCCTAAATCTTTCATCATTTTGGGTTTGTCTTCCTTTTCACATTTAGAATTCACAAAAATATGGTAATCAAATTGATATTATTTCATTTAATGAGTTCTCTAATTTTGTCAAGTGTACAAGGAAAATATTTCATATTTTGATGTAATATGTAAGTATTGAGGGTTTACTAGTGATCATTTGTTTCTTCGTCGCCATGACCGTTTATCTTTATGTGAAAGTTTGGGTTTGTTGTGTTAGCACGAGAATAACCAATATAAACAACTCAAAAGCTAAATAAATATTAGAAAAGTGTAATTGACACAAATCTATACTACATTAAAAGAAAATGGTCAATTAGTCAAATGTTGGAAAAGTGAAATAGTGGAATGAAGACTGAAAGTCGTGGTACAAGTTAGACTGAAATGTATAGAAGGAAAGTCTGACTTGTTACAAGCCATGAAAGTTAATAATGGAAATGAAAGGCTGGACATGGCTTGAATCTTAAAAAACCTTGAAAACTTAATCTATTAATGGAATGTTTTGAAGCATTAAAATGTACAACTGGAAATGAGAATGTATTCAACCATTGCCTATATAAACACACACTACTATCCCACCACAAGCCTATACTTCATCTCCCTCACACAAAAAAGTACACATAAACCCTTTTTTGTTGCCACTTAAACTGCCGCCACCACTGTTATTTTCTCGGTGGTG
Organism: Chrysanthemum lavandulifolium; assembly: GCA_022545495.1. Lineage (NCBI taxonomy): Eukaryota > Viridiplantae > Streptophyta > Magnoliopsida > Asterales > Asteraceae > Chrysanthemum > Chrysanthemum lavandulifolium. The sequence continues at coordinate 206,229,607 of CM040241.1, forward strand.
GACTAGGTGGTTTCGGTAGGTGGCTTTGATGTGTTTATTTGTGCTTTACGTACAGATCTAGCTAGATCTATGTGGTTACTTTGGTGCTTAAATTGGTGGGGTTTTTCATTTTTTCCTTTTCTTTTCCAGATCTATTTAAGTGTGAGCGAAATGGTGGTGTGTTCGTTGGTTCTTTTGGATGGTGTCAGTTTTCTTACTACACCATCACAACCATTTCATGGTGGTTTAGGTGTTAAAGGTAGTGTAGATTTGTCGAGAGTTTGAGTGTGTTGTTTTATGTTTATTATCGTCTCTAAAGTTAGGTCTATGTGAATTTGAATACGAGGTTGGGAGTTTGGCCGATGATTATCTGCTAGGCTTTATTTGTTTGTCATGTTTGGCCTTTTCTTGCATGTTTTGTGATGTTTGGTTGTTTCTAAATGTGTTTCTTTTTTGCTTGGCTAGGCAACATCATATGATGGTTAAGTGGGAAATCCTCTTGCTTGGCAACCTATAGTTTGCTGCCATTTCATGAATTTTTCTTATAGTTCTTATAATATCTGAACTTAATTGTTGAAACTTGGATTTGTTAAGATATAAAGATCTACATTTTTAACCTTTTAATTTTTTCTTTACTTTTCGTTTTATGCCCAAAAATGTTTAGAATGCATTATAAGGTTGCATCTAAAGTTGTGAAAATAAGAGCTTACATCATAATAGATTCTTTTTAGTTGGTGTGTGCATTTTGCATAAACTCGATGATGGATCTATATGTAGTGCTGAAAATTGGATTAACCTATTAGATAAAGCGATTTTCAAATTTTGGCATGTAGACCAAAAACTAGAACAAAAGATTCTCCATATAAACAAAGAATTTCATGCAAATGCACAAACAGGACGATCAATGCAAAAATAGGACATGGGTAATGACATGGGATTGTAATCAAAGTCGAAACCTCGTAAAAGAAATACTCAAAAATTCAAAAGGTTTACTTACGTTTGATAAAACTAGGCGTGTACTTCGTACATAAGAACGAGATTTTATAGCGATGATCGTTTAGTGATAAAAAAAAGTTTACGAGTTATAAACGAAAAATAATAAAAGTTTGAAGATTTGGGGATTAAACATAATGTTTTGAAACCCGGGTCCAACTGATTGAACCGTTCCGATCGAAAAACGGGTCCTGACGGGTTGGTTTGAACACGGGTGAAATTAAACTGGGTCGCAGATTTGTTGAAAAATCTATATTGTCCGGGCGCCGTGTAACCACGCCATCAGAAAAATAGTTATCAGAAAAGTATTCTTTAGCGCTACAAATAATGTTTTTCAAAAGAAATATTCGCCGCCGATATTTTGTTGAAACTAGACACCGCTGCCGCTAGGCGCGGATACTCGTCTAGTTGTAGTAAATAACTAAATATTCTTTTAAAAACATCAACTAACTTTCTAACATTATATATAAAACAAATCAATCTTATAATTTTCTAAGCCAACCTTGAAGTTTGACAAATCATTAGAACCATCAATAACTTGCTTGAATGTCACCATATTGGTTGTCTAGCAAAGCAGCATGCAAATAATCATGCAAGCGAAACTTGTCGAAAACTAGGCGTCGCTACCGCTGAAAGCGAGATACTCGGCTATGTGAGTTGAAATGTTGAAACTCGTGAATAAGGAAACGATTAATGTGTGAAAAAGTTGAAAATATTGAAAATCTGAAATAAGAAAACCATTAAAAATTAGCTAGGTGGGAATTGCATGTGCTAGGTTGTACATTTAAAAATAGTAATAATTATGGAAACGATTTGGTTCTTCGGTTACACATTGAATGCTTTTGATCGAGTCAATAAAATCGGATTGTGAAAATGGTCGATGACTTAACAAAAATATCTTGGTCGGGTTTAAAGACATTAAATGTGTCCTTTTTTTTTTTTTTTTTTTTTTTTTTTTAATGAAATAAAAATTAAGCCTTATAAATAACAGGCTTTAGGTGCTTAATATTTTGTGCATTTCACAATGTAAAAAGCTTTATTTGTTTTCTTCTTTTACATTTCGTCTCACCAAAGTTTCTGTGACGAGTAACGTCGTTGTTAGTTAGTATCTCTAATTGATGTACTCTACTAAATACTTTTATATGTCGTTTGATATATGTTAAAATTTTTTAGAGTTGAATTATCAAATATTACAACCGTTTGCAATTACATTTTGATCTTTTCACGTTCTATTTTGAGCGTTATCAAACACTTACCACAATATCGATATCGTTAATTATGCTGCTTAGGCAAGCTGCACAGTGAGACGCGGTCTTCGCCATTATTAATTAATGAGAAAAAAAAATGTCAAACTTATATAATTTCACGAAACTCTAAGGACAGAAATGAACTTTACCATAAGCTTCAAAACCTTAACAAATAATGTCCATTGTCATCCTCCTCAAGATAAAACACACGCACACACACACACACACACAAGTTCATCACATCCCGTAATCCAAACATCATGGGAATCCTGACACTCCCATTAGTAACTTCACTTCTAAAACCCCATTTCTCTCTTGTCTTCACCACCACAAACCGTGCTAGACTCTTCCATCATCTCCCTATACGACGCCGTTTCACAACCAGTTGTGCAATTACACAGCATCATAATGATCAATCTCCATTAATTACAAATGGGTCTAGTTCAAATGCGGAGAAAAGGGCTGTTAATGTATCAATACCTACTTTTCAACAAGCTATTCAGCGTCTTCAGGTGGTTTTTATGTTTCTTGATTGAATTATTGGTTTTGAGTTATACCCATTTTTGTATAGTGTGATTAGTTGTATTAGGGGTTATTTGAATTGGGTTTTGTTTTTATTTGAGAAATGATTGGGTGGACTAAAAGGAGTCTAATTTTATGCCTAAACCTGCGTGACAGCAATAGCATCGTGTTGGCTGCGACCAAAGCTAAAGGAGAAATGACCTACTTTTTCACATACTAATTTATGGGTTTTAGTTAAAGATAATTGCTTTGGGCCTTATTGATGCTAATGCCACCAAGTATTTAGCTTTTTAGTAGTAACTTGTACGAGGGTCCCATCTTGGCTGTCACCCTCTGAATGGTGCATCACTGAATCATCAGCCCACAACCACTTACTTGCAGGGTGACACCCTTTTGACCCTTTTTGTATACAAGTTCCGTTTTGACGAATGATGAAAATGCAGTTGGGGTTTTGTTTTTGGGTGTAATGTAAAGATACTAGCTTTTGATTATATTGGGAACATTGTTTCAAGTTTTAACCTTTGTGTATTTGGGATATAGGGATAATGTATCTGGATACCACTAATATATTGTTGAATGCTAAAACTAGTTTGTAGGACCATCAAGTATGTATTCAGTTTGGTTTATATATGTTCTTGCCGAAACAAAAGCTGGATGGCGAAACTGCCCTTTAATTTACTGAGTATAAATTGTAACCAATAGCGTGTTTCATATAAGATTCTTGATTTGATTATGGGGTTACTAGGAACACAGTTTTACATTTGTGTTTATAATCTAAAGGATAAATATAGGGATAATGTATGTGGATGCTACCAAAGCTTTCAACTTTTTCGTTGAGTTTGCTCGAATGTAAAATATTGTAGGCCGCATAAGTATGTATCTGAGTATGTTTATATTGATCATGGCGAAATATGTCGGATGACTAAAATGCCCTTGAATTTGTTTGAAAATATTACAATACTAACCTTTGACATGTTGACATTGAAGATACTTTCTTTAGATGGTTACTGGGAACTCAACCCTTCTACTTTACCTTTGTAGTTGGTGTATAGGGATATACATGTGGGTGTTGAAAATGTCCTTGTGCTTTATGAAGATACAACAGTTGTACCCTGTAACACGTTGACACCTCATCATGTATCTTGCTGTCTTTTTAAAAGATTTTGGGACTTTTTCAGCAAGCTTGTGTTTTTGAGGCAATTTGTATAAATGAAACCAGATGCTTATTCGGTTGGCATATAACGTAGTCTTGTTGCCTTGTGGCTTTAATGAAAAAGTTGAATACTAGTTGGGTGGCCTCCATACATTATCGGCAGAATATGAGTTATAACCAGAGATAATAAAAAGTTTGTGGAATTTGCTTTCAATTGACATGTAACAATTAACAACTATCACTCTTTGGCACAGATTCTAGGTCTGTATGATTAGAGCAATTTTGATTGTGTTAAGAAAGCTTAGTAAATAATGCTGTTTTAGACTTCAAGTAGGTACATGAAAAGAGAGAATTTTAACTAAAGTTTACTTACACAGTTAGACTAAATTGCTCCTCAACTTTTGTCGAGTAATGGTGCAGATAAAAAGACCACAGTATCATGGAACGTTTATCACTTACCACAAGATTGGGCCATGGATCATAATTGCAATATTTGTGATTTGGTTGCCATTTTAGAAAAATATGACAATCCTCACATGAATGCACACAGATTTCAACTTGTGATTACTCTTATGTATGATTTTACGGAATTATCATCATTGCTATTGTTATTGTTATCTAAATTATTTTCTAAAATGTCATTAAATAGCCATTAGTTTCACCTTTCAGCATTCTGTGTGTATTTTACGTGTTCGTTTCTAATACATTTGCTTTTCTTATACTTCAGGAGTATTGGGCATCTGTCGGATGTGCTATAATGCAATGCAGCAACACTGAGGTACTCAAAATAAACACCTATTTAAAGCTACATCTATAATTATGATAGTTATTAACTTTGTGAGTTTGTGACACTTCAAAAATTCCTTTGAAGTTATTCGTTGTTTAAGGTTTAAAAATCGTGGAAGATCGCATATGCTCTTTAAACGAATCTACCAAGGTGTGCTTATTATTTGTCTTGTTTGTATTGTCCAGGTTGGAGCAGGGACTATGAATCCCTTGACATTTTTAAGGGTTCTTGGTCCAGAGCCATGGAATGTTGCGTAAGTATGCTGTCAACGCTAATATACATGTTCTGAATGGTTTATTAAGTTTTATGTTGAGGTGGCAATTTTGAACCACATCTGGGTCGTTTGGGTTATGTTGTCTAGGAGGTCAAATGGGTGAAGCTGAAAGATGTAACTAAAAAGTTTAAACTTATAAAAGATGCGTAGAATTTAGAAAGGAAACATGGCAAATGGTCTTAACGGGTCAAAGGGGTTGAAAGTCATCTAAGATGTACCCAATACAGCTACTCTAGGCTAAATATGTAGGTTACATACTTTGATACCAAAGGGTTTGAAACATTCTATCTCATGTGGGTCTGATATTTGTTTCTTGAATGGGCTCACGAAATTGAAGTGTTTTTAGACTAAGGAAGACCATAATCATATTTAACAATTGTATGCAAATATTATTCTCATCCACATGAATTCCATGAAGTTACGAGTCAAATGAGTTTTGTAATGATTTATGTGATTGCTGATTTGGTAGCTTCTGGTGGAAGGTATGCAGAGCCAAGTATCCGGCCAGATGATAGTCGTTATGGTGAAAACCCTAACAGGCTCCAACGTCATACTCAATTCCAGGTAATTACCGGTTACAATTTCACTTCGGATAATCAGATCCCGAATGCAATTAGTCTCACTTGAAACTCTCTCACAGGTTATATTGAAGCCTGATCCTGGAAATTCGCAAGACCTTTTCATCAGGAGTCTATCGGCCCTAGGTTGCATATTTCACAGAATCCTTTTAATATCTTGTGTTTAGATTTCTTGACCTTGTGTTTGGTTCGTATTTTTTTCAGTCTTTAGTCTGACATTCTTGTTGTAGAATGTGGAGCGTCAATATTTACTCTAATCTAGGGCCAACCATACATATATTTTAAGAGCCATAGCCTTCTGTCACTAATAGCACCATATCAGAGATTTCCCATATGACCGTGGAACTTTGCTCCAATATGTACTTTTATCCTTGAACTATAGAATAATTCTGAGAGAAAATGGACAACTATTTGTTATTCTGTATTATATTCCATAGTGCTGATCAGCTGATATAACATTATTTTATTTCTTTAAAAGCTTTATTCAAAGTTAATATGACCAAAAAGGCCTCCGTAGAAAATAAAAACCTTATGTTGTTGCCTCCCTTAATGATCAATTTCTCTGATTATTCGACTTTAGCCACCATCTTTTTGAGCACAAGCTTTACCGATTAGTTATTGTCATTAGGTTATAATGCTTTTAAATACCCTGATGCAGAAAGTGCTTAACACTTAAGTTTATTATAATGCCTATGCATGAAAATATTAATATCAATAAAAAAGATCAAAGGCATCTCTAAGCGTTAATTACTTTTCTGTATTCATGTCTTATCATATAGTATCTAATGTCTCTCTGATTTGCAGGGATTGATGTGAATGCACATGATATTCGTTTTGTGGAAGACAATTGGGAAAGCCCGGTAAGGCGATATTTTTTGTTTGTTTGTTAGAATTAATATGTGAAGCAAAGGAATAAAAAAAGAACATCATACTTGACATATTTTGTCAAAAAAATGCTCTATTTTACAAGCCTAATGTGTATCTCCGCACTCCCACAAGAACAATGATTTGCTTGCAAGTGATTTGGCAAGTAAAGTGCTCTTGGGCACCATATCTGATTTTTAATTTAAAGGAATTGTTTGTCTTTTCTTCTACTATGCAGGTATTCTTGTGTCTTGACTTGTTGTTTCTTGCTCATGTTTATCGTTAGGTACTCGGTGCTTGGGGATTGGGCTGGGAGATTTGGATGGACGGGATGGAGATTACACAATTTACCTACTTCCAACAGGTACTATACTTTCCTTGTGGCACAGTTAAACTAGAGGTGGCAAAATGGCCCTTTTGGCCAATGGGTTGCCCAAATTTATATATATTTTTTTATATGCAATTACTATTGTGTGTCGATCATGATTACAGAAGTTATGCTATTTCAGTTATCTTTCTTAATTTAAATTAAATGATTTAGGAGGTTTTTATTACACTTTGAGCGACCTTTGACCCATTTGACCTGGTTCCATTAGAGCAATATTTTTTATTTTACCCGTACTAAAAATAAACATATTTTAAACGGACCATCTAATAAGTAATGGACGAAATAACCTCCTCTAGCGGATACCATAAAATTCATTATCCCATCTCAACTCAGAGCAGCGCTCCAGGTTGTTATTAGTACTACTTTTCTTATTTAATTCTATTTTTAATTTTTCTTTCTTCTCTTGTTTAAGGCTGGAAGTCTTCAGTTGACACCGGTATCCGTTGAGATCACCTATGGTCTTGAGCGCATCCTAATGTTACTTCAGGTCAAAATTTAAATTACTTTTGTTCACACTTTTCATTTTCTGCTTGCTTTTATATGTGTCTGAAGTTCCTGTTACTTAGGAGTTGATCATTTCAAGAAGATTAAATATGCTGATGGAATCACTTATGGGAGCTGTTCTCTGAAAACGAGTAAGTATTTACTCTTCCTAGGAGTTGATCATCTTGATAAAATCAAGTTTACTGATAAAAAGTATTAATAGATGATATAAAGCTACTTGGGGGATACTTAAAAAAATATATTTAGAAGGAAATTAAATCTTAATTCTTCTCATGATGACCTTGTGACGGTCATGATTAAAGTTTTATGCTTATGTTGCAGGAAAGAAATGAGTGCATATTATTTGGAGCATGCCAGTGTGGATCACATTCAGAAACACTTTGACTTTTTTGAGGCTGAAGCGCGTGCTTTGCTTGATTTAGGCCTTGCAATACCTGCGTATGTTACTATGCCTTATTTCTGCTTTATTACACACATGTTAATTTGTCCGTAATCTTATCCAAAGTGTTCTCTGAACTTCTCATAGGTATGATCAGCTTCTCAAGACTTCTCACGCCTTTAATATGTTAGACTCTAGAGGCTTTGTAGGTGTAACTGAACGTGCTCGTTATTTTGGAAGGATGCGCAGGTAGCTTCTTTTTTTTTTCTTTTTTTTTTCCTTTTTTTGTAACATGTTTTATCACCACATCTCTTTTGTCAACAACAAACAATTATTTTAAAGAATTATTCGCAATATGTTAGATTTCTTGTTATTCTCTTTCCATCAGTTTAGCTCGACAATGTGCTGTGCTCTGGTCAAATACAAGAGAGTCACTCGGATATCCACTAGGCATGGTTTCTCAAGCTAATAATCTTGTTGTTCCGAAGGAGATTTTAGAATCAGAAGCCACAAAGGTGCTTGCTTCTCTTTTTGTAACTTTTGGTTTGGTTAATTTAAACGCATTGTGTTTTTAGAGAGACAATGACACTAATGCTTAATTGCTTATATGCAGAGGTGGGAAATTTTTTGTGTTTGTAGAAGCCGGATAATGGGTCAAAACTTTTTAATCTTTAGCACGGGTTGGGGTGATCAGCTACCATTTGTTTGTTATATCATAATTAGTTAAAAGTTAATGTGTCATACATGATTACAAGAATGAAAGTAGTTAATGCGTTGAGTGGGTAGTTAATCACCGTTGTATATGGCAGTGGTAATCTAAATTTGTAATTAGAGCGAGTTAGGACGTTGTGTGCATCATAAATAACCTTTGGGCGAATTTTGACTTGTTATTTCCCAATATTCCACAAAAGGTGTAGATTGACTGGAGAACCGTGACCCCGGCCATTGTCCACCCCACAAGGAATAGCTCCGGCAACTCTCCTGGCCTAGTGGGGCAGGAGTGAGCACGAGCCAAGACTAGGAACTTGAGCTCTTATTCCACAAAGTCTCTCCAGCGTGCAAATGCCAAGGATGAGACTTAAATTGGGTCAATTGACTTAAGCACAAGTGCTCCAACCATTGGACTAATGCTCCAGTAGTTTATTTCCCAATATATCTGTCATTATCCTCCTAACTATAAGATTATGACACTGGTAAATCGATGAAGTAATTGAGATAGAGTTATAGGGTGTCACGTGTCATGATTTTGAGGCTAGGAGAAAATAGCATTATTTAACTAGGTTTTGGCACATTTGACCTTGTTTGAGATAAATATAACCCAAATCGACTGATTTATAAGTAAAAAAGGGTCAAAATGGCCATATTTGCTCACCTGGGATTTTTAATCTTAACATATCTTACCAAAGGCCTCTTGGCCCAGCGCTATGTGAGTGGCCCATCAACCTAGAGGTTGTGGGTTCAAGTCTCGTTAGAGACACGTGAGATAATTTGTGAGATAGGTGGTGTAGGCTAAAAAAATCGCCATTCTAAAAAAGAATAATAATAAAAATAAAAAAATAAAAAAAATAAAAAAAAAAAAATCTTCACAAATTTAAGAATTAAGCTCCTATATGTTTACTTCATGATTCATGGTTCACCATATATTATATTGTCCTAATATTTTTCGTTATTGTTGTGTGCTAGTTACTACTTACATTGTGCTATGAGAATTATAATGTTTGGCTTGACGCGTCGTTTAATTGAAGTGTTACTATTTGTCAAATGTTTAGAAGACCCTTTAATGAACAAAAAAAGGAACCTTGTGGATTCAAAACCAATATAAAAATGTATTTGTAATGGGAAGATGGTCATTTTAAGCTCAGTATATAATAAACAGTGACGTAATTTTATAATGGTTGTTATGATGTTAGGTGTCTACTGAACCAAGATTGTTTCTACTCGAGATCGGGACAGAAGAATTACCACCAAATGATGTTGCTAGTGCAGGCCAGCAAGTATGTTCTTCAATACATCTAACTAGACCAATTTTTTCTCTCATCTTTTACAAGTATCTAAATTTGACAATCTATCTACTACTTGTTCAGTCTTGATTATTGTTATCTAAGTTGCTTATAATTACGTTTAACTGACTATAATGTATCTATTTCAGCTTAAAGATCTAATTGTGCAATTACTTGGAAAACAAAGATTGACTCATGGTGAAGTACATGTGTTCGGCACCCCAAGGAGACTAGTTGTATGGTCTCTTCATTTTTTTTTTAATTTTCTTTTTAGCAGAGGTGGCAGTTATGACCCATTTTGCTTCTAAATGGGTTGATTTGGGTTACATTATGTCCCCAACAGGTCAAAAAGATATATTTAAACATGTAGCTATATTAGAAACAGGTCAAATGGATTAAGAAAATGCATACAACCTCTTGATTGTTTTATTACAAATTTTTTGATTTTTATTGAAAAACCTAATGTTGTAATCACATGTAATGCTCTTGATATATTCAATAATCTTAATTATTTTGGGCCAAGTGTTTTGGGTCAACCACCCAGACCCATTTTGACCCTTTACCCAACCTGCCCATTTTTTAACCTCTGCTTTTTAGTAGTTATGTGAGTGACAAAATAAGTTGATCCTTCGAGATATTAGCTTTTATTGTGACTCATAAAATGTCATATAATCTGTACTATTGTTCGTTTAATAGTGTTCTTCAAGTCTTCATTTTGAACATACTTGGTAATTCAATGTGGGTGTTTGCAGATTAGTGTTGAAAATTTATGCTCCAAGCAATCGGCAGATGAAGTTGAGGTTCGAGGACCTCCAGCTGCAAAAGCTTTTGATAATGAAGGAAATCCAACTAAGGTAATTTCATTCCATTTTGTTAGTTTGTTCAAGTACGTGAAATTTATGCATATTTCTTGAATTGCTAGAGCTTATGCTGAGTGACGGTTTCCTAATTACTATTATTTTTTCTTAGGCAGCTGAAGGTTTTTGTCGTAGAAATTTCGTACCAGTTGACTCATTGTATAGAAAATTCGAAGGTATGTCATGTCAATGATATTGTTTATATGATTTCCTTTCTTTAGCCTGAATAGGGATCCTTCTTCATTTACCCGTTTTCTTTCTTTTGTTTGCATTGAAAGTCCAAACTTTATGTGAAAATCATTATTTCACCCCTCAACTGTTCTCTTATTATTGTAGGCAAGACAGAGTACGTCTATGTTCGTGTGATGGAATCTGCACAGCTCGCTCTGGAGGTACGTTCATTGTTTGATACTGTTGATAGTGAAAAGGATTATGTATAGGAAAATTAGAAATATAGTCCTTTTAATGTTTTACACAATGACAGGATGTAGGACAATGACTGAGATAAAAAAAAGTAGAATGAACATAATTTATTTCTTGGGTCATGGGGTTCTGGATTAGATAAGTTTTTAAATAGTGTTTAATTATTGCTATCTTCATCTGTATTGTGATTGTTAATATGACAAACTTGTTTCACAATTACACAAAAAATGGAGATTCTTATTACTTTTATTTGGCGGTTAAGATAAATTAATAGTTTCAGTATGGGTATAAAAGATGCAATTATTTATTTAAATTGAGGGTATTTTAGATATTTTAGATATAGTTAAACATTTCATTCATATCCCTTTGGTCACATGTATTGTACGGCCAATGTTGGATAAACATTTAATGGGAACTTTGAGTGTATTAAGCCCTTAAGTAATTTGTTGACATATTGTTCTACCATGATGAGATTAATGAAACTGATCATGCATTTATTTATTTCTGATAGGTATTATCCAAGGAGTTGCCTGGTGCAATTGCTAAAATTTCCTTTCCCAAGTCCATGCGTTGGAACTCTGAGGTGCGTCCAAAGGCTTGATCATTATTTGTTATTTTGTTAGCTTTTTGCTTAATCGATATCTTTTTAATTAAAATGTACCATATTATAAAAACGATTTCCTTACATTTGTACGAAACGAGATTTTGATGTCTTTTGTTAGTCATTCATCGGTAGTCTACGAGTATTATATATAGTCAACATTAAATCTAGTTTATGAAATGATTTTATAGCTGGTTGATATTGTTATCTTTATCTTTTACTATATTACGATTGTATGTATATAAGGATAAGAATAAAGCATTTTTTGAGATTAATGATTTATACTGATAACCTTTTGCTTTGTATTCTTGGTTTTTAATTCCAAAGGAAAAAAACCGCACTGCAACTCATAATACCGACCACGCGATGTCAAAATGGGATTTAAACTTTCTATATTGAATAACTACAACTATTGTATTTGAACCTACATTTTTTACATCTCTTTTTTAATGTTTGAAGTCTAAATTATGTGTAAATATATGCAAGTAACCAGCTATTACTAGAATCTTGATATCATAGATCTAGTAGTATTCTAAGCATTATCATTACTAATATTGCTATATATGGACTATCTATGTATCATTGTTGAGTTAATTTCAAATATGGAGTCTTAGTGAAGTACGGTTACCTTAATCAAAACCATGTCATATGAACTGAAATGTAACATTTTATTTCCTATTTCTTTTTGTTCACCTTTGTTCATACAAGTTACAGCTCGTTTGGATAGTTTTCTTCTTGTTTGAGCTTTTTTTATACCATGTGAATAATCATAAATGTCTCCGTCATGTAGGTCATATTTAGCCGGCCTATTCGTTGGATTTTGGCTCTCCATGGCGATGCAGTTGTTCCTTTTGCGTTCGCTGGAATTTTAAGGCAAGTGGTCACTTTATGCATTTCTTTATATTATGTTCTATGATAAGTGTCCTGTTTATAGAACATAAGCCAATATTTGAACCAAAAAAAAAAAATTGAATCATAAGCCCTCGATAACAATCCACTGTTTAAGTTTTTGTTATTTACCTTAATGATAATATTGAGCCAATTTAGAAACCACAGATGTGTTTTCAGTAGACAGTGTATCGACATTTCACGCGAATACCTACCAATATATAGCCAAACCTTACTATCATGATGAATGTCACTTGGTATATCATCATCTACTTTTGTTACTTGTTAATTTCTTCTTTTGACTGCAGTGGTAATGTCTCTCACGGTCTCCGAAATACGTCATCAGCAACTGTCATGGTATGTGCGATACATCAGCTTCAATCATTCCTCATCAGTTGTTGAATTCCAAATTTCCTTAAAAAAGTTTCAAGCGGCTTTGCTCCTTTCATTTGCTCTTTCTTCAATTACAAAGTGGTACAGTTTGCTTTAGGGGTAGGAGAAAACAGACAATACTGAAGAAACCAGTACCAAAACAAGTTAGACTGTAACCTGCTAATAATTGGTTGAATTTCTAAATAACTGGTTGAGTAAATATGATAAAATTTGCTTCTTTTTATTTTGTGCAAACAAATCGGGTCGGTCATTTGAATGATGTTTTTTAATTTTGTGCAGGTTGATAGTGCAGAATCTTATGCTAGTGTGATCCAACAAGCTGGAATTTCTGTTGACACTGAGGTGACTTAAAAGTGCATTTCTTGTTTACAATGCATAATATTGCTTCATTCTAAAATTATTATGTTTCTTGCAGCAACGAAAGAAAATGATTATTGAACGATCCAATGATTTAGCAAAAGGTGTTGATGGATGTCTTGTGATGCAGAGCAGCTTACTTAATGAGGTAAGAGATCTAATATTATCAAACGTGGCAATCTTTGTCCATTTACGTATAAATGTTGGTTCGGGTTAGCTTTAATTTTTATGGGTAACTAAAATTAAAAGTTAACGGGTCTAAAACTTGCCCAAAGTGTAAATTTACACACGTATCATTCATCCTGAAAGGAAATCTGTCTATTTTGGATCATATATATGCTATTTTCCTCAATCTCGGTATTTTAAACTTTTAACTGTGCATTTGTGATTGTGGATTTAGGTTGTAAACCTTGTTGAGGCACCTGTTCCTGTGCTTGGGAAATTCTCAGAGTCCTTCCTGGTGCTCCCGAAAGATCTGCTAGTAATGGTATGTTTATAAACAACGATAAAGACAATCCCCATGTCTCACTCGTTTCTGTGTCTAAATATCTAAATTTTTGTTTAAATATTGTGCTTCTCTTCATTTTGTTACCAATTTCTTTTATGTGTGTGATTATTAATCTTAAAGGTATATATCTGCGCAACAAATTAATGTCAACAGAATTATATAATATTTTATTGTTTATAATGGATCCAAGATTGTTGAACTGCTCTAAAAGCAAATAAAAATAATTTGCTCATGGATCTAATTCTCGAGTTAAATGTATTATGCAGGTTATGCAAAAGCATCAAAAGTACTTTGCCTTAACAGACGATAAGGGAAATTTGTTACCATACTTCATTGCTGTGAGTTATAAATTTTTTATTAATAATATAAAGTTATTGCTAGTGAAGATGAATACGGCGTTTTTTTTTCTTCTGATTGATTTATGTTCAGGTTGCAAATGGAGCAATTAATGAATCGGTTGTTAGCAAAGGGAATGAAGCTGTACTCAGGTTCACATTATCTTTTTAATGTTTCATTTTTTTATTCTTGTATACTACAATTAACTGAATGAGTTGAGACATCTTAATGCAGAGCTCGATACGAAGATGCTAAGTTCTTTTATGAATTAGACACCAGTAAAAAGTTTTCAGAGTTCCGGAGTCAACTTAATGGAATTCTTTTTCATGTAAGTGTTTCCTACTCTTTGCGTTATTGACTAAAAAAATGTATGATCTTAAATTACTTTATATCCGACTGACATAAAATTTATAAATACACTTTATATAGTGGATTGGGACATAATTAGAATAGTAAGGTGAACAACAGTTATGGGATGGAGGAAGTAGTTTATATAATTACATTTACGACGTTAGTAATTTAAAGCTTAAAAAATGACAAAATATTGGTTTGCCAACCTGACTGGTACCAAAAAAATGACCCATAATGACTCAGTACCCAACTGGCTGACTCGCTCATCTTTCCACCTTTACTTTTATATTTTAGGATAAAATGCTAATTATAGATGTCTGATTTCTCTAACAAGATGAAAATTGCAGGAGAAACTTGGAACAATGGAGGACAAGATGATACGTGTAGAGAGTACAGTTAGTGAAATCGGGTTGGCTTTAGGAATAAGCGAAGATAAGCTTCAGATTACTCGTGAAGCTGCCTCAATTGCTATGTCTGATCTCTCAACTGCTGTCGTTACTGAATTTACTTCTCTATCTGGAATAATGGCACGTCACTATGCTCTTCGTGAAGGATACTCACAACAGGTTATCATAAACTGCATTTCTTATTTCTCTTGCTTCACATAATAGCACTTTATTGTTCAACATTAAATTTGCTATTTTCTAGTCAGAAGAAAAAGACTATACGGATACAAGCAAAATAGAAGTTGTAGTTATATTTGCTCATGTGAATCTTCAATATTTCAGGTTTCGGATGCTTTATTTGAAATCACACTCCCTCGATTTTCTGGTGATATCCTCCCGGAAACTGACGCAGGAACTGTATTGTCAATTGCAGACAGGTAAAATAAATTTGAAATGTTATGGTAAAGATGACAGAATGGGTGTTTGGTGGATTGGGTAATAGGCCGAGACGCAAGGGTCGACTTGGACCGACCCAAATCCCATTTTGTCCAACTTTCAGTAAACAATTGGTTTGTCAAATACCATCACCAAAATCACAGAATTTTGATAACTAACTTAAATCTTGAATAAATTAAATTGATTTAGGAGGTTTGTGTTTTAATATATTCATTGCATGTCTTTGACCCGTTCCAGTATTAGCCAATTTTTCTTCTTTTTCCCATTTGACTTGTTAGAGACATTTTAAGTTTTAAACTCGAGTTGATCCATACTCTCATCCATTCATAAGTTAGTGAATCTTAAAATCATTTTTAGTTATGGACATATCCCGATGATAAGACTTGTATGTGTTTGAAAAAATATTAGGAAAGAAACAACATCAATGTACAGGTATTTTGGCTATGTGTGTGTGGGGGGTGTAATATTTTCTCTATTTTCTAAAAGATAAAAGGGATGCAGAAAGACGAGAAGTTGGACCTTTACAAGGTCAAATGAAATTTGATTATGAACTCTGTAACAGATTCAGATCTGCTTTTGTCTGTCTTTTCTCCTTGTATGGAGTTTAAATGGTTTTCATTTTTATTCTTGAAAGCTGAATGTTTGAAGATTGTCTATTTCAAGTTGAGACAGTTGATTGCGAGACTCGCAGCCTGATTTTAGTTGGTTTTCCGTCAATTTGGCAGGTTAGATAGCCTAGTTGGCCTGTTTGGAGCTGGCTGTCAACCAAGCTCGACTAACGACCCATTTGGTTTAAGAAGAATCTCTTACGGTCTTGTAAGCCATCTCTGCTTGGTTGCTTTCTAAACAGTTAACTCATATTTGATGACTTTTTGAATTAATTTCGAAGATTGATCTGTTTTAGGTCCAAGTCTTGGTTGAAAAAGATAGAAACTTGGACTTACGACATGCTTTGGAAGTCACCGCGTCTGCTCAATCCTTGAAAATCGATGCGGGAACCATAGACGAGGTAAACATGTCCTTATAAAGTTACTTTTATCACTATCCCCACCCCTTTTAAAGATTACCACCTTTAACTTGGGCAATGACAAACCGATGAGCCTTCTGGACCTTAAAGAGTACCATAAATTTTTCTAATAATCATGAAATTTAACTGACTATATTCCAAACTAATAAATCAACTTAATTCAAAGGGGCATAATTACTTTTTGAAATGTGTACCAATTTGTTAAAATTGCACCTCTAAATATTTTGGAGGATTCTCCTCTTCCATATTATGCTCATTGTAATAAAGTGTTCATTCTAAGAGTATCTTGAACGTTTCTTATAGTTTGGGGGATATTATAGATGTTTAATTGTATTCCATTAGACTATGTGCCTGTTAAAATGTTGCATTGATCTTGGAGAGAAGGATTGTCATTAAGCATTGGCTCGTGAATTGTATTTTTTTTCTTTCTTATTTATTGCTCTTTTTATTCAAATTTTCTACGCATTATTTATCTAGATACTTTCTCCTCAAGAAACTTTTACTTATGAAGCTATTTTTCATTTTTTCTTCTTATTCGTAGGTGCAACAATTTGTTACACGAAGACTTGAGCAATTTCTGGTATGTCTACTCATCTATTAACTTTTCAATTAAAGATTCAGTCGGTTCACTTCCAACTTTAAAATTGACATGGATTTTTTTTGTTTTTTTTTTTTTTATTTATTTTTCTTCTCTTTTTTAATCTCCATCGTGATCCTAGTTTGATGCTTTACAAATACTTAAAGGTATTATCACTTTTTTGTGCAATGTCACAAGGATTCTGTGGATATGATACTTGAAAACTATAGAGTTTAAGAAAACAACTCATTTGACTTTTGAAAATTGAATTTGCCTCAAGCACTTAAGGTTCACTAAAATTGAATTTGCCTCAAGCACTTAAGGGTGGTTAAGTGATTACATGATTTTCTCAAAAGCGGTTAGCTGATTTAGTCCTTTTTCTTTGGTGATGTTAGGTTGATAAGGGAATTAATCCGGAAGTGGTGCGTGCGATACTATTAGAACGTGCAAATTGTCCCGGTCTTGCAGCAAAATCAGCCTATAAAGTAAGCACCTGGTTTAATCATTTCTTTCAAGTCATTGTCTTACTTCCTCTGCTCCCATGAAAATAACCTAATTTGACTAGACACATGGTTGAGTTCAAGTCCTTAGTTGCTAGAGGGATATCTTTCAAAAAAATTTAAGAAAAAATGAAAGGAGAATGGGAGAATCTTGTGAACCACAATCGGTTGTGTTTATACTTGTAACAGTGATAATGGCCAAATAATTAATTTGGCTTGTATAGGAAAGGAAATGTGTGGACTGTGGACTCATGAGGCATCCCGCGTTCGGAATTTCTGTAGTTTTAATGACAGATTCCAATAGAGAATTCCATACTTCTTCCGTTTGCTAATTTCATGTGACATTGAGTATTGAAGTTTATAGATCTTATGAGGTTTTTCCTCGAAAGTATGTGCTTATATATCAAGAAAAAAAAAGGAATATATTGTCTAATTTATTATTAAAATTACAGATGGATGTGTTGGCTCGGGGGGATCTTTTGCCAAAGGTTGTTGAAGCATATTCTCGGCCAACAAGAATTGTCCGTGGAAAGGATGTTGATGTTGCCACCCAGGTACTTTCTCATTACAAAGGAGGGGTCAGGCAGGTTGGGTAATGGATGAAAATGGTTGAAACATGTCATTAAATAGTACAGGTTGAAAACGCGTCAGGTTGAGTTGATCCGCAAAAACTTTTCGTTCGTATCTAGACCTTTTTTATATGAATAATTAATGTGTTGCTACGATCGGGTCATGTTGAGTTGATCCCCTTTTCATGTTGGTTATTGTCATTGCAGTTTTCTTTTAAATATTTGTATTTTAACGTAAGTTCTAGCCTACCCCCAATTAGGTAGGAATAAAAGACGTGCTGTTTTGTCAAACATCGTGCTTATAACAGTATCGGAAATTGGCTTACTTTAGGTGGATGAAGCCTCATTTGAGACGAACGAGGAGAAGGCTTTATGGAGCGCTTTCTTGTCTATTAGAAGCAAAATACATCCAGGTAACTTTCTCCTTTTGTTGCGGAAGGGTCATTCTGATTTTTAACTACTAGCAAATTGTTTTTAGTGAACTGTGTATAGTATTTTTAATTCACATTAGCTCGTTTCTTTTTAAATAATCCAGGTATTGAGGTGGATGATTTTGTCGAAACATCTATGCAACTAGTTCAGCCCCTAGAAGATTTCTTCACTCATGTCTTTGTTATGGTGGTACGTTCTCACTAGTATTTGCAATTCATTTTTTTTTTCTTTCTAAAACACAACTAAGGACACGCAAGTTGCCACTCTTGATAGAAAGAAGAGATGCCACTTTGACTTTTTTAATCAACCAACCTGATTTTATATGTTCAAGTAGAATGCATTCCTGAAATCACTGAAATTGCAAATGGATAAATGCCATATGAATATTTTACGAAATCCACAACAAAAATTAAATCTAAAAGTAGTGAGCAAGACAGCCCATCTTTGCCTTACCCCTAGTTAAAATGTATGTCAAATTTGTCTGAAGCAAAAAAAAATAAAAAAAATAAAAATAAAATTGTAATGACTTTTTGTTATACATACAATTGCAGGAAGACGAAAAGATCAGAAATAACAGACTTGCATTGCTTAGAGAAATTTCTGAACTCCCAAGAGGAATAGCTGACCTCTCAGTTTTGCCTGGATTTTAACTTTTCATACTTCTCGTTTATAGCGACCTGATTATATCAACTTATCTTTTGTACTTGCCAAAAAGTTTGGCTACAGGGTTTTCCTTTGTGTATTTTTTATTCATTTATAGTTTACTGGTGGATCACCTGTTTAGATAGGATGTATGAGGGTTGTGTTCGACAAGGGTCTTGCATGCCAAGTCGAAGGGTTGTTTAATGTTAGTACCTAAACTTGTGGAGGACAACATTGATAATATGCTAAGTTATAAAAGATACTCCTTTTTTAGTCTAATTAATATTAATATATTGTTGGAATATGAAATATATCCCGGTTGTTATTGGTCATATGCTAACTCTTGAATTTTCGTTTAGATGCATGTTTCAGACTAAATGCATGTTCTACGTGTGCTATATTAATCCTACTCTATGCATGTTCATTAAGTTGTCTTAAATGACAACTTAGGTTTCAGTAAGTCTAACTTTTGAACTTGAAGTATTGCTATATGCGTGTTGAAGTTTCTTTTGTCTGCATATTTTAATGATACTTGAAAAACAATTACCGCGTGCCGGTAACATACTACTATTTGGGATAAAGCCAAAAGAAAATAAGCCACTTCGTTTTATGTCTAACTGATACAAACCTATCTTATATACTAGGCTCGTATCAATGTTCATAAGTCCAAGTGTAAAACTCATTAAGCTAGCTTGTAAGAGAAGGGGCCACCTAGACTTTATAAACCATCAACCAATCTCATACTTAGTTGATGTGGGATCATAACAATACCCCACCCTTTGAAGAACCAATGTCCTCATTGGTCACGGCTATGTTGGTCACAGTTGACACCCCTCTTTGGGTCCAAGCCACCACTCCGAGCTCGTTGGTCATGGCTATGTTTGTCAAGGTTGGCACCCTTCTTTCGGGTCCAAACCACCACTCCATAGTCCACCACTCTGAGAGTTAGAACCTCGAAAGGTAGGGCTAACTTTGTACCAATTGATACGAACCTATCCCATACTAGGCTCGTATCGATGTTCATAAGTTCAAATGTAGAACTCACTCAAAAAGCTAACTTGTAAGAAGATGGGACATCTAGACTTTATAAACCATCAACCAATCTCATACTTGGTCGATTGATCATAACACTAACTCACTTCCTTTTTTGTTATGATGTTTGGAGGTAAAAATTGTTATAAATTGATATTTGGGTAGCTTTGTTGTAATGACATATATTGATATTTGGCCCACTTTGATATACGTCGTGCTGAAATATTTAACATGGTTGGGTAAAATAGCAGCGGTTTGGTACTCATGCTATACAGGTGATACAAGCCAATTTAGCTAAAGTCTACAATTAAAAAGTCACCATAAAGTCAACAAAATTCATAATTATGTTTTAGTAAGTTTGGCGGGAAAACCGGTTAGAACCAAAAGTAGCTTAAATACCATTTCACTTGTAATCAAAATCATTCATTCAGTTTGTTAAACACATTTCCTTTCTTTATTCTCTTGTATCATTGTCAACAAATTACAATCAATAACAATCATTTCGAGTCTATTTCTTCTCATTAGGTTCCTTGTGAGTTTGTTTCCATTGAAATAAGTTCTTCATTTCCTTGATTTCTAGAACTTGTCGTTTCAATTGGTATTCAAAGCCCTTTTCTGGAACCATATTATCGTCAAGAGTGTTATCTTGGCATTCTTGATTTTCCGGTCATCTTCTCGTTTCAATTAGGCAAAAGAAGCAGTTATTTTCCGTCAAAGTTAGTCACCACTAACTTCAAACATTCTTTACACGATTAGTGTTAAACATTTGTACGGTCATAAGAATAGCCCATTAGTGGTTAATTTCCCTATTCTTGAACAAGCTGATCAGGAGCAGTTGGTTTGAATAATAAGAACAGTTTCAATAGTTTTTATTCTATTGTTGATGAGTAATAGTCATATTGGTATGATGGTGTATGCAAGAACAACTAATCTTCCTCCTGTTGCTACCATGGATACCTTGCAAGAATCCATGGCTGAATTAAGGGGCATGATAAAAGGCTTAACCAGAAAGTATGCTGATCAAGAAAGGCAAATCAATGATAGCACACAACAACTCAGAATCTTCCAAAATCAATAGAAAAATATCCACAATGGTGAAGGCATAAGTAATGGCAACACTGGTGGAAGTGGTGGTAGTCAAAATTCAGGCAGACAAGGGGTGTCACAAAATGGGTTGTATAGGAGGATGTCCAAGATTGAATTTCTCAAATTCAATGGAGAAGATGTGAAGAGGTGGGTTCAGGTGTAGGCCATTCTTTAAGATTGATAATGTTCAAGAAGGAATGAAGGTGGACATGGCAACCATGCATGTGTATGATAGAGCACTCACTTGGCATCAATAATTCATCACAAGGTATGGAGAAGGGAATTGTATGAACAACAAGTGTTGGGTAGGTTTGGTGCAGCCTTTGATGAATTTGAAACAAATTGGAGTGTGCAGCATTACCAAGATTTTTTTGAAGGGTTGTTGAATAAGGTGGTTTTACCTGAATCTTACATTGTGAGTCTGTTTCTTGGTGGGTTGAAGGATGGATCTCTATGCCCCTTAGGATGTTTAAACTAACCAATTTTTCTGATGCCTTATGTATGGCAAGAATGCAAGAATCTACAAATGCTGCTATGAAGCCAAGGTATAATCCTCAATCATCATTTACTAAGCGTGCAAATTCTGGTTATGGCAATAAGAGCAATGGAATATTGCCAAAACCTGTTAACAACACTTTGGCTTTACATGCACCTAAAACAGTCTATAACAATAACATGCCATTTAGAAAACAACTTACTTAAAGAGAATTGGAAGAAAAAAGGCAAAAAATCAATGTTTCTATTGTGATTAGAGGTATGTTCCTGGTCACAAGTGTAGTGGTCAATTGCATTCTTTGGAAGTAATTTGTGATACTGAAAAGGTGTGTTTGGAAGAAGGCAGTGAAGAGGTTTGTGAGCATAATAATGATTTGACTTGTCCGAACATGAACCTGTTTCACTAGATAGTGGTCCACAAATATCTCTAAATGCTTTATCTGGTGTTAATTCTTAACAAACTATGAGGGTGAAGGGTCAAGGTGGAAAACAGACATTGCATATTTTGGTGGACTGTGGTAGTACTCACATTTATTGGATGTTACGACTGCTTAGAATTTGGGCTGTAAATTGAAAAGTACTTCACCACTACAAGTTTCTGTGGCTAATGGTCAAAGTATGTTAAACAATTATGAATGTGCAGGCTTTCAGTGGATTTTGCATGGTGAAACATTTACTAGTGATGTGATGTTTTTACCATTGGGTGGTTGTGAAATGGTTTTGGGCATACAGTGGTTAGCTACTTTGGGTGATATGTTGTGTAACTTCAAAATTTTGACCATGAAGTTTGTGTACAATGGAAAAAGGATGGTGTTAAGGGGTATTACAAATTCTGGTTTGCATTGGATGCAAGTTAGATATGTGAGCAAATAAGGGTCAATTAGACAGGCAGAGTTGTCCTCTATGATGTTGTGTGTGTATCTAGTGGAATTATGGCAGATGAATTGTGAGAAAGAGGTTAATCAAGAAGTGGAGAAGGTTTTAACTCAGTATGAGAAAGTGTTTGAGATTCCTATTGAATTAGCCCTCAAAGGACTCATGACCATCAAATTCCTCTTATGCCAAACACTCATCCTATCAATGTTAGACCATACACGCACCCACCTAACCAGTAAGATGCAACTGAAGTGATGGTCAAGGAGTTATTAGAATCGGGAGTGATAAGACCATGTTAAAGCCCTTTTCATCCCCAATTGTCATGGTTAAGAAAAAGATGGGTCATGGAGAATGTGTGTAGACTATAGACAATGAATAAGTACTTGTCGAGGATATATTCCTATTCCGATGGTGAGGAGCTTATTGATGAATTGAATGAGGTGCGGTGTTTTCTAAGTTGGATCTAAGGTCCGGTTACCACCAAATCATAATGAAGGAAGATGATGTTTGCAAAACTACTTTTAGAACACAGGATCGTCACTATGAGTACTTGTTCATGCCATTTGGTCTCGCTAATGCACCTTCCACATTTTAGTCCCTTATTAATATTTTGTTCAAGCCCTTTCTAAGGAAGCTTGTATTGGTATTCTTTGATGACATTTTGGTGTATAGCAAGTCTATTGAAGAACATTGTCTCCATCTGTCACAAGTTCTGCAAGTTTTGTAGGATAATAGTCTATTTGCCAAAAAGAGAAAATGCTCCTTTGTTGTACCACACATGGAGTATTTTAGTCATATATTTTCGCAAAGGTGTGGCCACTAACTTGACAAAGATTGAGGCTATGAAGTGTTGGTGCCTACTACACTTAAGCAATTGAGAGGATTTCGGGGTTGTTGGTTACTATAGAAGGTTGATCAAAAGTTATGCTAGTATAAGTCAACTACTTACAGTCTTGTTGAAGAAGAGTTGTTGGAGCTATTCCTTGTGGGGTGGACAATGGCTGGTGCCAGAAGGCTCCCGGGTTCAGGGTGTTCTCGCCAATCTACACCTTTTTGTGGACATTATTGTTGAAGAAGAATGCTTTTTAATGGTCTATGACAGCTGAATTGGCCTTCAACCAGCTCAAAAAACCTATGTCAGTGGCACTTGTGTTGGGATTACCAGACTTCACTTAGGAGTTTGTGATAGAAACTGATGCAAGTGGTACAGGCATTGGTGCAGTGCTATGTCAGAAGGGCCACCCTTTGGCATACTTGAGTAAGACCCTTTCTACCAAACACCAGGATCTATCTACTTATGAAAAGGAGTTTTTGGAAGTGGTAGCAGCATTAGAAAAGTGGAAGGGATACCTATTGGATAGGCACTTTAAGATTAAGACTGACCACTTTAGTCTTAAGTACCTATTGGATAAAAAACTAACAACCCTTTCCTAAGTGGCTTCCCAAACTCTTAGGATTTGACTATGAAATCCTATATAAGAAGGGTAATGAAAATAGTGTAGCTGATGCTTTGTCTAGAGTCAATCAAGGGGCTGAATTATTTCAAATGGCAGTCTCCTCTGTAGCAAGTGATGTTTGGGACAAGGTTAAAAACAGTTGGAAGAATGATGTGGATGCTCAGTTGTTGATTCAATCACTAAAAGATATGACTTGTATTGGTGATAAATACAGTTGGGACAATGAGATCTTGAAGAGGAAGAGAAAGATAGTAGTGAGAGCAGATGTGGAATTGAGGAAACAATTGATTTATCACTACCATAATGAAGGAGTTGGTGGTCATTTTGGAGTTCATGTGACTACAAAGAAGATAAGTGCAATATTCTATTGGAAGGGTCTAAAGAAAATTGTGAAGCAGTTAGTCAGGAATTGTGATGTTTGTCAAAGGCAGAAACCTGATTTAAGTGCTTATCCTGGGTTGATTCAACCATTACTAATTCCAGGTAAGATTTGGTCTGAATTATCCATGGATTTTATTGAATAGTTGCCTTTGTCACATGGGAAGTCAATAATCATGGTGTTAGTGGATAGAATGAGAAAATATGCTCACTTTATGGCCCTATCACATCCCTTCAGTGCAAGTAAAGTGGCAAAAGTGTTCCTTGATGGTGTGTACAGGCTTAATGGAATACCAAATTCCATTGTTAGTGACAGGGATAAGGTGTTTCTCAGCCACTTTTGGAAGGCTTTATTCTCTGAATTGAATGTCAAGCTCAAGCTATCAACTGCATACCATCCTCAAACTGATGGGCAGACTGAAGTAGTCAACAGGTGCTTGGGTTGTTACTTAAGGTGTATTTGTGGAGAGAAACCAAAGGAGTGGGTTAAGTGGTTACCATTAGCTGAATTTTGGTATAATACCAACTTTCACACAACCATTAACACTACACCCTATGAAATTGTATATTGCCAAACACCCCCAATCCACATTCCCTATGTGCCTGGTGAAAGTAGAGTGGAATCAGTGGATAGGACATTGCAGACAAGAGAAGAAGCTAATGGAATGCTCAAGTTTCATCTAAAGAGGTCTCAAGATAGAATGAAAAATCAGGCCAACAAACATTGGACTGATAGGCAATTTGATGTTGGTACTTGGGTTTATTTGAAATTGCAACCTCATAGGCAAGTATCTGTCAGATAAGGGCAACAACACAAGTTTTCCACCAAATTCTATGGTCCATTTGAGATTGAAGAGAGAATTGGAGAAGTTGCCTATAAATTGAAGCTGCCAAGTCACAGTTTGATTCACCCAGTCTTCCACATATCACAACTCAAGAAGTGTCATGGGCAAAACCATCAGATGGGCAGTTTACCACAGCTCAAGGAAGATAGACTATTGGACTACAAGCCTTTGAAAATTTTGGACAGAATATTGGGAACGGGAAACAACAAGTCAGTCATGTATGTTCTAGTTCAGTGGTCCAACACAATAATGGAGGAAGCTACTTAGGAGATTTATACAGACTTGTTGATCAGATTTCCAGATTTTGATGTACTTCCTGTTGGAAAATTTAGTGCACTTGTGGGATGGTTCACACCTTGTAATGGGTTAGGAGGTACGGAGTGTACACCCATAAGGTCCATGAACACCCTGACTCTAATAGTGGTATGTATTGGTAGTGCTTGGTGAAAATCTTGTTGTGGCTAACTTGATTATCGGTGTTTCAATGAAGCGATGCCAGAGGATCGATGTTCCACTAAAGTGGTATCTCCTTTGAAGTTGTGCTTACTTCTGAAGCGTTGGCGTTTCCAAGCGGTGTAACCATGAAAGCACTATGAAATCTTGATATAAGTCTTGATAAATGGCGATTACAAGCGCATCATTATGACCACGTTTAATTGGTCATGTAACCACTATGACTATAATGGGGATGATTATGAGGCTATTAATGGGCGATTAATACTCATAATTCCATTGGAGCGGTCAAAGAGTAACCTCCTATAAATAGGAGATCCGAACATGCATGAAGAACACACGAAAAACACTAAACACTTATAAGCGCAAGGGTTAAAAATTGTGCCTAATTCTCTAAGCGCATTTGGTCTTATCCCAGTAGATATTCGTGATACCCGGGCATTAGGGTCGAATAGTTTACTTTGGAAAGTGATCACGATTCAAGTGATATCCGGTAACCACACGGTGGTATCATTATTCTTGACCATTGTTTGTTTCTTTGAAGCAGTTGATCGTTCTCTTTGAAGTTGATTATCTAAACCACGATTTGGGACGAATAACCACCAACAATCAAAGTAAACTATTTAGTGATAATCAATGGCAATTCTTTGCAATGAAACACATGGCTTCAAACTTTGCTAAAATTTGGACAAGTTTGAAGGGTGGACTTTAGGAGGTGGCGGAAGAAGATGCACTTCTTTGCATCAAGCATGAGTGTGGTCTATGTCCACTACTCCAATTCGATGATGGTGATGATGCTCACATGGATCGGATCGGGAGGAGGAGCAAGTGGGAGAATGATGACTACATATCAGAGGTCTTATTAAGAATGGTATATACGATTCTCTGTTTGATATTTATCGAACTTTGAATCTTCCAAGAGCTGTAGGATTCCTTGGATGCCAAATATATGGTGAGGATGCATCAAGTAAGAAGTTCCTTGTTAGTAATTTCACAAATTACAAAATGGTGATTCAAGACCGGTTATGGAACAATACAATGAACTTCTTGGAATACTTGGAAGGTTTACACAACACAATATGCACATGGATGAGGCTATTCAAGTCTCTTGTGTTATTGATAAACTTCCTTCTTCATGGAAAGATTTCAAGCATACCTTGAAACATATGAAGGAGGAGTTAACTCTTGTTGAGTTAGGCGGTCATCTCGCACATTGAGGAATCTCTCAAGGTGCGGGATAATGACAAGCCAAAGAGTAGCAATCTTCTTGGACCATCTGTTGTTAATATGGTAGAGCATAACAACTCTACCGGTACAATGACAACAAAGGCAAACGCAAGTATCATGACAACACAAGGCGAGATCCTAACAAGAAGGCAACACCTACTTGTTGGAAATGTGGCAAGGCGGTCACATTAAAAGGGACCGCAAGGGTGTTAAAGTTGGTGGTAAAGCCAATGGATCGGCACTAATGGTTCGGGGTGGTGGTTCACCAACTCTTTGAAAGGTCGAATATGTTTAATAAGTCTTTTCGATTTATTATGTTACATATGTATCTGAATCTTTTATGTGCGGGATGATGATGTTGCGTGGTGGGTTGACTACGGTGCAACAGATTCATGTGTGTAAAGATAGAAGCGGTTCAAGACCTATGAGTCACCGAATGATGGTTCTATTCTTCACATGGAAATGAGTCAATGACCTTGGTGCATAGTCGTGGTTGTGTAGATCTTAGGTTTAGTTAGGAAAGATTGTAACTTTGTTTGATGTTATTCATGTTCACGATATCGGGAAGAACTTGGTTTCAAGTAGTATTTTGAATAATCATGGATATAAACAAGTTATTGAATCGATAAATTTGTGCTTTCTAAGCATGGTGTTTTTATTGGTTTTGGTTATTTATGTAATCAAATGTTTAGGCTTAATATTTCTCTCGACAATGTTAACTCGACTTTTGTGACAACCAACGACATCGATTCTAGCCTATGGCATGCAAGACTTGGTCATGTTCACTATAAAAGGATGCAAGATATGTCTAGGGATGGTTTAATCCTGCTTTTGACATGGACACCGAAAAGTGTAAAACTTGCATGTTGACCAAGATAACCAAGAAACCCTTTCGGTGTTAGTCGTGAGACTAAGATCTTGGAGCTTATTCACGATGATACATGTGATTTGCATGCCACTCCTTCTTTGGGAATAAAGTACTTTGTGACATTTATTGATGATGCTTCTAGATTTTGTTATGTCTATTTATTGCATACCAAGGATGAAGCATTAGATAAATTCAAAGTGTTTAAAGCGAAGTTGAATTACAACTTGGGTCTTTGATCAAAAGATTAAGGGCGATAGGGGAGGTGAGTACATGGATACTCGGTACTTTCGGTCTGTTGGAATTATCCATGAAACATTGCCCTTATACTCCTCGGCAAAATGGTATTTACGAAAGGAAAAAGCAGTCTTTGAAGGAGATAGTTAATTCCATGTTGTCCTATTCAGGGGTGAGTCAAGGGTTAAGGGTGAAGCTATGTTATGACTTGCTATTTATTAAATAGGGTTCCAAACAAAGGAACAAGGTTACCCATTATGAACTCGGACTAAAAGGAAACCAAACTGAATTATCTCAAGGTTTGGGGTTGTAGGTTGTTGTAAGACTCCACGATCCAAAGCAAAGACTTTGGGTGAAAGAGGCGTGTTGCATCTTTGTTGGATATCTTGAGCATTCCAAGGCTTTTAGGTTCTATGTTATTGAACCTAATGAATATGTTTCAATTAACTCCATTATTGAATCAAGGGATCGAGACTTTGATGAGAATAGATTCTCATCGGTTCCTAGACCAAGTCGAGGATTCCTAATGGAACTCATGACTTTGGTGTATCGAGGTACGATGATGAACCATCGGTGGTTCTGATGAGGTTGTGGTTCGACAACTTTGAACACGTGCTCGAGAAAAAGCAAAGGGTCGGGACTCCAAAGTCATTTGGACACGAGTTTCAACTATACTTAGTTGAAGGTACTAGGGATGAGGTCTCGGACCAATACTCTTATTGCTTCATTGTTGAGGATGACCCCAAAACATTTGAAGAAGCAATGAAGTCCCGGACATTGCTTTACGGAAAGAAGCAATCAATGATGAGATGGATTCCATCATGGGCAACAACACTTGGGTGTTGGTTGATCTACCTCACAGTTGCAAACCTTTGGGTTGCAAATGGATTTTCAAAAGGAAAATGAAGGTAGGTGGAACTATTGAAAAGTTCAAGGCTAGACTAGTCATTGAGGCTTTAAACAAAAGTCGAATAGACTATTTTGATACTTATGCCCACGTGGCTCGTGTCGATACCATAAGGCTGGCGATTGCTATGGCATCTATTCAATCTGGTTATTCATCGGATGGATGTGAAACTGACTTTCTTGAATGGTGAATTGGAAGAGAAGTTTATATGAACCAACCTCGGGGTTTCATCATGCCTGGCAATGAAAACAAGGTGTGTAAAGCGATTAAGTCTCTTTATGGACTTAGCGGGCACTAAGCAATGGCATCAAAGTTTGATGAAGTGGTTTTGTCTAGTGGTTATGTTCTTAACCAAGGCGACAAATGTGTATATAACAAATTTGATGAATCGGTAAAGGAGTCATCATTTGTCTATATGTTGATGACATGTTGATCTTTGGCACCGACCAAAATCGGTTGACGACAAAGGAATTTTGTCATCAAGGTTCTCCATGAAAGACATGGGGAGGCGATGTTATCCTTGGTATAAGGATTAAACATGAAAGTAATAGAATTTCTATCTCGGTCTCATTATATTGAGAAGGTCTTGAGGAAATTCAATTACTTTGATTGTACTCGATGAGTACACCTATGGATACTTGAGAAGGCGATGCCTAATCATGGCAAGGTCGTATCTCAACTTGAGTATTCTAGGGTAATTGGTGCTGATGTATGCCATGACTTGTACAAGACACGATATTGGTTTTGCGTTGGGAAAATTGAGCGGTATACTAGTAATCCTAGTGCTCATCATCGCAAGCGGTTCAAAGTGCT
This sequence comes from Chrysanthemum lavandulifolium, assembly GCA_022545495.1. Lineage (NCBI taxonomy): Eukaryota > Viridiplantae > Streptophyta > Magnoliopsida > Asterales > Asteraceae > Chrysanthemum > Chrysanthemum lavandulifolium. Next base: position 206,259,249 of record CM040241.1, read on the forward strand.
GAAGTATTTGAAGAGAACTATGGATTATAGTCTCTCATATCTTGGTTACCCATCGATGTTGGAAGGTTACATCGATGCAAGTTGGATCGATAATGCGAAGACAATTAGTCTACCGGTGGTGGGTATTCCTACTTGGTGGAGGTGCAATTTCTTGGGCATCGAAGAAGCAAACTTGCATCACCGGTTCAACAATGGAATCTGAATTTGTGGCTCTGGCATTCCGGTAAAGAAGTGAATGGTTGAAAACTTGCTTCTTGAGATTCCATTGTGGCCTAAACCTATAGCACCTATTTCTATCGGTGTGATAGTGCGACTACATTGGCTAAGGCTTATAGCCAAATGTACAATGGTAAGTCTAGACACTTGGGTGTCGGGCATAGCATGATTCGTGAGCTTATCATGAATGGGTGGTATCTATAGAGTTTGTGAGATCTCAGCGAACTTAGGCGATCACTTGACGAAGGTGCGGCTAGAGACTTGGTTATAAAGTCTGCTAAAGGGATGGGTTTAAGTCCAACTTAGTCCTTTGAATGCTAGGACACCCTCCTCCCGAGGAAACTTAGGAGCCGAGTTCAATGTGGAAAGTCGAACATTGGTGGTGGAGCACATGTTTATTTACATCCCAAGGTTGTGCTCGGAACTGCTTGAAAGGAGGATGAAGTCTTTACTTCTTAATGGTTATATTTTCTTTGAAAAAGTGCTTGGCGGAGCATGACTAAGAGGAACCACCTATGTAAATGTTGAAGTTTTCACGCTTGTGAAGCTTTTGGACTTTTAGCTTTTACAACATTTATGAATTTGGATATGGACACATGGCTTGTATAGTGTCGGGAGCTTTTAAGTGTTTGAAAACTTGTGTGTAGTTATCTTGGTATTCAAATGGGTTGAAGGTTCAATTCTTAGAACACCGATTCTCGAATATTTGAGCGTGTAATTACTAAGATGGAAATTCAATCCTCGGGACATTTTCGTTTATGCACATGTTTTGCTTGATGTTTATTTTACATGCAAAGGGAGTGAACTAAATTTGGGAGGATTGTTGGAAAATTTAGTGCACTTGTGGGATGGTTCACACCTTGTAATGGGTTAGGAGGTGCAGGTGTACACCCATAAGGTCCATGAACACCACGACTCTAATAGTGGTATGTATTGGTAGTGCTTGGTGAAATCTTGTTGTGGTTAACTGCGATTATCGGTGTTTCCTTGACGATGCCAGCCGGGATCGATGTTTCCACTAAAGTGGTATCTCACTGAAGTTGTGCTTACTTTGAAGCGATGGCGTTTCCACCGAAGCGGTGTAACCACCGAAAGCACTATGAAATCTTGATATAAGTCTTGATAAATGGCGATTACAAGCGCATCATTATGACCACGTTTAATTGGTCATGTAACCACTAACGGCTATAATGGGGATGATTATGAGGCTATTAATGGGCGATTAATACTCATAATTCCATTGGAGCGGTCAAAGAGTAACCTCCTATAAATAGGAGATCACGAACATGCATGAAGAACACACGGAAAACACTAAACACTTATAAGCGCAAGGGTTAAAGAATTGTGCCTAATTCTCTAAGCGCATTTGGTCTTATCCCAGTAGATATTCGTGATACCCGGGCATTAGGGTCGAATAGTTTACTTTGGAAAGTGATCACACGATTCAAGTGATATCCGTAACCACCGGTGGTATCATTCTCACGACCATTGTTTGTTTCTCTTTGAAGCAGTTGATCGTTTCTGCTGAAGTTGATTATCTAAACCCTGATTTGGGACGAATAACCACCAACACTTCCTTGAGGACAATGAAGTTTCTCAAGAGGGATGGAGTTGATACAAGCCAATTTAACTAAAGTCTACAATTAGAAAGTCAACATAAAGTCAACAAAATTCATAATTCTGTTTTAGTAAGTTTGGCTGGAAAACCGGTTAGAACCAAAAGTAGCTGAAATACCATTTCACTTGTAATTAAAATCATTCATTCAGTTTGTTAAACACATTTCCTTTCTTTAATCTCTTGTATCATTGTCAACAAATTACAATTAATAACAAATGATTTTTAGTCTATTTCTTCTCATTAGATTCCTTGTGAGTTTGTTTCCATTGAAATAATTTCTTCATTTCCTTGATTTCTAGAACTTGTACGTTTCAACAGGCTACGTTTCTTGGTCAGTCTGGTGTTAGCCCTGATTTCGCCGTACACCAATACACCATCTTGCCACTTTTCAGACTTAAAAAGTTTACCCAATTAAAAAGATATAACATATTACTAAACATCAATATTTTAGTTTATATTAACTCAGCTATCCTATTATTGAGTTTCTGCTATGGTGGTGTTATTATGCTTTATTGGTGATTTTTGTATCCTTAATCAATTAGTACTACTTGTATGATAAAGTATAATGCTTTTTCAGTTTGTTTACCGAAACATTGCCCGTCTCTTTTATTTTTCTTTTATACGTGCATATGCTATAGCAAACTAGCTCAACATATCTGAGTTCTTTTTCCATGTTCAAAACATAAAATTGTGATCAATTGTTTGAATAAACCACTTTTCATACTATATGTGTGAATATTTTGTTAAAATATTCACTTCTTTCTTTGACATGAATATAAAACTGCATGTGTTATGCATATTTTGTAGGGGATATGTAGTAATAACGAACACCAACGGATATGCTTAATCTTTGAAAGGCGTGTGAACACTTTCAGATCGAATCAATTCGGCGGTTCTACCGAAGTATTCAATCGGATACAATTCAGAGTTGAGAATTTTCTGTATGTGTGTGTATGAGATATATTGAACCAGTGTATTGATAATGACCAAACAAACCGTATATAACATGTTACGGGATAGCGCCAATGGCGGTTTTAGGGTTTCAAGTTGTCAAGTTTTGTCACCCAATTTCCGAAAGTTAATTTACTGAGGAACATAGCTTCAATGAAACATACATAACTTCGGTGAGAATCAAAAGTTCGGAGAATCATTACTACTTGATGAAATGAAAATTGACATGAATTCTTTACATAACAACTTAGTGAAAATTCACCTGTGGGCTCTGCCTTGGACCTGCCAGTGCCTTGGCCTTGGACCTCGCTACCGTGGCGCCCCGGACACCCGTCCCTTGGGGCTTCGCCCCTAAGATCATAATAAATTCAAGTAGGTGTGCACTCCGCACCACCAAACCTAAATGATGTATTATTATGATGAAATTGGTCAAAACAAGTTAATCCAATTACACTAAAATATCCAACATATTTTTATAAACCCTAATTCTCTCTAGGCGAAAATGGCGACCAACCGTTCTCTTTTGTTTTCAATCGTCTAATCCAACCTAATCTGGCTCTAATACCTTTTCATGTTCATGTTATTGATGATTAATCTCATGATTGTATCTCTTTAATTGTTCCTTAATTGGTTGTCGAGCAGCTAGGGTTTGGGTTTTTCCTTTTTTATAGGGTTTTGTGGTCATTATTGTGAGTTGTTTTATTACTGCGCTTTTAATTCCATTTCATTTATTATGATCATCATTATGTAGATTGGTTAGGCTTTGATTGGTTGCGGCTGTAACCTTAATCGTGGTTTTCTTTGATGGTTTTTCTTTCTGTGGTGAGTGGTTTCGTGGAGTTTTAGGGTTTATTCATGAAGGGGGGATTTGATGTGGCTGTTAATATGAGTATGAATGGGACGGAACAAAATAATCATAAGGAGGGGTTGGATAGCGTTCCTGGAAACTCAGATGATGGAGGATCGAAGCTTGAGGAACCTGTTGTAGTTCCTGAAAATTCTCTGTGAATGGAGGCATTCATTATTCTAAGGTTGGTTCGGATAGCGTTCTTGGTAACTCTGTGAATGGAGGCTCGGAGCCGGCCTCTTTTGCTTCCATTTTAAGGATACCACATCTAAGGCAGTATGCAATTTACGAACTAAGTATTGATGAAAATGTCAAAGATACTGATGTGGCCAATCCATTGGCAGCGTGTGGATGAGATTAGTAATCGTTTTTTGTAACAACTGGAAATTTTCACGTTAATATTTATTTAGAACATAAACATTTTATCCCAAAATTGCGTACAATTTTAAAATTTAAATATAACCGTTTAGGTTATCCTGCGTGTAACGAAAACCGAATCTGAACATTTTTATCACATTAGATTAATTTTTATAATCATTATATGGAATTTAAAAAAAAATTAACTTCAAATGTTACCAAATAGACCCTATGGTTTCTGAGTCTAAACTTGCGTTTTAAACAATTTTACTTATATGAAAACTTAACCTATAGTTGCACCACATTTTCTAAAACGTTTTAACGCTTTTACATTTTGGAAAAGTCAACATATTTCCCCTCCTTTGACCATAAAATCAACACTTGATTATTAAAATTAAATGTCACAAAATATCTCCTAAACTTAACTAGCCATTTTAGTCCTTATTGTCAAGATAAGTTCCTAGATATTTCAAAGACTTAATACCTAAGTAACTAAGATATTTACTTAAACTTATTAACTAAGTTTAACTACATATTTAACATTTCCGGTTTTAGACATAACGTATATTTAACACCAACCGAAACTAGACTAGGCCCACTCAGTCTACATATTATAAGACTTTTAGGTTCATAATAATCATATTTAAAAAGTTACATTTTTATTTTTCTATTTTTACGGAAACCTCGTACGTTTTACATTTTACGCGTATTTAACTAGCTCTTCTTGGTTGTTCTTCTTGTTTTTTTTCTTCGATGGTGGAGTTTCTGCCATTTCCCTTGTACAAGTCCTAGAATTATGGCCTTCCTTCTGTCCGCATACCCCACACGCCCTTCTCTTTGATAGTTCTTCAGCAGTTACTTCAGCTATAGGTTTAAACCTTGAAAAATAACCAGCTCCTTTAGTTTTACTCTTGCCTGGATTGTTTAATACCTTTTTTTCAAGCTCTTTCACACCTAACATAGAACTCATCACAGCCTTCCCATCTAACTTTGGAACTATTGGAATATCAATTACAACTTGATTCAATAACTCTTTCAACTTGTCTTTGTATATATGCATCTTGCTCAAATCATGTACCAAACGATCGACACATTCAAAAATCTCGTACATATCTAGAACTTCATTCTATACTGAATCTGATGCACCAATTATTCTTGGAAGAGCGTTAAATCTCGTACAAATCTCGTACATATCTTTACTCAAATAGGAGATGCATTAAATTTTTTAAATTAAGAAAATAAAAAAAATACTAGCACATAAAAGTTTAGAAAAATACTAGTGCATTAAAGTGTATAAAACTACTGCATCACAATGTTAATTACTAGTGAATTATAGTATATAATATTTCTATTACTAGTGTATCACAATGTTAATTACTAGTGCATTACAGTATATAATATAGAACTGTGAATCAGTATGTATTACAGTATATAATATATCTGTTACATACCTGATAAACAGCAAAATCATTGACACCACTATTTCCATTCCCAAACTCACTATCACGAATTGCATATTTCTCCATATTCTCAGCTTGAGCAACACTCATTACAATACATTACTTATAAGAAGCAAATATCTCATCATGTACGTCGAAGAATAGTGTCCTAGTATATAGCTTACATGCTTCTTTCTCCATAGGAAAATCTGTTTTGAATTCTGGAGTTTATATCTTGAATCGTGGTCATTCTTACACTCAATGTACCTTTGATACTCAATAGCAGTATCGTAATGACTTAGGAATTCAACAAGAGTAAGGTGAGGGCTGGTCCATTTACCAAAAATGGTTCTCACTTTCTGATCTTGAAGTAGTAAGCATAAGTCCTGCCATATGCACATCACGTAAATACGCATGTATCCATCTTTCCCTCATATTAAACATATCACCTAACTATTTGTTATCAGATAGTTCAAAATCATTTCTCATCCTATCCCACTCTCTCTCAAATACTTCCGGCAATATTTGGTTTGTCCACACAATATTGCATATACGTTGTTTAAAATCTGTCCTATTACAAAAGCGTAGGACCAACCTATAAAAACAGACAAATGTTAATATAAATTTCAACTGCATCAGTTTGTAAAATATTAGTTCATCTTTGGTAACATTGGAATGGAATTTAAAAAAATTAATTGCATTAGAATTTAAAATCAAGTGCATCATATACATGGATATAAAAAAAATACATTTGTAGTCAATTTCTGCATTATATGCCACATACACAAACGATGCCTCGTATTTGGGAAGCACTCTTCAATAGAAATTTTCATTGATGGATCTTGATTAGTAATAACAACATCTGGATCTTTCCCAAAAGCTTCTTTGAATTGATCAAGTAACCATTTGTAAGCACTGATACTCTCATCAGCAATCAAACCCGAGGCAAATGTAAGGCAACGGTTATGATGGTTGATACCAGTAAAGGGAACAAATACCATCTGATACCTGTAAAAGATTATACTTATTTGATCAGAATCTATTTAAAATAGAAAAATATTTAAACTAATTTTTATCATAAGCAAAAGATTATACTTGTTTGATCGAAATGTCGCATCAAAAGAAACTATATCACCAAAAGAAACATAGTCTTTAATACCTTCTTCATCACCCCAAAAGCCCAACCAACCGATCATCATCACTAAACCAAAAATATAAATATGTAAGAAACTAAAACTATATAATCTAAAATGAACTTTAATAATGTGATGCACCAAATATTGACACTCGATGCACCACATATTTAAAATGTGATGCACTTAAAAATAACTATGATGCACGGATATTAAAATTTAATGAAGTAAAGAATATATGCATCACCTTTATAATAATTGACATAGAAACCACGAGAATGAATTTTACAACTCAAGAACTTCTCAACAACCATTTGAGCATCTCGATCCCCAATAAAAGCGTTGATTTTCTTTTACGATTCTTATAGTCAATAAGCTGTTGTACCAACTCCGTCAAAGCCACCGTAGACTTGTTTCATCAATCTAAACCCAATAGCGGGACCAAAATTTGCATTTGAAACTTGATAAAGAAAATGTTTCTTTGTATAACTCATCTTCCTTGAATTCTTCAAAAAAATCATATCTTTTTCAGCTACTAGGGGGTGGTTATGTCCATCAACAAACTTAGTAACTTCAAAAATGTTTCTTATTTTCTTAATTTTAAGTGATGCTAAACAACCATACCTAAACGAAGTCCTCTTCCTGGTTTGTTTTTTCTTAACATCACCAAACCTATGAGAATCATCACTGATTTCACTTTGTTCACTTATATCATTATCAGCATTACTATCACCAGATTTACCGTTAGAATCTTTATTTAACCCTTCTCTCGAACAATAGAAATACTTCAAGGTTGCATTTGCAAAACCTTTTGCCTTGTCTTGACCACCTTTTCTACAATCAAAACCGCTCTTTTACCATCGCCACATAAAATTATAGGCTGATCAATGAAATAAACCGACATCCTTCTATAGGTTTTCAAGAAAATTAGGATACCAAGTCCTAGTTCCATCTTTGCCACAAACATAAAACCAACATGATCTCTAATTCGAATAGTTTCAACATACACTTTTTGTCGTTTAGCCCAAAGAATGTAATAAAATTAGTGCATCACGGTCTTAAAAATAGTGCATCACATATATAAAATCATTACTATGATATAAAAAACTCAAAATCAAAAACCTATCTACTAGTGCAAAATACTCCAATATCTATTAGTGATACTATTATTTAAATTACAAACTGACACTACGGTTTTCAGTTAGCATTAGAAATCACATAAATTACTATTCACGACCAAGGCACCACTTAAAACAGCTACACTAGTTACAGACTTATGTGTCACTACACTTTTAACCAATTTTAGTTCAATCTGCTCAGTCCCTAATCACTTCAAAGAATATCAATTCAAACACACAAGTTTACAGAATCTAAACATTGCCATTTAAAGTTCTGAACATCCAAAGTATAAAGCACAACAACTCGAGCATTATAACTTTTTATTACTAGTAAATCGCACAAACTACTAACTACAAATTTCGCTTTCACTAAACCTTATTTGACAAACACTTAATCTATCAAATCTAACAGCAAACATTCACCTATCAACATATTCAATCAGACTTTAAACTTCATCATAATCTTATAACTAGTCATCAAATACCTTGTGTAAATGTTTCATGTACACATTGATCAACTGCAACCTACTCCTAAAATATCTAGTAATCATACTCATCTACCTACTGCATCATAATCTTATAACTAGTCATCAAACACTTTGTGTAAAGGTTTCGTATACACATGCATCTACTGCAAACCTACTCCTAAAATATCTAGTAATCACACTTATATTTCTACTGCATCATACTTATATATCTATTGCATCATAGTCTTATAACTAGTCGTCAAACAACTGATGTGCATGTTTCATGTACACATTTATCAACTATAACCTACTGCTAAAATTCTAGTAATCATACTCATCTACCTATTGCATCATACTCATCTATCTACTGCATCATACTTAAATCAATTAAAATCATTAACATAATAAGAGAAAGCATATCAGAATTAAATTAAAATAATATAAAATAAAATTATAAAAAACATAAAATTAACATCTACCTATTGACACATTATTACTTGAAGATGAACACTCGTTATTCATTGTTGATAAACAATCGTTATTCATTGGTGTGGAAAACGGTGATCACGATGATGATCACGGTGGTGATAGGGTAATGGTGGTTTCAGAGGAGACCGGAGAAGATGGTGGCGGTGATAGGGTGATGGTGGTGATCAGAGAAGGGTGTTAGCGGTTATCAAAGAAGAGAAGAAGAAAAGCGTGAAAAAATATGAGAAAAAAATATTATATACTATTATTTTTGTGGTAAAATGACAAAAATGCCCTTGAGAGTAAAAAATGGAGGGGTGGAGATGGGACACATGGCGCATTGTGGTGGCTTCCTATTCTTTTATTATAAGAATCTTTTCATAATAACCCAAACATATACACATATATATATATATATATATATATATATATATATATATATATATATATATATATATATATATATATATATATATAGTCCGGTTCTAGAAAAGTGTAATTAGAGAAAAGTGAGAAAAAAGTTTGAGGGTAGATTATGTAAGCAGATGAAACTTGAAGGTCAATTGCACAAAATAGATAGAATCACGCCTTATCGTGTATTGTACACTTTTCACCACACAAAAACACACATAAACACACTCACACCATCTACACACACCGATCAAAATCGGCAACATCACCATCTACTCCACTGCCATACCCGACGACGATAAAAAAATAACTCCGATCAAAATAAAAATGAAGAAAAAACATTTAGGAATCGTAAGTGCCCTAATTTTCGGTGTTTATTACGATCAAAATCGATATTACAATTTTATTTGATTTTTCAATTTCACTACTCGTGTGAGTCCACGAACTATCGAGAAGAAATAACAAGCGCACAACATCGATCAGAATGTAAGTGCCCTAATTTTACGTATTTATATTTTTATTGTATAATTGTTGCATCTGTGGTAGTAATTTTTGATGTGATTAAGGTATAGTTTCAGTTTTAGTACATCTGTGATATTAATTTTAGATAGTAATATGGAACAAGTAATTATAGATATGATTAAGGTATAATTTTAGTGCATTTGTGTTAATAATTAATGCTTATTATAATTAGTGCACCTGAATATTTGAGTAGTACATCAAACTAGTTGATCACAACATCATATTGTATGATTAGTGCATCAATATGATGCTTAACAGTGTATATAAATTGTCGAATCTTCTACATGCAAAAATAGGGCATCAAATTGATAGTTAAAGCATCTAAATATATGATTAATGCATCAAAATGTTATTATTAGGGCATCAAGCGATGGTTAAAGCGTACAAAAATAAGTTATCATTATTAGTGCATCAAAAATGGTTGATTGAAATGTTTATAGCATCTAAATGTTTAGTCAATCCAAATTTAAATTTATGGCATATAAACTTAAGTCAATCTAAATTACGTTTAAGGCATCCAAATTTAAAGTTCAGGGCATCTAAATTTAAGTTCCTTTGCAAAATTATATGATTAATGCATCAAATGGTATGATTAGTGCATCAAGCGATATGTTTGCATTATTAGTATCAAAAAATGGTTAGTTGAAATGATTGAAGCATCTAAATGTATAATTAGTGCATCTAAACTTAAGTTTAAGGCATCTAAATTTGATTTTAAAGTTGAATGCATATGAATATACTTCTTTATTTAAACACAATATAAATATCGATTATGACACCTATTTTCAATTTAAATTTGACCAAGCGAATCGGACAACAATATCGAAGAAGAAGAAGGCAATGGCGGGCATAATTCTCGAATGAAGCGAGATAAATCTCAAAATAGTAAGTCGAGGAAGACATTCGAGAATTCATGGGGATTTTACAAATCATATTATTTCAATATCGCTTTTTTTTTTTTTTTTTATTTGATATGTATCGTATAATATTTATGTGTATCTTGAATACTTCATGTATAAAATTTATTTATTTATTTATTTATTTATTTATTTATTTATTTATTTATTTATTTATTTATTTATTACATACTACACAATATTCATTCGACATATGTTTCATGTGATTAACATATCAAATATACTTAAATGTTTCTTGTACATATATTTACATTGCTCGATATACATATATTTCATTGCGACATAAATTAAATTGTTCATTACGGTATATATACCATCGTTAATTTAATCATATGTTTCATGTTAAGAATAATTTTAATTATGGAGCATCGGTTTGTATATTTTAGGAGCATCAATGGTTAATATTGACATACATTGCTATACTCAAAAGTGCATCTGTATGCAACATTGTATTTTTGGTGCATCTGTATGACCATTAGTCTAGTTATATGTAGTCTCCATCATTTGCGAAATTGAGTTGTATGCTTGTTAATTTATCGATGCACTAAGTTGAACTAAGATGTAATAGGTTTTAATTTATGGCGTTTGATCATGAGTTATGTTTGATGTAGTCTATGTCATGTGCGAAACCGATTTTATATGCGGGATTATTTATCTGAATGCAAAATGCAATGATAGTTACCACTGTCACGGAAGTGCGTGCTGCAACAACAGAGTTCCCATTAATTGTTGAATGGAGGCACACACATGATTATCCAGATGATAGATTCTACTTGAAAAATGTGGTTGAGAAACTGATTGTAGAACATCACACTGGACGGGAGTTCAAGCTAAATTTCCTTGTTGCATTCATCTCGATTATCGGCGAATGCACAAAAAATGGGACAGTAAACCAGAAGTTTTTGCAGTGTATCGAAAAGGAAGAAGATATCAAGAATATGGATTGGTGTACATACTTGTTGCAAACAATGAAGAAATCAAAAAGAGAGTATAACAGTTCATCAGGGTTCGGGGGTCCACTGCTGTTAATGGTGGTAAGTATTGTACAAACATTTAAGTGAATCATAATCCAACAAAATAATGCATCTGCATGGTATCTTTATGCTAATTTCCTTGTATTATTATCTTTGCAGCTTTTGTATCTAAACTCAACCATCTCAGAAGAGGTTGAAGTTGCTCAAGAAAACCAGACTATCAAAGCATAGGACACATAAAAGTGAATATCGAGAGAAAAACAGAAGTGAAAATGGGAGGTTTTGGAAAGTTACCAATTAAAGAAGGCGCGAGTACATTGCACGAAAAGAAAGAGAGGTCTTACAAAGTCGGCAATCGAATTCCAAAAATCACCGGGTAATATGTACAAGTTAGCTTATATTACAAATTGTCATGTATTACAATAACCGTGATATTTAATAATAATCACTAAATCAATTTGCAGCGAAACAATTGGAGTATGCACAAGAAGACATCATACACCATTTATATACACCAAGAATTGACATTGGTGACGAAATATGTGGGATAGGTGAACCTTCAAATAAGGCTGAAGCATTCAAAATATTCAAAAGTAAAACATCAGAGGTATGTATGTGCATACATATGTATATTTAGTACATCAGGGTTGCAAAAAAAAAAAAAAAAAAATGTTAAAGCCCTTGCTATGTGCATTTATACGCATCGGTTATGTATATTTAGTAGATATGCTATGTAAATTATATGATTGATGCAACAAATAAATAATTTTACACGCGTATGATATGTATATTTAGTACATCGAGATTGCACAAAATCTCTTAAAGCACATATATGTGTATTTTTAAAAGATTATGTGAAATATCGTAAAAATATGTAAATAATATATATTGATTAGTTATGTTTACATTTAGAGCATCAGATAATGAGTTTAAAGCATTTTAACTATATTATTGGTGCATCAAATAAATAAAATTAAGTCCATCGATTTGTATATTTACAACATCAGATGCTAAAATATGTTAAAGCATATCAATTGTTATTATTATTATTATTATTAATATTATTTTATTACTATTTTTAACGCATATTAATTATATAATTTAGGAAATGAAAATGCAAATAATGAAGACATTGTCCATATCGGAAGGTGTACAAGGTGCAGTCGATGAATTGCTCGAATTGGCTTGATTTCTTACCACGATGGCGAGGATTTAAAAGCACTTGTTGAAACCGAAGCGAGAAACTCATGAAAGCGTTCAAACCAAGGAAGATCACATCGGTGTGCGGATCCGAAAAAGTCGTGGTTGAATCGGATGAAGATGTAAACCGCACATATATCACAAGAAGATAACAACTTAAGCGCGGATGACTTTATGGTGAAAATGATGGGGTACAAGTGGACACTGATAGGGTACGTGAAGGAGGAAATGGAGATAAAGATGAAAATGAAAACCAATCAACTGAATACATGGATGTAAATGATAGGGCAAATGATGGAACACAAGTAAATGTTGGGGTAAATGATGCTGCAAATGTGATAAATGATGGGGTAAATGATCAGGCTGTGGTTCAAGATGGGGTAAGTGATGCTGTAAATGAGGTAAATAATTCGGGAAATGCAGCTGAAGAAAATGATGGTATGAATGTGGACCTAGATATAACAGATAATAGTCAGGTTGTGGTTAAAGAGAAAAATACAGGGTTGGTAAAGGAGAAAAATACAAATGTTGTATCAACGGGAGATGTAAATATAAATGAGGAAGAAAACGTCAACAAAGAAAAAGAAAACATTGGGTGAAGGGTGCAAGAAAAGCGAGAAATTGAGCCTACAAGGATTTCACTGATTATGAGAAACATGAGAAGCAAAGGTCAATTAAAACGTTTCCAAAATGATACCGACTTGATGAAATAGCGATTCGAGAATGAAAAAACGTTGGAAATCTCGGCGGTAAAGATGCAACAAAGAAAATTTGGATTTCACACCACCAAGCTTGATTTGTTTTCACGAGTGACGACATGTTTAGATTGGACAAAGTCTTCAAGCTACCAATTACTCAAGTATGAGATCTTGAGAAAGATGATGAAACCATTCACAAAATGATGTTGAAAAAGGTAAAAGGACTTGGAAAAGTTCAAGAACGCGAAGAACCTAGAACTGAAATCTGTAAATACCAAAAGCCGAAGGTTACAATAAAAAGTAGTTCAAGGGCAACCTTCACCAACCACAAGGAGTAAAGCGAAGCAGTTGGTAACCACTAAAGATGGAAGTATCACACCGGTGGCCAATTAGTGCGATTCCTATAAGATACATGAAACCAGGAAACACAAATGATAATCAAGTTAAATCGGAAAAGGAAGTAAGACAAAAAAGGGAGAGGGTATTATCAAGTGTATTGCTATCTCCATACGTCAAGAGGAAGGTCAGCATCACAAACAATTTGCAGGCTAATGAGAAACCTATCGTCGAGTTCATATTCAGCGGAACGTTGCCGGCTAAGTAAGTACATGTAAATTTGACAAATATATAGAGTATTATTTATTTTTAGTGCATCACAGTTGAATTATTATTGCATCCCTTTTATTAAACTGACGTGTTTACATATGAACAATGATATTGTTTTCAAAACAATGAACATGAGGTCCCAAGGTGGTATTTGAGAGCATGCGTGAAAGTTTACCGGTGACAAGTGCGACTATAGACGTATGGAGTATAATTCAAAACAATGACGAGAAGCTGAAAAACAGGGTATCTTCACGCTTTTTGTTTTGCAAAACAGGAATGATGGTAAGTGAATTCAATAATATTCATACATATTTTCCTATACAAAAAAACAATTGATAAAATTCTGAATCAAATTTATGACATATTGTATGATGCATTTTATTTTATAGATGTCACGCAAACCTGAGGACTTTAAAAGAAAAATGGATGAGGTGCTCGGTATTATCTGAAAAATAACCTTGACAAAGTTGGTGGTAAGATTTAAAACAAAAGCAGAATACATTGTTTATTCAAGCTGTTGTTTAGCGTAAATATGTTTCTTAAGCATGTATTTTCCCAATAACCATGCCAACAGATGAAATCAATCGATACTACCTTATTATCTACAATTTGAAGACAATGGAAGTAGATATTATCGATAACAAGCATGATGACAGTCAAGACATACATAAAGATACGGGGATATTCCAAAGGCATTGGTAAGAAACTTTTATTCGCATTGCAAATGAATGTGTATGAATATGAATGTTTGATGTTAAGATAATAGAAGATAGTTTGAATTCTGATTGTCTTGATCTTGTTTTCGATCTCGTTTCGTTGCGGTATGATTTAATTGAGAATATATATACCATAACATGTATGATGCTATTTTGACATAGTGAATCGAATCGATATATGTTGTAAATATGGCGTGATTCATAATTTATATATAAACTTAGTTATTCGGACTTTAAATATCATAAGGAAATTAGTTTGTTTATTGATGTATCATACATAACAAAGTTATAGGTTAGTATGGAGTTAGTGATAAGTTTATTAGTGTGGATGTTGAATTAATAGTGCATCCGGGTTTGATTTTATATTACTTAGTAGTATGGTTTGAGTTGGTGGTGCAAATGAAACTATTATTAGTTGTATGGATAATATATATGCCCGAACGATGCAATGCATGAAATATTTTAGGTTTATTATGCGTTTACGTTGTCAATATTATATATATATATATATATATATATATATATATATATATATATATATATATATATATATATATATATATATATATATATATATATATATATATTTGTGTTTTTTAAATTAGTGCATCAAAGATTATAAATAAGGTGCATCTAAATGTATTTAACATATACTGATTAACACATTCAATTACAGACAAAATCATTTGCGTTATATCTGCACTCAGTGGAACACCCATCTGCAGCTAAAATAACAACATCAAAACATAAAATCATGAAGCTGGACTGGGAGACAGGATTGAACTGCGTTGATTCTGGGATTTTTCTAATGAGACACATGGAGACATTCTTTGGAAGGAAAAAGAGTTCAGTGCAGTGCGAAAAGAGAGTGTCCGGCAACTAAACCAGCTAACCGGGCTTCGAAAGAAGTACGTGGTGAAGATGTTGATGACAACTATCAACGAAAAAGGACAGATGCTCGAGCAAGAGTCGAAAAGGTACAGCAATTTCAACGAAGCTCAAAAGTCGAATTTACATAAGACTCAATTTCAACGTCTTTAGCCAAGGGTTCAAAAGTATTATGATGAGCACGAAGAGAAACTCAAGAAAAAATGGAGCTTTCTGAACAAATTTACACCAGCAAACAATATGATGTGATAAATTTGAATTATGAACTAGATCTACGTACTTTACCGTATTATGATGGTCTCATATTAATATAGGACATAAAACAATGTTACGTAGCAGGTCAAAACTTATGTCTTTGACTCTATGAATGGCATGTTACATATATGGGTTATAATGAATGATGTTGAAATGTGTTTAAACATAGATGCGTTATAATGGTGCATCAATATGATATAAAAAAGGTGAATCAAATTGATAATTACTAATACACATGTGAATGATGAGAAACTTACATTAAATAATGTTTTTCATAACTTTCACATATGATTCTATGAATGACAAGTTACATTACCTTATAAGTGGAAATGTGTTTAAACATACATGGGTTAGAATGGTGCATCAATATGATAAAAAAGGTGAATCCAAATGATAATTCTCGATACATATGTGAATGATGTAAAAATTACATTGAATGATGTATAAAATAACCGAATATAGTAAAATCGATAAAATAAGTTTTCATATAGTAAAAATTACATTAAATGATGGAAATGTGTTTAAACATACATGGGTTAGAATGGTGCATCAATATGATAAAAAAAGGTGAATCCAAATGATAATTACTGATACATATGTGAATGATGTAAAAAATTACATTAAATGATGTAAAAATAACTGAATATAGGAAAAGTTAATATTGAAAATTATGGCATCAATATTTTGAAAAAGTGTAAAATATAATGCATCAAATATACTGCATAAATATGAAAACTTAATAACTAACCATACAATATAGTAAAATCAGTGCATCAATATTTTAAATATACTGCATCAAGCAATAAATTTTACAAAGATGCAATTACATAAAATCAAATGTATAATCAAATTTATGCCAATTACAAAAAATCAAAATATCATAAAACCTGAATCCAATACAAATGCAATTCCATAAAATTCCAGGATCCAATACATACGACAATTCCGTAAAAAATCAACAATCCATATACATGCATCAGACAAGCATGACATTATTCTGCATATTATGCTTATTTAGAAAAATCCTAAAAAAAAACAAAGAAGACAAATTGCAATTGAAAGTGTATATAGGTGCATATCATAATCAGCAAAACGTTAATCACTCCTCGTAATTAACATCCATGGCACGGGTAGAATGGCATGCTCTTTTGTTACCAGCCCTGATCGTGTCTTTATAAGGGCATGTCCTGGAATTATGTCCTTCAGCCTTCCCACAAGTGAAACAAACTCGTCTCTTCTTTCCTGCTTTAGATTCTTTGCGAATTATCTCATCAATGTTCTTCCATCGAGTATGAACCCCAGTCCCTTTGTTCTTTGATTGTTGGAACCTTTATAACAACACCTTAAGGTTCACTAACACCAAGCATTGAACAAAATGTATCCGATTTACTCTTCTTTAACCCAACTGTAACATCAGATTCGGCCCTAGAGAGAAGTTCAGATAACTCCAAACGATACACATCAAGATTTTCTCTACAAGGCATCAACCTGTCAACCGTGTCTTCAACAATACGATGAATTGAGCGAATAACAGCATCTGAGCTCGAATCAGCAGCATTAACAAACGCATCCAAACAAACATCATCAGGAGTCTTACACCACCTATCAATCACATACTCTCTCGAAATCCTCAACACCATTTAACCTCAAAGCGTAAAAGATATGGCGGCAAAGTAACCCAAACAAATCAAACCTCTTGCATGAGCAGTGAGACATATCGGATGAACAAAACAACACTGTATAATTAAAAATAAATAAATTATTGCCTTAATTAATGCATCTAAAATATATATACTACAATCATTTAAATGTAACAAATCGAAATATTCAATAATCATCAATTTATTGCACAGATGTAACAATTAAAGCGAATATAAATACACTAATTAGTGCATCTAAACACAACAAAAAGGGCATCTAAAAAAACTATAAGGCTACCGAAGCTTCCATAACCTAAAACTAATCTTAACCACTAAAGTTATCCCTCTGCAACTCAATTAGACCCAAAAGCACAAGTTAAAAGCATCTAAGCACAACATCGGGTTTCCTAAAGCTTACGTAAAACGACCACAAGGGAATGCTTTGAACTTAAATTCAACTAATCTAGGAAATTCTTAAAAATAAACTAAAATAATCTAGTGAAAGACAACCAACCAAAGAGCCTATTTCCATATTTTCAGCTAAAAAGACATTATCAAGCAGATTTTAAAAATAAAAAACAACAGTGGATTGGGATAGATGGTAAACTGATGTGCAGAGGGGGAAAAAGAAAATCAGGCCTAATAAGCTAATGCTACAAGCTTCTAAAGGATTCTAAAAGGCATCACATATCAAATCTAAACAATAAGCTATGAGGAATAACAAAGATCAAACCATATCAATAAAAGGATAAGCAGTTTTAAGATAGAATAAGTATGGTGCAGTCCTAAAAGGCTACTAAAGCAAACTATATGAACTAATCTAAGGCTAAGCGAATATAAATACTGATAATTAGTGCATTTAAACACAACAAAAAGGGCATCTAAAAATAAAAATGTAGGATCGTTATTTTTATTGTGTTTGATGATTCGGGTGGTCTTGGGAGATCAAAATACATGTTAGCCATTAGAGAGAAAGTTAGAGAGTTGGGTGTTTCTTGGTAGAGTTGGTTTACAAAAGTGAAAGATTAGATTAGAAGCACCACCCTTCCATGGATGGAAGGGGTATTTATAGTTACAAGTAAATCGTCCTCTATCGGATGTGGATCGGGCATACAATGGGTAAAGACCGTCCTTCCTTCACGGTGTTGCACTACACTATTCTACGCTACAAATTAACTAATTAGCTACTAAATAACGTAAATAACGACAAGTCTACGAGCTAACTTAAGCTAGATAACATTTGGGGTGACCGACTCTTCACTAAGGAATTTTCTAATTCCTAACAATCTCCCTAAGGAGGTCACCCCATGTTTTACATTTCAAATCCTAGCATTCTATTCTTGACTTTGTTCTTGAGCTCGTGACATGAATTCTTCATTTCCGCAATCTTTGTGCTTTTGTAGCGATTCTTCAAAGTCCGCATAGTTTTGTACTTTGAGTGGAGGTCTTTGAACCGATCCACATCTTGATGATCTTTGAGCTTTCTTTGAGATCATCGACACGAGAAATCTCTCTGGATCATCCATAGTAGTGTTGCCATCATGTGAATTTGTGACTTTTGGACGACATGCTCACACTTTTGAATCATGACATCTTTCCATCGAGTAGCGGAAGCCTTCTTGGTTCATGATATTTGTAGCGTCAAGCATAAGCATAGAATGAAATATCGAGCCGGTTATGTAGATATGCACCGGTCATGATTTCTTCAAATTAAGTGTGGATCTTTGTGAGCATGCGGCTTTGGATTGACGCCTCAATTACGATCATTCGCAACCGTCCAAATGTACCGCAAACAACAGATTAGCAATAAACACACGAAAGTGTCTTTGAACACTTTCGTTGAATTGAGGTACACGGCCCACGGTTCCCATTGATCGATACAAATCTTGTTGTGATCGGTAGGATTCCTAAGAATCTCCTTGATGTGGTTTCGCAATTGTTCAGTTGTTCTCAAACCGAACGTCTCAAAGAAGACAACACGGAGTGGTGAACGGTAATTGAGATTCAGCGATTGATGAAAATTGATTTGAAAACAATCGCGTATTGCTTAGAATAAAGAGTTTTGCAATCTGACGAAGGTTTTATGAGAAAGATCAATTTTCAATCAAAATACTTTTGTATTAAAGAATGAGTACACATTCGACGTGCTAGTGAAAAGAAGAGATTCGCACATCGAACGGTTTTTCTAAAAGTATTTTCAATCGAGATACTTTTGAATTTGAAAACATAAGTACACATTCGACGTGCTAGAGAAAAGAAGGTTTGCACATCGAGCGGTTTTTCCAAAAGTATTCGTCAATTCCATTCTGGACCAAGGTTGATTCAAGATTGAATCTCCCATCGTTTCTATCCGGTTGTCACAAGTTTGATCTTACGAGAAGATCTCACATGTCACCCACCAAGAGCTTGTTTGATGTAGGCTCTAGAGGATTTCCATCTTCATTGTGAATATTTTTACATATCACTCGGATGTTACGGCAATACCACAAGGATAATCGTGGGACTCTTAATATATACTTACTTTCCACATTGTGTGAAAAGCAAGTCTTCAAGAATTTAGTGTCCTAACGAGATATTGTGGATGATCTCTTGGCTCTAGACTCAATAGTGCATATATGGTTCTGTGCGGAGACTAGGGAGAGGGTCTCCTTCTTCAATATCAACAATCTCTAAGAGAAAGTCGATAGATAATGTCGGTTCCCGTGAGAATGAAACAAGTCCTTTTAAGAGGAACTTGAGTGGTTTGGAAAGTTGAAGTGTAGTCGTCCTTTGGGTCCATGACGTCTTGTCTTCAATACCAGTGTTACCTTAGTAACAACCAGTAGCATATGTATTGAACCGGTTTACGCCCTAAGGTTGAATTGATGGAGGCTATTTCTTTTCACCCTTTTCACATTCGGTTCTTTTCATTCTTCAACCCTTCGGTGCTTACGAGACTTCATAACTAGCACCTTGTTGGGTTTATTCGATACTAGCTCATCTCGATCCGCACTCTTCCCGTATCTCACATTTCTCCTTTTTCAATATACCTAAGGACTCTACACTATCTAGTGGATTGTCCTCGGTAGATCCCTCCGGTTCGGCGGATCGTGGGAGCGAATACCTAACCTAACCATCCTTATAACTCCATGCATAAAGTAAATTGGTCGGTCTTTTGGTATTGTTCATTCTTCCTTAAAACCAATTGAAAATCATTTGGAAAACAATCAAGGTACTTGTGATACGAGATCAAAGCATTTTGTACCCTAATAGTTTTGATCATTTAGAAAACCTCCCCTCAACATGTGCGTATGATTTATAAATTGTTTAGCACAAGGAGGCAAGAGGACTTTGAAATATTTTCTTTGATCACAATTTTCATCCGAAAAGCCATTTGATTTTCATGGTAAAATTCTCCCTCAATATGTGCATAGGATTTTTGAAATCATTTTTATCACATAGAGGCAAGAGTTAATTTGAAGCACATCCACAATCACAAGCGCCATTAAGAAACCATTTTAAAACTCAATCAAGGTACTTTATAAATAACTTTAAAAGCTTTTGTACCTCGATAGTTATGCTCCTCCTCAAAATGTGCTTCGAGATTCAAAGCGCTTAGCACATATGAGAGAGCGACTGCACAATTAAATCAAAATGATCACCTTTATCAAATTTCATTATTAAATCACAAATTCTCCCCGATCAAAATATCAAACCCTTTGAGATTTTGGATCCCAAGTGATTTAATTAGGTTTAGAATACATTGGAGAAAATGTGGCCTTGTTTAAATACTCATCTGGTTTTTGGATAAATCCTCCTCCTCAACATGTGCATTGTGTATTTGAAATCGTTTGGTACATGGAGGCAGGAGTGCCTTTGAAGGACTAAAACCAATTCCATTAAAACAGATTTGAGATTTAAATCACGATCTCTCACCCGATCAAAGATTTCAAACCATTTGAGATTAGTGATCCCAAAGATTTAAATAATTTAGAAATTTTGGTGAAAGGCGTGGCAAGATTTAACTTTGAAAGATGATGATCACGGACCATTTTAAGACATTAAAGATTGTTAGTGTCGGTATGATAGTTTTAAGAGATCTTTTAAGTAAAACAAAACAATTTCACAATCAAACAAGAACATAAAAGATTTCATTTTGAAAGACCTTGATTCTAAAGAAAAAATCATACCATGACATAACATTAAATCTTTAGATCACCACTTATATTGTACAATCCGGACTTTTATGAAGCAATATTGATTGAAAATATTTTATTTTAAATCACTCTCCCCCTCAATCGATGACCGAAGTCGATAATTGAGTGACTTAGATTTTGATAAAAAGAAGTCCGGTGATTTTCAAAATTTAGTCCAATATATTTTCAAAACAATATTTTTTCCATTTTCAAAAACAATATTTTTCAAAGTTTTAGAAAAATGGTATCATCACGATTATCTGCACAAAGATCGTTAGGTGGTTGAGAAGCTTACATTGTTCTTTGTAGGGCTTTGAAGAAAAACCGTCTGCATATGCAAAGTGAGACTTCTTCTTATGTTGCATTTGAATGCCAACCGAGGTCCAATTAAGCTCCGTTTCTTCAATCACTTGAAGAAAACCATACGCTAATGTAGTGAGACCTCTTACGTTGCATTTATGCCAACTCTCCATAGAAGTCCAATTAAGCTCCGTTTCTTCATTTGTCAACCCAAGATATCGTTACCCTTTCCTTGCGGCATCCAATCATGTTCATTTGTGGGATCCGGATCGGGAACATTCTTATATACCAATATACCGCATATGTTAGTGAACACACATACAACTATATGGTGGTCGACAAGACCCAAACAAAGAATCGACTAATAAAAGTCAATCCAACATATCAATCGGATCATGTAAGGTATGGAATAATGTGTTTCTCAAACTCTAATCATCTAAACCTAGCAATCATATCCTATTCACCTAGTCCTTCAACATAGGTTAACATCATTTTAATTAAGCATATTAGGATAATTAAGAAAGCCCGTTAGAAGATATAGATTTGAAAACATTATCCCCTCAATCAATGACTCAATTTGTGAAAAGTTTAATAGCTAAAGTCATTGATTGAGTTTTCAATTTTTACGAAAAACTACAAAGCGATTGGTTTTGCAACTCATTA
>CM040241.1:206281927-206347762 GCA_022545495.1 Chrysanthemum lavandulifolium
ACATCTTTGGGTCTCTGATTCAAGATATTGCTTCTGGTACATTCAAAGAATCTTGATCGTTACCGTTCAACCCATTGTAAAGATATTAACTTGTTGAAGCTCGTGAATTCATGATGGGGGCATTTCACGAGGAGATCTTTGAATCTCTCCCATGCCTCTCCAAAGTTTTCATCGAAATTTTGGCGAAATCCGAAATTTCATTTTAAGATTAGTCGTCTTTGATGGAGGAAAGAAGTAATTGACAAACTTTTGAACAAGATCCTCCCAGTTTCGATGGATCGGGGGTTCTTTTCGACCAATCCATTTGTCCCTCAGTGAGAATGGAAATAGCATCAACTTGATGACTTTTTGAGGCACATTCTTGAAATTGATAGTTGAAGTCAACTTGTTAAACCAACGGATGTGTGCATACGGGTCTTCTCGATCAAACAGTGGAATTGATTAAGAGCAAGTGTGATCAAATGTGTCTTGATTCGAGTGATCGAATTGATTCTGGGTAAAGCGATGGCATCTCCATAACCCTCGGTGGGTGCACGGAGCATTTCGCCATAGTTCGTTAAATACGCCATATTGTTGCTTGAAATAGTTGAATCTCGGGTTCGACTATTTGGGCGACAGCGTCTGAGCGTCTTACAGGAATTTCGCTAGATCGCGCGAAGGACTTAATGATCTAGAAGAGCGAGTCGCGATGCACTAGAGTTAACTCTAAGGAATCTCGAGTTAAGAAAGGAATTATGAAAATGGGGAAAGAAGATTCTTTTTGAGTTTATGGTTATACATATATATAGAAACAAAAGAAAAATATTTTGTGTTTTATATGTTTTGGATGTTTTGGGTTTTGGATTTTTTTTTTTTTTTTTTTATAAGAAAATATATATATATATATAGATAGATAGATGGTATGAACAAGAGTGAATATTCAAACCACTAATCTGCTAGAGCGGAAGATAATCGGCCTGACTCCCGGTGGCGCAAAAATTTGATCTTTGCCAAACCGTGAGTTTTCCGCGCAATGGCCCGCTTGTGAATGGCCGACCGTAAGAAACTTAAAGCGGTTCGAAACAAATGCAATGAAGATCTGGAGGTATAGTGTTTCCCGGGTCGTTATGTCCCAAATGAGCTATCGAAGAATCACGCTGGACGATATAGTGATCGAGAGATTTGAGCAGAAAAGAGTTGATTGAATGATTATAACTACATAAAAAGCCTATAAATTACAGGGCTTAAATGCAAATTAAAGAAAATTAAAAGATAAAAATATTAAATAAACGCTATCACTATTTGCAAAATGATGTTTTGATTTTATGTTTTATAAAACTTAAATTAAAAACTACTGTGACATCTGAATGAAAATGTGAAACTTACACAATATTAATCCTAAAAATATGAAAGTGATATTTTACAAACCTAATGATAAAGAAAATATTTAGAAAAAGAAAATTATTTTATAACTAATTATCTAATTATTATTAATTAAAAACTATTTTAACTATTTAATAATAGCCTAAAATACAAGAAAATAGGAAATAAAGCTAGAAAAATAAAATTATGACTTGGAAAAATCTAAAATAACAAAGAGAATTTTCAAAACTATTTTATATTTTACGATTATTTTCTATTTTCTATGAATTAAAACTATTTAAAACTACTTAAATTGCTTAAAATACAAATTTAACTAAGAAAATCTGGAAAAATATTTTTTGACTTTTTATATTTATCTTATATTAAGAAAAATGAAAAATTATTTTTTTGGAACTTTTAAGATTATTTGTATTAATTGCTAATTAAAAGACTTAAAACTAAATAAAATAGGGAAAATAGCAAACAGAACTAGAAAAATATGAAAATTTCAGGAAAACTATAAAATAATATTATGAATCTGAGAAAATATGAAAGCAGTGCTTATGTGTAAGAAATTGCAATTACTAAACAAAGTCTTAAGAATAAGCAACTTTGAAATAAACAAATGACTACCAAAGACACTTATTGAACACGAAGCTAAACTATGCTAAAACTATCCAAATGCAACTAAAACAACAAGCCTTAACCTCGTAATTGTAACTAGCACGATTTGATGCTTTGGTGAAATCTAAAAAAGCAGTTTTAAAGCACTACTTTTAAGCGAGGAAAAAGCTACTCAATAAGCTAAAACCAAAACCGAAATAGGAACCTACACTAGACACAGGCTGGGACCTTGTTAACCAAAGTGAGTCTTGGACAAGCTCAATGAACTTGTTGCAAGCTCTGCAAACACCTGTCTTGAGACTCGGTGGGTCTTGAATCGGTCTGCAGGCGGTTTGCCCAGTTGATAAGCCATTTGGAGCTTATAAAAATTGCAAAAATCTACTAAAATGGTAATAATGAAATAGACCGGTGAAGTTTATGAAATACCAAGTTTCATAATTTGGCTCAAGAATGAGCCAATGAAAAATCACCAAGTTGGGCTCGAAATGAGTTTTTCAATATTTTGACTTTTTATGATTATGCTAATTTGACTTTTGTGAACTTTGCAAGCGATTTTAAGGACTAAGATTGATGTAATATGATGAAATGAACTCACGAAAACTATATCTAAGGTTCTAAACACAAAACAAGATTTTGCTTTGTCAAAATCCTGCGATGAAACAGATGAAGACAGTTAAGTGTGATGTTGACTATTAGGCATTGCGAGCAAAATTAAAACGAGATATGAATGTGGATGAACTAAATAAACCTAGAACAACAACTCTTAACTCTTGGATAAACCTCGAAACACGGATATAGCGACAATTCAAACACCGCTGTTAGCGGATATGATGGCGGGCAAATACTAAACTAGCTAATATTAATTATCAAGCGAGTTTAATTACTCTAAATACAACTACTCAAATAGATTTCAACTATTTAAATCTACAAACACAGTTATGCAAGAACCTTTGAAAATGCACTTACAATGGGTCCTAGCCGCTATGGCTTGAAAATCAATGAAACCGAACCACTACCTATCATATCAACCCAAGTGCTTCTAAATCAACCCCGAATCCATCTTGCATCAACCATTTTCCATTTCATACCCATTTCCATGCTCGATTGACTTTCATTGACCAAAATCCAAAATAGCTTGAAACTTAAATGTAGGCTCACAAAAAGCTATAGAAGCTTAAATGAGCTTGTTTGAGCTAAAATAAGTTACTAAGAGCTTGTTCACAAGAGTTGGGCGAGAATTGCAACAATGGCACAATAATATGAAACTTTAACATGAACTTAAATTGATACTTAAAAGAGTTGTAATACACTTAAACAAAGTAATTTGATACAAAGAACCTTAAAAATACAGCGAAAATCTATTTAAGACTAAGAATTTATTATCGACATACATTTTAGAAATAAACTAAGTACTCCTCTCATCTCTTCTTCTTCCTTTATTTATACTCGAACTCCTTCTCTCATCTGCGAGCAGGTTCCAGCATTAATCTCAACCATTGGATGTATAAAAATGACCTTGGCCATTTAATTGGTTTTGGCGCCAAAACTATTTTAATAGCTGGGGGGAGGTTGAGTGTTAGGTTAGAAGTGCATTGAATGCATCTTGGCTTTGTGTTTGGGTGATAAGGTTGAGTGGTGATGATGGAAAAAGGCGTGATTGCGAGTGCGAGGGTGTGAGGGATGATGATGGAGGAACGTGAGGGTTTGACTTCATTGGCCGGGGTAATAATATTAAAAGGGAAGGGTCAAATGGGAAGGGTCACGAGAGGTTTGGCGGGGTCAAGGATTGTGGCGAGTCAAAGTGCATGGATAAAGGTTTTAATATAAGGACTTGTTTGCAAATTGCGAAAATACGAGGACCAGATTACGCCATATTTGCAAAGTTACTCCAAGGGACTAAAAGTGACAAGCTCGATAGTACAAGGACCAAACTTGACATTTCAAATTTCAAGGGCCATTTTGCCAATTTTTAAACTTGGAGGACCAAACTTGTAATTTCTCAAAACTTTTGATATTTTTCACCAAAGGACTAATTTTGACAACTTATGATTTTAAAGGGACCTTTGGTGATTTTACTTTTGAAATTGAGTGCTCGGGGACTATTTCGACAACTTTTGAAACTTGGGGGAATGAAGCGCCAATTATGCAAACTTAGCTCATTTTCATCGATTTTGAACATTTTGCATACGAAACATATAAAATGCAATTTTGGAATATTTTCGATATTTTGATGCATTCGAGCATTTTAAGTGTTTTGATTCAGTTTAGCAAAATGATGAGTATTTACACACTCATCACATTTACACTAGGAGATGCCCACGAATCACCTTTGGAAATCCTAGAAACCTCAACATACCATGTTGCATAGGACATCTTTTCGTGGAAAAGTCCTACATTGATCGCAAGTCTCCAATAAACATCATGACCGGCACATACTATAATTGGATGATGAAAAAACCTATCCCAAATAGGGAAGACCTCAATGATCCTAGAGTTAGATATAATTTCCTTCGTAGAGTTAAGGGATTGCCAGTCTATGTAGGTAGCTTCACGTACCTTACATATTTTGTGATTGTGGAGGATATTAGTGCGGTATAAATCTAGCTTGTCCCATATAGTTATAGGAAAGCCATTCATAGAAAGCTTAGGATGACTTATGATCCGTCGTCGGGATAGTTAGATTCAAGGATGAGGCCGATGTGCCTGCTTACCAAATGACATTTATGATTGAGAAATTTTCATCACTATCGATGATTAAAAGAACTTAAGCTATCGGTCACTATAAGAATAAAGAGGATAAGAAGAGAGGAGTAGACTATGTGATGAATAAGATATTCGGGTTCTATAAAGAGTGTGTGAAACTAGGACCGTAATATAGAACCAATTGGGGGCAAGATGACTTCTTAGAAAGATGCACGATAGGACATAACTATGCCACGGAAAACCCCAATAGAGATCGTCACGAGGAAGAAAATGACGGTAAGGAAGTCACGTAGGAGCACGACTTCGAGTCTAGCTACAAGACTCATAAATAAAGAAAAGCGCTTCGTGGGAGGCAACCCATGCTTAATTGTTTGCTTGTTTTGTTTTTTAATTTTTGTGTGTTTTATATCTCTTTCATTGTTGTTTATTCTCATATTAGACTTTGTGAAAATGCTTTATTTTATCTTTAGCCTCGTCTTAATTACATATAAAGGTATTTTATAAAAGATAAGTGTAGGGAAGATCACATAAGTTTTAAGAACATGAACATGAGAATTACAATTATTGGGATTGATATATATATATATATATATATATATATATATATATATATATATATATATATATATATATATATATATATATATATATATATATATATGTGTGTGTGTGTGTGTGTGTGTGTGTGTGTGTGTGCGCGCGATTGTTAGAGTCAAATACTTGTATCGAGTCATAATGGATGTTTACTGAAATTTTTCGAAAAACGAGCAAACCATCGATTGGCTCCCAACGGTCGGGTTTATTACAAGTCAACCACTTGTGAATGGTCAACCGTAATAAAAGCAGACGACGAGCGCAATGCAATTAAGTCCGGGAGAGTTTAGTGTTTCCCAGTCGTTAAGTCCCAGCGATTTGTCATGTTGAATGAATAATGACGTGTAGTGATCGGGTGATATTGAGCAGGAAAGGGTTATGATTGATACTAGATGACAAAGGAAAAATGGAAGAAAATTAAAAAGCTAAATTATATTAAATGAGCGCTATCACTATTTTTAAAATTGGATTTTCTTGATTTTCTTTTATAAATTTGAATTAAAACTAATTTTAACTTTTAAAACTAAATTAAAATACTAAAATTATGAAAATAAAGAGGAAAATTTGGAAACTATTTTCAAAAATCTAAAATAACTAAGAGAATTTTCAAAACTAATTTTGTAT
Source organism: Chrysanthemum lavandulifolium (assembly GCA_022545495.1). Lineage (NCBI taxonomy): Eukaryota > Viridiplantae > Streptophyta > Magnoliopsida > Asterales > Asteraceae > Chrysanthemum > Chrysanthemum lavandulifolium. The sequence goes on from CM040241.1 coordinate 206,287,814, forward strand.
TTTTACGATTATTTTTGATTTTATATGAATTAAAAACTACTTAAAACTAATTAAATGGCTAAAAATTACAAATTTAACTAAGAAAAATCTGGAAAAATTATTTTTATGATTTTTATATTTATCTTAATCTAGGAAAAATGAAAATTATTTTTGAAGTTTTACGATTTAATTACAATAAAGGTTAATTAAAAGTCCTAAAAGCGATTTAAATTAGGAAAATAGCAAGCAAGTAATGGAAAATTATGAAAAATTCAGGAAAAGTCTAAAATATTATTCTAAGTCTATGAAAAATATAAAAACATATACTAGTGTGCAAGATTATGAAGCTGTAGTGAAAAGTGCTTATAAATAAGCACTTAAAAATAAGCTAAAGGCCACAAATAAGCACCAATTGAACACAGAAGCTAGATTATGCTATAACAACCTAATACCAACCTATTCCAGCTACTCAGAACCTCAAGATAACCAGCTACAAGCTTATGAGTACAAGATCAAACAAGAGAATTTCAGTTCTGAGGTGCTTATTTCAAGCTTAAAAATAAGCTGTCTACCCTAGTTGGAACTCAAAACCAGATACCACAATCTCAAGTAGACCTGGCAAGGAGCTTATAAACCAAATTTGAGCCCAAGACAAGCTCTTATGAGCTTGTTGAGACTCTGCAGACACACTGCGCTCGGTGTATCTTGAGTGTGTGCACAGGCACTGACCAATTGACAAGGCGATTTGAAGCTTATAAAAATTACAAAATTCAACAAAATCGATTTCCACTCTTGACCAACTGAACTTGTTAAGTCAAAATTTCTTGCATTTGAACAAGAATTGAATCCTTGAAAATCTACAAAGCTTGGGTGGCCGGGCGAACAACTTTGACTTTTGAGATAGAAATGAAAAGTTGACTAAAGCGAGATTTGAATCCAATTTATGAGCAGATCAAGTTACTCTAACATTATCTAAACACGGATCAAGCTTTTGAGATGTTTTAAGCTAAAACAAAGTTAAATCAAGTTACTCAACATTATCTAAACACAGATCGAGCTTTTGATCTTCAAATTTCAACAGGTATGAAAATAGGGCAGTTTAAGTTGATTTTGACTTTGAGAGTACCGGATGAAATTAGATGGTGACATGAGTTCAATTGTCCTTTATAAACCTCAAGCAAAGCAGATCTAAGCTAATGGACAAACCTCGAACTCGGTTAAGTAAAGCGGTCGAAACTTTCTTAATGAAACTTCAATGCAATCTATTTTACCCTACACTTAAATTTCACCAATTCCGATGTGAAACTATAATATAACTACTAAATATGAACTAAAAGCAAGCAGAAACAACAATGAAGCACCACAAAAGCAGTTATGCAATATTCTTGTTTAGAAAGAGAGCTTACATGGGATCCTAGCCACTATGGCTTGCAAACCAGCAAAGTACCACTAACCTAAACTCTGTTATCACCCCCAATTGAATACAATTCAACCCAAATCCATTATATCAGCAACCCATATCAACCAATATCCTGCAGTTTGACTTTCGTTGACCAGAGATAGAAATTGCTTAAAACTTAAGATGGAGCTCACTAAAAGCTACAGACAGCTTTAGCAAGCTTATTTGGATTAAAATTAAGCTACTTGGAGCTCGAGTATAAGGGCATGGCGATTTTTAACGGTGAACATAAAAACATGAAACTTATATAAAACCTTGAATTAATACTTGAAAGCAAATTACAATGACTAAATAGCTTTAGTTCAATATAGGAAAGCTTAAGATTCTGCTTTAGAAACTAACTAAGACAATTTAAATAAAAGCGACATACATGAAATTTAAAACTAAAAACTACTCTCTTGCTCTTCTCCTCTTTCTTCTATTTATATGCAAAAGGCTTCCCTCTCCTCCTCGAGCAAATCCAACAAAATCTCGGCCATTGGATGATTGGAGTCATTTTAGCCATTGATGAGATTTGGCGCCAAATGGTATATCAAGCTGGGAGGGTTTTGAGTGCAAGGAAGGAGAAACATTAATTGTTTCTTGTTTTGTTAGGTGAGGTGGAGTGATAAGGGTGGTGTATGTTGAATTTGGAAGCATGGTGATGGGTGTTTTTGCAGACAGTGGGTGAAGACAATAAAAAAGGAGGAAAGGTTTGGGCTGGGTTTGACTTATTAGTGGGGTTTAATAATAGGGGTTCAAGGTTCAAGGACTTATTTGGCGGGGGTTCAAGGCTCGTGGGAAGGGTTCAAGGTTGAATTTGGTTATTAATAACATAAGGACCAAACTTGTAATTCACGAACTTGAGGGACCAATTACGCTAATTTGTAAAATTTATCAAAGGACCAATTATGACAAGTTTAATTTTCCCAAGGACCAAAAATAATAATTTTCAAATTGAAAATGTCCAGGGTAATTCGTCAATCTTTTGAAACTTCGAGGGACCAAAGCGCCATTTTGCAAAGCGAACTTTGAAGGGTTTATTTTGACAACTTTTGAATCCATGGACCTTAAATGATATTTTGTTTTATTTTGATTTACAGGGGACTATTTTGACAACTTTTGAAACTTGGGGACTAAAGCGCCAATTATGCAAACTTGATATGTTTTTCACGATTTTGGTATTTTTGCATTTGAAACACATAAAACACTTATTTGTGATATTTTATCATTTTGATGCATTTCGAGTGTTTTAAGATGTTTTGCATTCAGATTGACCAAAATGATGCGTATTTACACACTCATCAATCCCCACACTAAACTATTGCTAGTCCCTAGCAATGTTTTGAAAAACTTAATGGATTTGAATCTCTTTACCAAAAGCCATTACTTACGAGTAGCAAATGTTTGATTCAAGTAAGAACCTTGGTACAATGATAACCAAATGATTTTGAGCAAATCACCATTTCAGCGGTTTTGATTTGTCTTTACCGAAGCCGTTTGCTTTTGGACTAGCCAAATCTTAGATAAAATATCTTTGGTGAGTCGATTACCAATTATGGTTTTCAAGCGCCTTTACCACAAGCCATAAACTTGCGGGACTGCCAACTCTTCACTAATTAAAGATATGGTGAAATTTGAACACCATACAATTTTGGGAAAATTGCAAGCCGTCAGCGGTTTGAGATATCTTTACCAAGAGCCGTTTGCTCTGGATTAGCCAATCCTTTTGTTTATTAGACATGGCGGATCGATAATAGTAAAGTCGAGTAAGTGCAAAACACTTACTCCAAAAAAATTTTGGCCAAAAATGGGGAATTGGGTGGTATAATTACATGATAAAATTCGTGAGAATTCCCCCACTAGAAATGAATATTGCCCTCAATATTCAAAGTACCAAGCGGTTATCTTAGAAACATAGAAACGTAAAAAGGAAATACTACGGCCATTATTTGAAATTATTATTTTATTATTATTTTTGAAACTTTATATACAACGGTGACACCCCACACTGGGTGGTAGAAAGTAGAAAGAAGTCGAAATCTGGTGAAAACCCATATAGTGTGCTCTTGTTTTGATTCCAGTCGCTAGCTTGACTCGATCCCGCATTCATTGGTTCATGGGAAAGTTTGTAGATCAGGGACAACCCGGGAGGAATGTCCTCTCCAAAATAGTGCTTGATCGATGACCATTCACTTTAAAATTTGGACCATCGGGTTGAGATAACTCAATGGTTCCATAAGGAAATACTTTAGTGATGGTGAATGGTCCGGACCGCCGGATTTTAGTTTTCTGAGAAAATCTTCAATCTTGAATTGAAAAGAAGGACTCGATCACCGGCGTTGAAAGCAGGTTCTTGATTTGAGTCATGAATTTTCTTTGTCTTTTCTTTGTAGATCAAAGAGTTCTCGTATGCTTGATCACGGAGTTCATTTAATTCATTCATTTGAACTTTCCGGTGATCACTAGTCGTCTGAATATCGAAGTTGGCATGTTTCAAGGCCCGGTATGCTTTGTGCTCAAGCTCAATCGGCGGATGACACGCCTTCCGTACACTAGCTTGTATAGAGTACACCGATGGGTGTTTATATAAGTGTCTGGAAGGCCCAATCGTCATCTAGCTTATCCGACCAAGAGGCACGGTTTTAGCCTCTGTCCTCTCCGAATTCTTTTAATCCCTCGGTTGGAAACTTCCACTTGCCCACTTGTTTGGGGTGGTGCGCATGAGAGGCGGTGAGTTACACCATACTTTTGCATGACTCTATCAAGCGGTCATTGCGAAATGCGCACCACGATCAGCGATTATAGCTCGTGGAGTTCCAAACCTAGCAAAAGAGATTTTAAGAATTTCACAACAACCGGGCATCGTTGGTAGGTAAAGCTTCGCTTCAACCCATTTTGACAAATAGTCAGCGACTACGAGTATGTATTTATTTCCTCGAGATGAAGGAAATGGCCCGTAAAGTCAATGCCCCGGATGTCAAAATCTCACACACTTGAATGGCGTTTTGCGGCATTTCATTTCTTTTGTGAGATATTCCGTGGCGTTGACAAGCGTAATGTGTTTTGACAAATTCGTGGGCATCCTTGTAAATCGTGGGCCAATAAAATGGAATCAAACACCTTCTTGGCGGTGTAGTTGGGGCTATGATGTCCCCAGCGAGTCGAATGGCAAGCCTTGAGAATGTCATTGGCTTCGACCATACACGCATCGCTGATGACTTGATCATGTAAATTTTGAATAAGTAGGGTCGTCCCGAAGTAATGTTTAACATCTTTGAAGAATTTGTTCTTACGTTGGGTCGACATTCCTTTCACTATGAAGTTACCCGCATGGTAATTTCGAAGTCGACAAACCATGGGGTAGTAGAGTTTCCACGAAAAGTAACCGCATTGAGTGTCTCGAGAGGAAATGTTTCATTTATTTCCTTTTCTCGAAAACATCTTGGTGTGGGTTTCTAATCGAGACGGATGATCGTGACCGGGTTCTCAACTCCTTTTTATCACGTATAATGATATCAAATTCTTGCGGAGGAGAACCCAACGAAGCAATCTCGGCTTTGCATCTTGTTTTGCAAAGAGATATTTGAGAGCCGAGTGATCCGTATACACCACGCATTTGGTCAAGATTAGGTATGGCGAAACTTCTCAAACGCATACACCACGGCTAGTAGCTCTTTTACGTGGTGGTGTAATGGGTTTGAGCTTGATCATAGTCTTACTCGCGTAGTGGATAGGTGAAAATGCTTGTTCTGCGTTGCCCTAGGATTGCACCAATAGCAAAATCACTTGCATCGCACATGAGCTCAAAGGGTAAATCGATCGGGGCAACAAGAATGGGTGCTTGATGCTTTTTCTTTAATGTTTCAAAAGCTTGATGCACTCGGTGAGAAGATAAAAGGAGCATCTTTTCAAGAAGATGGGTCATAGGTAGGCGATTTTAGAAATATCTTGTATGAACTGCGATAAAACCGCATGACCTAAAAACTCTAATACCTTTGGCGGTAGTAGGATGAGGCAATTTAGTAATAACATCGACTTTTGCTCTATCAACCTCAATCCCGTTTTTGAAATCTTATGGCCAAGGATTATGCCTTCTTTGACCATAAGTGGCTCTTCTCCCAATTTAGACAAAGATTGGTGTCTTCACACCGTTTGAGCATTTTTCTAAATGGGAGACATGTTTGAAACGAGTCCCCGATGACCGAGAAGTCATCCATAAACACCTCCATTGTTTCCGAGTCATGTCATGGAAAATGGCCATCATACATCGTTGGAGCGTGCGGGAGCATTACATAGGCCAAAAGGCATCGTGCAGTAGGCAAAAGTTCCGTATGGGCGGTGAATGTGGTCTTTCTTGATCACGTGGATCAATGGGGATCTGAAAATAACCCGAGAAACCATCGAGGAAACAATAGTATTAGTTCCTGCTAATCTCTCAAGCATTTGGTCCATGAAGGGTGAGAAAATGGTCTTTACGGGTGGCGTCATTCAACTTACGATAGTCAATGAAAACACGCCATCCGTTACCAACCGAGTTAGAATTAACTCGTTTTCTTCATTTGTGACAATGATTATGCCACCCTTTTTAGGAACACGATGAATTGGGCTAACCCAAGGACTATCGAGATCGGGTAAATTAATCACTGCATCAAGAAGTTTGAGAACTTCTTGTTTGATAACATCATGGATTTTGGATTCACCCTTCTCGATGTTGGATGCTTGGCTTGAAGTCATCCTCCATCAAGATTTTATGAGTAAAAACTCGGGGTTGATACCTTAATGTCGGAGAGTTTCAAGCAATTGCTTGCTTGTGTGACTTCAAGACCTTTATGAGAGCGATCTTTTCATCTTTACTCAAATCTCGAGCAATAATGACGGGTAATTTATCATCACCCTCAAGAAATGCATACTCGAGATGAGGTGGTAAGTCATAAGTTCTACCCGGAAATTCTTGGTTTTCTCGGCGACTTGACTTCCTTGTTATGAAGCTCGACGGGAGGGAGTGATGAAGGATCATCATTGAGCATCTTCTCGATGAGAAGAATATCTCCTCGATGTCAATTGGGCGTGATCAATTTCCCATGGAGCAGAATCACTAGACAAGTATGCTTGATCTCTTCCAAGATGAAGTCACTTTCCTCAAGCGGAGTGAGAGAAGGGATGGAAGAGTCGAAAATAATAAGACTAGGAGATGATGGATCATTTTGAGCAATTCTTCAATGGAATAATGTCTCCCATTGGATTACAAACATCATCATCTAATCCGGATGAAAGCGAAGATAGTTTGGTTTCATCCCGAGTTAACAAACTCGATCGATAAAGCGATTAGGAGGTGGGACGGTGGTGTGCTCTTAGAGCAAGCAATTTCACCACTTAGATAAAGTCTCCGATTCTAGATCATCATCATCAAGAACACTCTTGACTTCACTGGTACAACTTTCAAACCATTTGTTTGAACCGGGGTTGATTTTCAAAGCTTTTAGCTCAAGCGTTTTGGTGACTCCTCTTAAGTGAAATTTGAGAGTGTTGCATTGATTCTTTCAGATTTTTGATCAATTGTGGCAACACTGTTTGGATAGAGGTTTGGAGTTTTGGTTGATATTAAGCGTGAGTTCTTCGTTGTCAACCCGTATGGTTGACTCTTGACAAATACATCAATTAGAGCACGACTCGTTCTCAAGAAAGCTCTCCCAAGATGAGGGAACTCTAGGATCCGCATCAAAGTCTACTACAACAAAGTCGGTGGGAAAGTGAAACTTTCCTACTTTCATCACGACATCCTCGGCTATCCCAGTGGACGAGTTGTAGTGCAGTCCGCTAGCTCGAGTGTCATACAAGTGGATGTAAGTTTAGGAAGAGCAGTTTCTTCCATCTTGAGAGTGGCATGAGGTTAAGGCTTGCGCCAAGATCGGCAGGCGGAGCATTGAACCATCCCAAGAAATCACACGGATTAAAAACACACGGGGTCTTGAGCTTTTGGGAAGCTTCTTGAGAAGGACCGTGAGCATTGCTCATTGAGAGGGTTTTAGCCATCTCGGATAACCTATCTTTGTTGCTCGATGAAGCCTTTAAGCGTGGATGCAACTTTGGGCATTAGAGCGAGAGCATCAGAAGCTTATATCAAAGTGTAGTTCATTGAAAATTTGGAAATTTTTCCATTTGCTCTTTGGTTTTGTCTTTGAGCTTCTCATCATGCAATCTTGATGGGTAAGGAAGTCGACTAGATTTTTGAGCGGTGATAACGCTACTGGCGCGTCGTTCGGGGTCAAAGGAACTTCCTTTTCTTGAGCAAGTTTTATAACACCACAGGCGGTGAACCTAATCGTTGTAGTGTAGTAATTAGGGTAAGCCACGGGTATTGATATCGTTCTCAGGGAATAGTGTCGTTAAATTTGAATTATATGTCGATTTAAGTCTAAAGGTGAGGATGATTATTTTGTATTTTTATATTTTATGGAATGGAAAGGTACGAATCTCGGAGTTTGGATTTGGGGGGTGGAATTAGTTGCTAGTCAACTATTCCAAAATATACTAACTAACTAAGGGATCTACCAGTAACGTGAAGCGTATCTACTTATGATGTATTACTCCTTGCTAGCTATCCAATTCTACCTACTGAATTGTCACGTCCTATTGATGGTTGAATTGTCACGTCCTTATTCTTAACGCGTTGTGTGTCTAAGGTTGTAGGGTATGCGTTTCTCCCTAACTCTTTGAAGTCACCTTTAAGCGTAGTAAACAAAATCCACTTATTCATTCATAAACTAACTTTAAGGTTATCTTTGATTTAGTAAACGAAATCCACCAAGTCATTCATAAACTATCAAAGATTTATCAAGTATTAAACACAACAATAACCTAGTCGCACTCTAAGCTAATTACAATTAAGATAAGAAACAACCAATCAAACAAGAGACGGTGAGGATGCAAGAATTATAAACTAAACCAATTAGATTCATTGAAGTTGTCACACCCTAATGATGAAGATAGACACAAGCATCACTAAGAAATCAATAAGATCTAATTAATTATATACAAGTTTCACACAATCATAAGCAAACACAAGGTGAATTAGCCAAGCATAATTAATGAAGAGCAAGCAACAATTGTGATAATTGAAGACATACCATAGGATTGGATAAACAAACAAACCATTACAAGATGTTTATGGAGTGGTTGAAACCCTTTAAGTTCTTTGGAAAAACACCTACCTAAACCACGGAATCGGACTTAGGGTTTAGGGCTTACAAAAGTGAAGTAATAATGTTATATTTATAAGCGATTTTACGTCGGCAAAAGTGTGGCGTCACACTTATAGAGTGTGGCGTCACGACCATTTTTCGACAAATTGTAGATTTTCTCGTTCCGGTCGCGTGGGCTTTTGAATCACCTAAATCCGAGTTCGTATGCAAAGTTATGGCGAAACAATATCAACTACTTGCGCATGTTGTGACTTGATCGACTTGCGGCGTCACCTTAAGGTTGTGGCGCCGTCGCCTTGATCTCGGCGTCGTGCGGATCGCATCTAGGGCGATCGAGTAGCGACGACCTACTCTTTCACAACTAGACGCCGTCTCTTGAAAACACGAGTTTAAGTTACGACCGTCGCAATAGTGCAGGGCGGCGTCATGAATAACACTGACGCCGCTTTATACTTTCAAAGACAGTGAGTGTCTCGATTTGACTTTGGCCATTTCTTCATATATTCGCGCCTTTCTGTCCAAATAAGTGCCATTCCGACATTTTGCCTTCAAGAGACCTAAAAGTGAAAAGGAGCGATATTAAGCAATAACGGATCTGAGTGATCGAATAAGGGCTTAAATGACCCTTAAAAGGTACCTTTTAAAACCTTATCAAATATATCCCTACACTTGGTATTTGCTTGTCCTCAAGCAAATGTGCTTTTTGATTAATTCATAAGTTAGGGTCATGAAGCATTCATTCAAAGCAGTCCACAACACATATAAGCCCATGAAAGTCATAACAAGCACGGAATTACATACTAGCACCTCACATGGGGTGTTTGGATACTCGCATCTCTCTCGGGTGTATATATGAAATATAACAAATCGAAATGGAAGATAAACACTCATTAACGGTCCTAGTACATAGATTACCATAGGCTTGAGAATAGATCAAACCTCAAAATAAGCTTTGGCGTAAGCACCTAGGAAAGACTATCAAAGAGGTCTTTTAAAGGGTTGTAATGTTAGGCTTACGGTAGGAAATAAGGGTTTGGTGGGATAGGCTATTTAGTGGTGGTAAGTCAAAATCTCTTTGTTAAATGCATATGAAGAATGGCGTTCTAAGCCAAGACTCGACACTCTAAACTCTAGATAAGCGAAATAAAAAAACATAAATTTAAAAGATAGATGTAGGATGGTAGCAGCTTTTTTTTTTTTTTTTTTTTTTTTTTTCACTCTATTTTTTTTTTTCTTTTCTATATTTTTTTTTCGATTTTTTTTTTTTTTTTTTTTTTTTTTCATACACTTTTACTCTACCATCCTCTAAGATAACATCAAAATACTAGGGATTTATAGGCATATCCTACACTTGAGTTTTATTATTCTAACACTAATTTGACCCGAATTGAAAAGATCAAAACACTTGGGGTACATTATTACGCAAACAAAGGGAATTTGAGTTTAACGTTCTCTTCCACATATTTCATAAACTTTAACTTTTCCATGAATCCCAATCATCCCAAAGCTGTATACAAAGGATATGACTCGACTTAGCAACTCATGCAAGCAACGGATAATTGAACTAAGGGTTTTGGGTGATAACATAAATTGCACTAAAGTGAGTGCAATAAAGGTAGGCTAAGGCGATTTGGGTGTATATTTGGGGGTGGGGTGTAAACAATGCTCTTCATTGATATCCGGAAAAACCGAAACATCACGAACCGCGAAAAGGATAGGCTCGAGGGGTTAACTAGGGGTATCGTGTACTAAAGATGAGTACTGGTGAAAGGGTGTGGGGAATTACTCAATGGATATGGAAGAAGTAATTATATTACAGTGTCAAACAAGGGTTTATCCTAATGCCTCTTATCATTTAGTTATTCCTAACTACACAAGTGTAGTCTCACTAGCGATCTCGGAATGCATCACAAAACAAGTTCTAGAATCTAATATACTACGGTTCACACTCTAAGCATTAAAGATGAATGCTTTAATTCCTCTAATCTAAGGCGATCCTCGCATTTTGGGTGGAATTTAGGTGGTAAGGTTTTTTTTGTGCTAGTCATGCAACTTCCTATCCATGAGGCAGCTTTTGTTAAGACTAATGGCCCACTCTTATATGTCATGAAAAATTTTAAATTTGGCTAAAATTACCCTAACCTACATTTTCTCATGGTTTATTACACAAATACACTTGACAAAGCAAATAGTCGAGGATAAGCATAGTTTCAAAGTTCCGTTTTATTTTCCTCCCTACATTAAACCGAACATTGTCCCAATGTTCCCCGAAAGTATCAAAGTTATGATAATGAAAGGTAATTAAAAGCGAAAGAAACTAATACTCCACGATTAGCTCGGTAGGATCAGTGTAAAGTGGTGGTTAAATCCTTTTCAAGAAGAATTTATGCGTGAAAAGCTCCTTCCAAATCTTATGTAACTTCTTCTTGATAAATTAAACTGCACACTTGAAGAAAACAAACAACCCAACGCATCAAACCGAACAAAGAAAAATCACAACAAGATGTAATTCAGGACTTAAATAAGATATAATGCTTGTGGAATGGATGTTTACGAATTTCTAAGAAAATTAAGACACAGAAAATTCCAAAATTTATAAATAGCTTTAAAACGAGAAAAAAGTAATCGATGTTTTACTCCTTCACGCCGCCGTCGGTTGCAATCTGACGCCGTCAAAGTTATCTGACAAAAAGCGGTGCGATTTTACGAAAAAATTACGGAAAATTTACATCTTTAGAATCTGGAAAATTTACGCAAAACATCCATTATGACTCGATACAAGCATTTGACTCGAACAAACAAACATAAATATCTTTTAGTTAATTGTTATTCTCATGTTTACGTTTCTTTTGGCGTGTGTAATCCTCCCTACACTTATCCCTTATGTAAAATACCTTTATATGCAATTAAGACGAGGTTAAAAACAAAATAAAGCATTTTTACAAATTCAAACATGAGAATAAACAATCAATAAAAGATATCGACACACAAATAAAAAAATAAAAATAAAACAAATACACATGGGTTGCCTCCCAGAAGCGCTTGTTTTGTTCGAGTCACGAGCGACTCTACCCTTATTTAACAGATAAAGGGAAGTTTTCCTACACTTAAGTTTAAGTGCGGGTGATAGTAGCGATACACACCCTTAGGGTGGAAATATGCCACGCGTGAGGTGAAGGGGTGTGTGAATGGCTTCCTTCATCCTAAAACTACCCGGACTAAATTGGTTGATGGGTGGGTCGGTTCCTCGTTTATTTAAGGATGGAAGTAAAGATTGAGGTTCGGTTCATCAACACTATGAAATTCCCTAGAACTAAGAGTAAGGCGAGACTACAAGTATTCAAACCTATATTCTCCAATTGCGTTTGGTTCAAATGTTCTACTCCGTTAGGATTCCTAAAGTCTCTTCTACTACTTAGGGTAAGTCGCGTGCGGTGTGTATGCCTTAAATGATGGTGGAACTTGTGGGATACCTTGTGGGTCTAGACTTTTCACCTCATCCTCAATCACATCTACATCATCTATATGCTCGTCATGTATTATTTCCTTAGGTCGTGATGTAACCAATTTTAGTAATTGATCCAACTTATGGTTTAATGTTTGGTTGTTTACCATAATGTTTTCACAAATTTGGTCAGTTCTCTAAGGGCCTCACTAAAATAGTTTCTAAACACGGAGGTTGTTCACGAAAGTCTATCCTAGGTGAAGGTTCAAACGAAGCATAGGTTTCACTAGATGAGGTATTTTGTGGGCTTGATGGAATGGTGAAACCTCAAAAGGTTTATGGACTTGGTTACTTTCTTCCACCATCTTGAATAATCCGCTTTAGTAATATCATAATTTCTTATGAAAAAACCTAATCAGCGGATATAGTGGATTCGCGTTCTCCATAATGGTGAGCGGAAGAGTCAATGGACAAGTTTTACGAACAAAGGCACAAAGAAGGGGATAGACTACAAGGAAGCTAATAAAAAAAGAAAAAATCTCACTTGATAGGAATCTTGTGAGTAGACCTAAACGAGATAGAAATCAAGCCTAAACAATAACTATTCCCGCAATGGCGCCAAAAACTTGATAACGCTACACGCGTCGTTCGGGTCAAAGGAACTTCCTTTTCTTGAGCAAGTTTTATAACACCCAGGCGGTGAACCTAATCGTTGTAGTGTAGTAATTAGGGTAAGCCACGGGTATTGATATCGTTCTCTGGGGAATAGTGTCGTTAGGGTGAATTATATGTCGATTTAAGTCTAAAGGTGAGGATGATTATTTTGTATTTTTATATTTTATGGAATGGAAAGGTACGAATCTCGGAGTTTGGATTTGGGGTGGAATTAGTTGCTAGTCAACTATTCCAAAATATACTAACTAACTAAGGGATCTACCGATGCGTGAAGCGTATCTACTTATGATGTATTACTCCTTGCTAGCTATCCAATTCTACCTCTTGAATTGTCACGTCCTATTGATGGTTGAATTGTCACGTCCTTATTCTTAGCGCGTTGTGTGTCTAAGGTTGTAGGGTATCGTTTCTCCCAACTCTTTGAAGTCACCTTAGCGTAGTAAACAAAATCCACTTATTCATTCATAAACTAACTTTAAGGTTATCTTTGATTTAGTAAGCGAAATCCACCAAGTCATTCATAAACTATCAAAGATTTATCAAGTATTAAACCTGACAATAGCCTAGTCGCACTCTAAGCTAATTACAATTAAGATAAGAAACAACCAATCAAACAAGAGATGAGTGGGATGCAAGAATTATAAACTAAACCAATTAGATTCATTGAAGTTGTCACACCCTAATGATGAAGATAGACACAAGCATCACTAAGAAATCAATAAGATCTAATTAATTATATACAAGTTTCACACAATCATAAGCAAACACAAGGTGAATTAGCGAGCATAATTAATGAAAAGCAAGCAACAATTGTGATAATTGAAGACATACCATAGGATTGGATAAACAAACAAACCATTACAAGATGTTTATGGAGTGGTTGAAACCCTTTAAGTTCTTTGGAAAAACACCTACTAAACCACAGAATCGGACTTAGGGTTTAGGGCTTACAAAAGTGAAGTAATAATGTTATATTTATAAGCGATTTTACGTCGGCAAAGAGTGACGGCGTCACACTTATAGAGTGATGACGTCACGACCATTTTTTCAACAAATTGTAGATTTTCTCGTTCGGTCGCGTGGGCTTTTGAATCACCTAAATCCGAGTTCGTATGCAAAAGTTATGGCGAAAACAATATCAACTACTTACAGCGCATGTTGTGACTTGATCGACTTGTGGCGTCACCTTAAGGTTGTGACGCCGTCGCCTTTCGATCTCGGCGTCGTCTGGATCGCATCTGGGCGTGCGAGTAGCGACGACCTACTCTTTCACAACTAGAGCGCCGTCTCTTGAAAACACGAGTTTTAAGTTCGACCGTCGCGTAATTGCGGGACGGCGTCATGAGAATAACACTGACGCCGCCTTATACTTTCAAAGAATCGTGAGTGTCGATTTCGACTTTGGCCATTTTCTTCATATATTCGCGCTTTCGTCCAAATAAGTGCCATTCCGACATTTGCCTTCAAGAGACCTAAAAGTGAAAAGGAGCGATATTAAGCAATAACGGATCTGAGTGATCGAATAAGGGCTTAAATGACCCGCAAAAGGTACCTTTTAAAACCTTATCGGTAGGGACGGAAGTCATTTCGGCTCGAATTTGTCTTGAACTTGGTTCGGGACTTAAAACTTGGACTCAGAAGGTGGGACGTGTCTTGATGCCGTGGGCTTGAGAAATGCACCTTGTCCGTTGTATCCTTGGTAACTTGACTCATTGCTCCCAGTGGAGGAGGCATTGGAGTCGAAGGTCCATTGTGTGTCTTACCACTACAGTGGTGACGGCTTTCAACTCGGCATTTGGATTTGGGCTGTATTGCTTGGGAGTCCTCGGAAGATGGCGAAGCTTTGTTCGTATTCATGTTCATGAAACCGCTCATCATATTCTTCAACTCATTTGTCTGCCGAGACATTGTAGTATCAATTTCCTTTTTAGCTCAACTCTCATGTTATTGATCCGAGTTTGCATTGAGCGTATGCTTGACTCGGTAATTTTCATGAAGTCATTTGGTAGGGGAGCTTGAGAAGGTTGTTGATAACTTTTTCGATTGGAGCTTGATATGGTTGGTTGAAATTGTTAGGTTACGATTGAAATTTTGAGAGTTATTGAAGTTTTATCCTTGATTCGAACAAAGCGATTTTGATTGCCATGGTTTTGCACGGAGGAAAACCGGTGGTGTCATACCGCTAGGTGCAGTAGTGAGGATCGAACATGGTCGGTATTGATTGTGGTTTCTGAAGCTACGGGAGCTTGGTAAAAGAAGCATCGGTTGCTTGACAATCATAATACGCGTGTGGACCACTACAAGTTTCACACCTTGTTTCGGCTTTGATTGGTTCCGCTTATGAATTTCGCTTTTGATTTCCTTTACCTATTTCATCATACAACGGATGACGTCCGTTAGAAGCGGCTAATGGCGGCTAACTCGGAAAGATTCTTGGATGAAGAAGCGGAGTGTTCGGAATATTGACTTTGTTGCGAGAAATAGGAACTTTTGATTTTGCTCGCAAATCTCAATCACATCTTTAAACTACGATTCAAGATATTGCCACCGTGGACTGCGTTCAAAGAATCTTGATGGTTACCGTTCAACCCATTATAAAAGATATTAACTTGTTGAAGCTCGTGAATTCATGATGGGGCATTTCGAGGAGATCTTTGAATCTCTCCATGCCTCTTCAAAGTTTTCATCGAAATTTTGACGAAATCCGAAATTTCATTTTTAAGATTAGTCGTCTTTGATGGAGGAAAGAAATAATTGACAAACTTTTGAACAAGATCCTCCCAGTTTCGATGGATCGAGGGGTTCTTTTCGGCCAATCCGGTTGTCCTCAGTGAGAATGGAAATAGCATCAACTTGATCACTTTTTGTGGTACATCTTTGAAATTGATCGTTGAGGTCGACTTGTTAAACCAACGGATGTGTGCATCTGGTCTTCTCGATCAAACCCGTGGAATTGATTCGTGACACAAGTTGGATTAAATGTGTCTTCAATTCAAGTGATCGAATTGATTCTGGGTAAAAGCGATGGCATCTCCATAACCCTCGGTGGGTGCACGGAGCATTTCGCCATAGTTCGTTCATCCGCCATATTGTTGTTTGGAATAGTAAGAATCTCGGGTTCGATTATTCGGGTGGCACGATCTACGAGCGTCTTCTAGGAATTTCGCTAGATCACGAAAAGGACTCAATGATCTAGAAGAGCAGTGCGCATGCACTAGGCGTAACGAGGAAACAAGAGAATTATGAAAATGGGAAAGAAGAATCTTTTTGGGTTTATGGTTTTATATATATGTAGAAACAAAGAAAAATATTTTGTGTTTTATATGTTTTAAGATGTTTTGGATTTTTGGATTTTTATAAGAAAATATAAATATATATAGATGGTATGAACAAGGGTGAATATTCAAATCACTAATACGCTAAGCGTAAGATTATTAGCCTGACTCTCGGCGTGGCCTTAAAATTTGATTGGCTCCCAAACGGTCAGTTTATTACACAAGTCAACCACTTGTGAATGGTCAACCATAATAAAATCCAGACGACTTGAGAGCGCAATGCAATTAAGTCCGGAGAGTTTAGTGTTTCCAGTGTCGTTAAGTCCCAGCGGTGTGCAATTGAATAATGACGTGTAGTGATCGGGTGATATTGAGCAGGAAGGGGTTATGATTGATACTAGATGACAAAGGAAAAATGGAAGAAAATTAAAAAGCTAAATTATATTAAATGAGCGCTATCACTATTTTTAAAATTGGATTTTCTTGATTTTTCTTTTATAAATTTGAATTAAAACTAATTTTAACTTTTAAAACTAAATTAAAATACTAAAATTATGAAAATAAAGAGGAAAATTGTGAAACTATTTTTCAAAAATCTAAAATGACTAAAGAGAATTTTCAAAACTAATTTTGTATTTTTACGATTATTTTTCGATTTTATATGAATTAAAACCACTTAAAACTAATTAAATGGCTAAAATTACAAATTTAACTAAGAAAAATCTGGAAAATTATTTTATGCTTTTTATATTTATCTTAATCTAGGAAAATGAAAATTATTTTTTGAAGTTTTTACGATTTAATTGCAATAAAGGTTAATTAAAAGTCCTAAAAGCGATTTAAATTAGGAAAAATAGCAAACAAGAATGGAAAATTATGAAAAATTCAGGAAAAGTCTAAAATATTATTCTAAGTCTATGAAAATATAAAAACATATACTAGTGTGCAAGATTATGAAGTCAGTGAAAAGTGCTTATAAATAAGACTTAAAATAAGCTAAAGGCCACAAATAAGCACCAATTGAACACGAAGCTAGATTATGCTATAACAACCTAATACCAACCTATTCCGACTACTCGGAACCTCAAGATAACCACTACAAGCTTATGAGTACAAGATCAAACAAGAGAATTTCAGTTCTGAGGTGCTTATTTCAAGCTTAAAAATAAGCTGTCTACCCTAGTTGGAACTCAAAACCAGATACCACAATCTCAAGTAGACCTGGCAAGGAGCTTATAAACCAAATTTGAGCCCAAGACAAGCTCTTATGAGCTTGTTGAGAGCTCTGCAGACACTGTGCACACTCGATGTATCTTTGAGTGTGTGCATGAGCAACTTTGACAATTGACAAGGCGATTTGAAGCTTATAAAAATTACAAAAATTCAACAAAATCGATTTCCACTCTTGACCAACTGAACTTGTTAAGTCCAAAATTTCTTGCATTTGAACAAGAATTGAATCCTTGAAAAATCTACAAAGCTTAGGTGGCCGGGCGAACAACTTTTGACTTTTGAGATAGAAATGAAAAGTTGACTAAAGCGAGATTTGAATCCAATTTATGAGGCCGATTGAGATGTTTTAAGTTAAAACAAAGTTAAATCAAGTTACTCTAACATTATCTAAACACATATCAAGCTTTTGATCTTCAAATTTCCAATGAGATATGAAAATAGGGCAGTTTAAGTTGATTTTGACTTTGAGAGTACAGATGAAATTAGATGGTGACATGAGTTCAATTGTCCTTTATAAACCTCAAGCAAGAGATCTAAGCTAATGGACAAACCTCAAACTCGGTTAAGTAAACCGATCCAAACACTCTTAATGAAACTTCAATGCAATCTATTTTACCTACACTTAAATTTCACCAATTCCGATAATGAAACTATAATATAACTACTAAATATGAACTAAAAGCGTGAAACAACAATGAAGCACCACAAAAACAGATTATGCAATATTCTTGTTTAGAAAGAGAGCTTACATGGGATCCTAGCCATTATGGCTTGCAAACCAGCAAAGTACCACCAACATAAACTCTGTTATCACCCCCAATTGAATACAATTCAACCCAAATCCATTATATCAGCAACCCAGATCAACCAATATCCTGCAGTTTGACTTTCGTTGACCAGAGATAGAAATTGCTTAAAACTTAAGATGGAGCTCACTAAAAGCTACAGACAGCTTTAGCAAGCTTATTTGGATTAAAATTAAGCTACTTGGAGCTCGAGTATAAGGGCATGGCGATTTTTAACGGTGAACATAAAAACATGAAACTTATATAAAACCTTGAATTAATACTTGAAAGCAAATTACAATGACTAAATAGCTTTAGTTCAATATAGGAAAGCTTAAGATTTGAGTTTAGAAACTAACTAAGACAATTTGAATAAAAAGCGACATACATGAAATTTAAAACTAAAACTACTCTCTTACTCTTCTCCTCTTTCTTCTATTTATATGCAAAAGGCTTCCCCTCTCTCCTCTGAGCAAATCCCAACAAAAATCTCAGCCATTGGATGATTGGAGTCATTTTTAGCCATTGATGAGATTTGGCGCCAAAATGGTATATCAACTGGGGAGGGGTTTTGAGTGCAAGGAAGGAGAAACATTAATTGTTTCTTGTTTTGTTAGGTGAGGTGGAGTGATAAGGGTGGTGTATGTTGAGCTGGAAGCATGGTGATGGGTGTGTTTTGCAGACAGTGGGTGAAGAAGACAGTAAAAAGGAGGGAAAGGTTTGGGCGGGGTTTGACTTATTTGACCGGGGGTTTAATAATAGGGGGGTTCAAGGTTCAAGAATTTGGTTATTAATAACATAAGGACCAAACTTGTAATTCACCAAACTTGAGGGACCAATTCTGCCAATTTGCAAAATTTATCAAAAGGACCAATTATGACAAGTTTAATTTTCCCAAGGACCAAAAATAATAATTTTCAAATTGAAAATGTCCAGGGGTAATTTCTGTCAATCTTTTGAAACTTCAGGGACCAAAGCTGCCATTTTGCAAAACTGAACTTTGAAGAGTTTATTTTGACAACTTTTGAATCCCATGAACCTTAAATGATATTTTGTTTTATTTTGATTTACGAGGACTATTTTTGACAATTTTTGAAACTTGGGGACTAAAGCGCCAATTATGCAAACTTGATATGTTTTCACATGATTTTGGTATTTTTGCATTTGAAACACATAAAACACTTATTTGTGATATTTTTATCATTTTGATGCATTTCTGAGTGTTTTCAGATGTTTTGCAGTTCAGATTTGACCAAAAATTATGAGTATTTACACACTCATCAACCACTTTCTGTCAGGACAACCTGACGGCATCCGGATTAAAGCCTGACGACGTCAGGCTATGTAGAAACAGGATAAACAGTTTTCGTTTTCTGTGCAGTTTATAAATTTTTGAAAATTCTCAGGTCTTAATTTTTCAGAAAAACTGCAAACATCCATTCCACAAGCATTATATATTACTTGCTTTCTAGTGTAGTTGTGTGTCATATGTAGTTTTACCTCCGATTTTACGCGAAGGTTTCGTTTGTTTTCTAATAAGTGTGCAGGTTATATTGAGCAAGAAGAAGAAACACACATTGGATGAAGATTATTGCTTATGCATTCTTCTTGGAAGAGGATTTAACCGCAACTTCACACATATCCTACCGAGCTAATTAGGGGAGTACTAGTTTCTTTTCCTTACTTACCTTCCTTTATCATTACTTTGATGCTTTCAGGGAACATTGGGACAATGTTTAGTTTAAGTGTAGGGAGGGAGAATAAAACGGGAACTTAGAAACTATTCACTCACTTGATCATTTGTCTTGTCCTTGGTAACTTGTGTAACAAACTATTAGAAATATCCATTAGGGCAATTTTAGCACCAAATTTAAAATTTTTTATGACATTTACGAGCTAAACTTTAGTCTTAATAAAACGTCTCATGGATAAGAATTATATGACTAGCACAAAAACCATTTACCACTCAAATTCCACCCCAAAATGTGAGGTTCGCCTCTAAATCTTTAGGAATAAAAGCATTCACCTTTAATGCTTAGTGAGTGTACCGGTAGTATAATAGATTCTAGGACTTGTTTTGTGATGCATTCCGAGATCCCTATTGAGACTACACTTGTGTAGTTAGGAATAACTAAATGATAAGAGGCATTAGGATAACCACTTGTTTGAAACACAGTATTATAATTACATCTTCACATCGGTTGAGTAATTACCCACACCCTGCGATGTACTCATCTTTAGTACATGATACCCCTAGTTAACCCCTGAGCCTATTCTTTTCGCGGTTCTCGTGATGTTTCGGTTTTCGAATATCAATGAAGAGATTGTTTACAATCCACTTTAAATGTACACCCAAATCGCTTTAGCCTACCTTGTATGCACTCATCTTTAGTGCATTATTGTTATCATTATTAAACCCTTAGTTCAATTATCTAGTTACTTGCATGGTTGCTAAGTCAAGTCATATCTTTTGTACACATTTTTGGATGATTGGGACTCATGGGTAAAAGTAATATTTTATGGAGTAACGGAAAGGACGATAAATTCAAATTCCTTTGTCTACGTAATTAAATACTCAAGTGTTTTGATCTTTTCAAATCGGGTCAATTAGTGTTAGAAATAAAACTCAAGTGTAGGGATGCTCTATAAAATTCTTATATTTTGATGTTATCGTAGAGGATGGTAGAGTAAAAAGTATGAAAAAAAGAGATGTAAAAAAAAAGGGCTGCCATCCTACATCTATCTTTATGTTTATGTTTTTAAGTTTATGTTTGTTTTGTTTAGAGTTATCTAGTGTTAGTTAGTCGAGTCTTGACTTAGCAACGCCACGCTTTACATGCTTGTAACATAAGATTTTTGACTTGCCACCACTAAATATCCCCTATCCAACAAAACCCTTTGTTTCCCTACCCTAAGCCTAACGTTACAACCCTTGTAAAAACCTCTTATATATTTGTTCCTAGGTGCTTATGCTAAAGCGATGGAGGTTTGATCTATTCTCAAGCTTATGGTAATCTATGTACTATGCCAGGTAATAAGTGTTTATCTTCCATTTCCATTCATATTATATTTCATATAAACCCGAGAGATGAGAGAATCCAAACACCACTTGTGAGGTGCTAGTGTATAATTCCCGTGCTTGTTATGAATATTGTGGCGCTTTTACTTATTGTAAACTATTTTAAACCAATGCTTCATGCCCCCTAACTTATAAATTTATTGGTCAAAAACACATTTTCTTGAGGACAAGCAAATACCAAGTGTAAGGATATTTGATAAGGATTTAAAACGTGCGCTTTTAGAGGGTCATTTAAGCCCTATTTCGACGCATTTTATATCCATTCTTGCTTAATTTCGTTCCTTTTCACTTTTAGGTTTTGGAAGCAAAATCTTGGAATGAAGCATATTTGGACGAAAATGAGCAAAACATGAAGAAAATGGCAAATTCAAGATCGAAGACACTCGGTCGATCAGCAGAACTGGCGTCCCATCCAAAGCGGCGCCGTCCCTATGAAGACTTGATCAAAATGTGCCTGACGGCTCGGTAGAATTTATGATCCTAAAGCCTGACGGCGTCATTTCTAATATATGAAGGGCGTCACTCACACTTTTCACTCCAGACGACCCAGATCTAGAACTCAGACGACGTCCCAACTAAAGACCGATTGCGTCACAACTCTCAAGTGGCGTCGTCCCATCGATGACTTGATCCAGACGAAACCCTAATGACGGCGACCTGACGGCGTCGCTAGCAAAAGGCGACGCCGTCGATTGTAAATCTATATATAGAATTCGATTTTTCTGTATTTAAGAGGTAGAATTTTGGAAGCAAAACCTAACTCGGTTGTAGTCCGACTTGGACGAGATTCTAGGTCCCATACCACGTGTTACACATCAAGATAAGTTTGTTAATCCAATTTATCATTATGTCTACCCCATGTTCAATTGATTGTGTGTATGCTTGCTTACATCATGTCTAGCTAAATTACTTGTCGTTTGCTTAGATCTATGAAACCTAGTTATTGATTGTTGTTAGGTTGTTTATTGTCTTAATTGATATAGGCTTAGGAGTGCATTTAGGGTTTCGCTGTATTTATTGCGTGAGTATGCTTGAGGATCATAGGGTGCACGGATGTATTAGCTTAGGCTTGCCGATTCCGTGAATCATATACGAGAGATAACCTCATAGAACTAGTGAATACGCACACCCTACGACTAATAGGAATACAACGCGCTAAGATAAAGGACGTGACAATTCAACCGACCAATAAAAGATAACTAGGGAGTAATAGTATCTAAGTGAACACATCTTTAATCATCATACGAGCACACCTCAATTAAACATAGCTATCCGTAGTAATTAGATAATTATATAATTAGTTAAAGTAGAGGAATCGGTAGAAGTACCACCCCCAACCAATTGCCCCGAGATTTTACCTTTGCTTTCTAAAAACATAAAAAAGATAAAAAAAAAGAATCATCTTCAACCCCACCTTCTCGTCATAAATTTCTTTCTAGCATTCTTATTCCCCTAGAGAACGATATCAATCCTCGAGGCTTACCCCATACTACACTACAACGATTAGGTTCACTGCCTAGAGGGTTGAAAAGCTTGCTCGTAGAAAAGGAGGTTTTCTCGACCCCGAACCCTGCTATCAGTTGCACTCAACTTTAGTGCAAGATACCCTTAGTTACACCATTCCGAGCCAATCTTTCGTTTCTTAACCCACGTATTTATTTCGTTTAGACCATATCGCCTTAGCCTACTGTGTAGTCTTTAGCGTATGGTTGAGAAATTGTCGTTTGCCTAAGTCCTTGGTTCAAGTTGAGAGGTTCCGGAATTACACTTTCGTGGAAGACACATTTCTAAAGATCGTTTAAGACCCCCCATAATCTTAGTTATCTGTTTATATGATTCATCTCAAGTGGGATGACCTCTTATTTTGTTTTTACGTGTTTAGAAAAAAAAAATTATTATTATAGGTTGCACCGTAACCACACCAAATGGGTACGGTGTAGGATTGCTCAAAATGATTACGAGAGTTCTGCGGCGTAACCCTTTCATGAAGGTTATAATATTACTGGTATCGCTAAAATACCTTCAAATTTTGAACAATGTACGTAATATTGACCGGTATGTGACATGTTTGACCGGTTAGCATTTAGAAAAGTTATATTAATGGTCCCTGTAGTTTGCGTTGACTTTCACCAATCGTCTTTTGACTTTTTTACACTTAGAAAAGCTACAGTAATGATCCTTATTTTTGCATTGACTTTCACCTTTAGTCCCATTATTTTTTTTTCAATTTTTTGTTACCATTTTTTTCATTTATCCATACACTATTTTTTTTTAAATTTATTATACTTATTTTTACCACTTATTCATAGACAATGTTTTTACACTTATTACAATTTTTTTACACTTATTCACACACTATTTTTTACACTTATCACACTTATTATACTTCGTTTTACCACTTATTCATTCACTAATTTTTTTTACACTAACTATTTTTACACTTATTCACACACTATTTTATTTTATTTTTTATTTTTTACTTTTTCATTTATTCATACACTATTTTTGTACCACTTAGAAAAATGACACTAATTTTTTGACATTTATTGTACTTATACTTTAATGCAATGTTTATAAAAATTATTATTCAAAAATTGTTTTTGTAAAGTGATAATTTTGTTTCGTTTACTTTTACACTTATTATACTTATATTTTAGCATAGCGTTTAAAAAAAATCTTTTAAGAAATACTTGTGGGGTGTAAAGTCTAAGTAGAACAATAACGCAACTTTTAGTTCTTTTATTTATTTATTTATTTTTTTTTTAATTTTGTTTTCTTACAGAAGTTGCTTTAAAGTATAAGTATAATAAGTGTAAAAAAATAGTGTCATTTTTCTAAAGGAAAAATGATCGGAAAGCCTAACTATGTGTTTAAACGTGTGTGGCATGATCCTGATGGTTTGTGACATAGAGGGTCCCATGGTTGCAGCCGTCAGGATGATGACACACGTGCTTAGACACATCTTTAGGCACATAATTTAGGTCTTTCAATCACTACTATTTTCTAAGTGGTAAAAAAAAAATAGTGTATGAATAAATGAAAGTAAAAAAGAAAAAAAATAGTATAAAAAGTGTAAGAAAAATAGTGTGAATAAATGAAAAAAAATTAGTGTATCAATAAGTGGTAAAAAAAAGTATGATAAGTGTAAAAAAATTAGTGTGCAAGTGTAAAAAAAATTATTTTGTAACTAATTGGTAAAAAGAAGTATAATAAGTGAGATAAGTGCAAAAAAATAGTTTGTGAATAAGTGTAAAAAAAGTGTTAAAAAATTAGTGTATGAATAAGTGGTAAAAGAAGTATAATAAATGTAAAAATAATTAAGGTATGAATAAATGAAAAAAAAAAAAGAGGTCAAAGGACTAAAGGTAAAAGTTAACATAAATCATAAAGGCAATAATTTATGCTTTTTAAGTGAATAAAAGTCGATGAATGGTAATGAAAGTCACACATATTCTGAGGACCATTCTTGTAAATTTTAGCGGGTGCTTTGTCAATATTATATACATTGTTTAAAATTTAAAAGTATTCTAGTGATACTACTAATATATATAGTCGGTAGGGTTGGGCGTGGAAGGTTCAAACCGAACCGGATAAACAACCTTCGGTTTGATTTTGGTTTTTTTTTTTTTATTTTGGTTTGGTCGGTTCGGTTCAGTTTGGTCTGACCAAAAACCGACAAAAGCATGTACAAACACACGTAAATCGAATCGAATCGACGGACTCGACACAAAACCGAACTGAACTGATTATATTCGATTCGGTTTCGGTTTAAGTTTTTTAAGACTTTCGGTTTTATCGGTTCGGGTCGGTTTTAAACCAATGCTCAGCTTAATTAGTCGGTTACATATTTCATTATTTTTGAGTAAATATGTATTTTTTTACACTTCACCCAAATAAAAATGACTGTATTTAATAGTAACACACAAGTAGTAAAATATCGTTTTTACAACTTTAACTAGAATAAGATTCAAAGAAGAGTCTTTAAACCCCACAAGTCTTTCTTTTCCATTTATCAGTAGAAAAACTTGATCCATTTTCGAGATCTCAAACCACCAAAATCAACTCATTCCTCACTCACCCCAAAATCAAACTAGTTAACTAACCACGATCTAATCACAAAAGATGGCGGGAGGTGCTGCTGGAGGATTTGTAACACGAGCATTTGAATCAATGCTCAAAGAATCTTCTGGAAACAAGAAATATTCGTCTCTTCAAACCGCTATCCAGTCATATCTAGGTTTTCTTTCCTTTTTAATTACTCAGATCTTAACTATTTAACTATTGTAATGTGTGTCAATTCATGCATCTGGTAGACTAGTTTAAGTATCCGTCAAATTAGGATCTGAAGTATAACATATTATGCGTAATGTACACGTATAGGAGAGTTTTGGATTACTTAATTAGGTGCTTATTTTGATCAGTTTATGTATTTGCTCGTTGAAGCAAGAATCTACGCCTAAATGTATAAGTTTTGATGCGTAAAGTACAAGTAGACTGGGATTCGTGATTTTATAGGAGAAGGAGCGAGTGTGGAAAATACGCGATCAAATTGTGTACTAGACATCAACATTGTTCTATTTGCTGGTTTACGAATAAGAGCATTTTTTGTGATCACTTATTTAAGTGCTTATCTGCTAAGCTTACTCTAGAATAAGCAGGTTGAAGTGTTTGGATGAAACTGCTTATTTGTTTCGTTCTCATACAAGTACTTTAGAATTACAGATTGGTAGCCTTTAATGATAAGCAATTTTACACCGTGTAGGTTTTACATATCGATACTCATTATTTTTGACATGGAGTGACATTAGTATTTCTGTGATGCAATTAAGTACAACTTTTAATGCATAATGCACAAGCAGAGTATATTTAGGACTATATGAAAGGGGAAAATTTCAGACTGCACACTTGATGTCAACGTTGTTCTATCTGTTGGCTGACATATTGTTATAGATTAAGTGCGTGTTTCCGATTACTTAAGTAGCTTCTTATATGTATTTTAATGTCTATATAGCTTTGTAATGATTTGATCGTAAGTTAGTTTAGTTAGTTGTTGTATGATAAGTTGATGCATCTGTTCGGTGAAGTAAGGAGTTACTGCTGTTTTGTAACTGTACTAATTAAGATGAATAGAGTCTTATTGTTGATAGTATGGTGATAGATTGTGCATTTCAAATCAACATTGTTGTATACTGTTACAGATGAAGCCTAAAATTGATGTTAATTTTACCTATACTATTTAGCATTAGGTATGGGTGAAACTGCTGGTTTATAATGAAAATCGGGCGAGACTTCTAAATTAATCACTGAAAACCTAGCTGTAGTTATCGCTATGAAAGACGATTGAATTAGCAAGGATGATTTCTTTCCTTGCAGCTTTGTTTCGTTAAGGTTGGAAAATTTGGGAGTATCATATCACTAAGGACTTTTATTGGAAGTTATACTTTAAGGTTCTCGGTAACATCTGGCGCCAGAACGTAATAATAGAATATGAAACCTGACTTAGAAAGTAACATATCAGTGGGTACCATTTGTAAAACAATTTGGTTGGTCTGAAGCTGGTTATTGCTGTTGTTAGTTTCCCTTTCGTATGTTAATTGGGATTTTAATCGGATTAACGCATGCGTGATGAGCTAATCTGCAATCATTGGTTTAGTATGTAGAAACAACTTTTCCCATCCGAGTTTATCTTCAGAGGTAAACAGTCAGTCCAAGTTTTAACGGACGTGTTAACATATTAATACTGCCCTATAGTGTTATTGAAGTTACAAACACATGGAGAGTGTTCTAGACGCATGCCGTCCTAAGATTCCATTTCAAATTTTAGATTGGATTTTGATCCAAATAGGCCTCTTAAGTCTTGACATGTGTATAGGCAGTCATTCGTTTCTTTTGCAAAGCTATTATAGATGATCTATATGTGTCTTCACGGTATCATGTACAATAGCTGATTATGTACTCAGTTCCTGGTCACATGCAAAAAATGGCCATACTTCTATGGATCAAAAGTCATTTTAAGAAGTAAACTAATATATTGATGTACCCTCATAACATTTCATGCAGTATGCAACAAGTCAAGCACACTAGCACGCTTATTCACGAGTTAATGGATCTAATGTCTTCTTGTCCTATAATTCTTGTAAATTAGAGGAAAATAAACTTTTGATACTTTTTCACGCTCTGGTTTCTTTATTTTGTTCATGATGGTATCGTGTATTAATTTCCGGTTTCTCATGCATATTCAGATAGTTCAAAAGAGATCAATAAAGAAACAACATCAAGTGATGCCAATAAAGTGACATCTTCAGAGGGAGGAGATAAGAGGTGCGTATTTTCATTTGCAACATTTCCGGTTTTTGTTGCTGCAATTGCCTGCTTCTGATCCCTTTCTGTCTTTATTTCTCTTTCTTGCTCCTCAACCTAGTTTCACTTGTGTTATCCTGATATTTTAGACTCACATGATTATGCCTCTGTAACGAGAAAGCGATATGTAGTTGAAAACCAATTTACGGTTCCAGATTAATAAACAATAGAGATGCACCTATACCCTAAATCTGATAGTACTAGCAATATAGGTTAACTGCATTCTAATTAGATTCTTTTTTTTGGTTACTTCTAAACTATATTTGACCCATCATATTATTGCGGTTTATATTATTGATTATGACCTAAAAAGTTTGTTACCAATATAACTTTTGTCTTTTTAACGACGCACTCAAATATTCTATATTACAGACACCTGTTCGTAATTGGGACTTGAGCCCACAACCACTTTGTTGATAGGGCACCTTTGAATTACCGCTGATACCGATCATTGAATTTATCATTATATCCAATCATATATAATTAATTGGTGGTTATATATGACCTGGAATTGCAGTGTACCGGAAAGTGATGATGGAAATGCAAAATCTGAAGTGGAAACGGATGCAACATCTTCAGCTTCACACGACACAGCAGAGGCAGAAAGTGATGGTGCTCCCGTGGCGGCATCAGGTGGAAGTTTGAAGACCACCTTGGGTAGTGCTGGGCATGCATTGGAAGGAGCAGAGTCCGAGCTTGTTATTAAGCCATTGCGGCTTGCATTTGAGACCAAAAATCCCAAAGTCATTGAGCTTGCATTGGATTGTCTTCACGTATGTCACTTATGTTAGCTTCTAATTGTTGAGCTGTTTGGTAACTTGTCTAAGTGGGTAGTTTTTGCATGGGTTGGGTTGGCCCAAAGCAGTTTTTGTCGCTTCTAAGGATATCCCATGTCGAATTGACCTGGGAGGTTTCGTGCTTTACAGAAACACTTTCGGCGATTTCCTAAATTTGAATCCATTTGAAAAGTTTTGGCCATTTTTTTTTTTTTTTTTTTTTTTTTTTTTTTTTTTTAAATAGTTTATCCTATTTGATCTGTAAGAAAGAAAACATAATCTGAATTGACCCTTTCATTAGTAATTAAGTCAAAAGTTTCCTCATACCCCATTTCTATTTGAGATTTTTAAATATGTATATGTTTACGATACAAAAGTTTGAGCTGTCTCTCAAATCTTGCAGCCCAATTTTGTTCAACTGTAAATATTGCAAAAGGATTTTGTGAAGGTTCTGATTATTATATTTCATACAAGATATATATTTTTAAAGTTATTCACATTAATTAAATTTTGACATGCAGAAACTCATTGCGTCGACCATCTAGATGGCGACCCTGGTCTTGAAAATGGTAAAAATGTTATTCTATTTACAGAGATTCTGAATATGGTCTGCAGTTGTGTGGATAATTCTTCACCGGACAGGTAAATTAATCTTCACACCATTATTTTTTTCTCTGTAGGCCCGTGGTTTATTTTCCAAGAATATTATTTTGTATGATAACTTCTGATGAAATTCATGCAGTACAACTCTTCAAGTCTTGAAAGTGCTACTCACTGCTGTTGCATCCGCCAAATTTAGAGGTATCCCAAATGGTTAATAAAGATTATCTGCTTTTACAGCTGAGATCCTTGTACTTCTTGAAGGATATATCTATTAAATTACTGAAGCTCACTTTCTTATATGCAGTTCATGGGGAAGCATTGCTGGGCGTAATTAGAGTGTGTTACAACATTGCTCTTAATAGGTAATATTTAGTTTTGTCAAAAGGTTAATTGGCTTTTGGCAAAGTGAATTAACTAATAATATCTCTTCTGAATTATTAGTAAAAGTCCTATCAACCAAGCTACATCCAAGGCTATGCTAACCCAGATGATTAGCATAGTGTTCAGGCGAATGGAAATGGATCTGGTTTGTAATCTAAATTTCGTGTTCACACAAAAGGAGCAAGTAGTATGTTGATACTTTATTTTAAATTTTATTTTCGATTCAGATGTCTTCAAATAAAAGAAGTGGTTCATCCACAAAGGTTGAAGAAAGTTCTTCAGGTGATGAGAATGGTCAGAAGAACGACACTTCTCTTGAGGAGCTTCATAATCTTGCTGATGGGACCGACATAAAGGTCATTCATTTAGAACTTATGCTGTAAAATTATTTAGAGATGGCAGTTCAACCCAGTTACTATAACATGGGTTGACTTGTTTTGTCTTTGATCTCATACAGGTCAAATGGGCCAAAAGTAAAAATTCTATCTGGCAGGGGTCAGGGGAACATGTCATTTTTTATAAGATCTAGAATATTATTGCTATAATATTGTTTTGTAATTATGATCATCCTATTAAGTACTTATGAAGAATTTAGAATATATACGAAAGTGTTTTACGGGCTACCAATACCATATCGACCCATTGTAAGATGATCTGTTTCAGCCTGAACTGATCTTGACTGTTACCTAGCCCGCCTAACCTGCCCATTTGGCCACTTCCAGATATAATTTTCATTCTCGTGTTTTTTGTCATACATATGTTTGTGTCATTGATGTGCAGATGTCAATATTAAGATATTTCACCTTTTGTTTTACAGGGCCTAGAGGCCGTTCTTGACAAGGCTGTGAAACTTGAAGATGGTGGAAAGACGACCCGGTATATATATATTGCGTTGAATATTTAAATTTGATTTATAGTATGATTACGAGAATACTTATACTTAGCTTTCTGTTTTATTCTATATAGTGGGATTGAACAGGAGAGCATGAGCATTGGACAACGTGATGCTTTGCTTGTTTTTCGCACCCTTTGCAAGGTTCATATTTTCAGCTATTTGCTTGATTGCTTGTTAACCTTTGGTTACAAAATGTTTCGACATTTTGGTTTAATTTAGTATATTTCAGATGGGTATGAAGGAAGATAATGATGAAGTTACTACAAAGACGCGTATTCTGTCTCTTGAACTTCTCCAGGTTAGCTCTAGCAAGTAGCAACGATACTGTATATCTGCTTTTGCAATTAAGTAAAGAACTTAAATTCATGGCGCTTTTATCCACATTATGTGTGTGTAAAGGGTGTGTGAACACACATAGTCTTAACAATGGATTTTGCAGGGGTTGCTGGAGGGAGTTAGTCACTCCTTTACAAAGAACTTCACTATCATTGACTCTGTGAAAGCTTACCTATCATATGTGTTGTTACGTGCATCAGTTTCACAATCCCCGGCCATTTTTCAGGTGAGTTAGAGGCTCCTGTTAATATTTTTTGTATCTTAGTTCACTTTTGGACAATGATTTCATTTTTGTTTCTATTTATAAGTCATCCTCTTTCTATCTTGGCAGTATGCAACTGGAATTTTTGCCGTGCTATTGTTGCGTTTCAGGGAAAGCCTTAAGGTACCCATAATGTGTGACAGCAAAGCTTATAATTTTCTGGGTACATGTGCTATATTCATCTCTTGGTGACACATAATATTGATTTTCAGGTTGAAATTGGTATCTTCTTCCCATTGATTGTTTTGCGATCTTTGGATGGCTCAGACTACCCACTCAACCTCAAATTAAGTGTTCTCCGGTATGATTTGTTTTTCTCATCACTTGCCTCATATTTTTTCAACGTTTGAGGCTTATTTTCAAAACCCTGAACAGACACGACTAACCTGCAACAGTTAACTAGGGGTGGAACGCAGCTGAACCGAGCCCGAGCTTATCAGAGCTCGAGCTTGGCTCGTTAGAGCTTTATGTTTTTAGCTTGAGTTCAATTCGTGATATATTTCACAAGCTCTGCTCAGCTCCGGCTCAATGTTAATCTGATTAACCTCTACGACTTGTTAATCACACCAAGCTCGAGCTCATTATTGCACGTATAGCCGTATAGGTATTTCTAAGGCTCATTTAGGCTCATGAGTCTAATCAAGCTTTGTTATGAAGATCAGGCTCGTTTAAGCTCGGCTCGTTTCGAGCTTTTACCGAGTAGCTCACGGGCAGCTTGGCTCGTTAACACCCCTATTTTTTAAATTAACCAAATGAATTACTAGGATCTTCTAAGTGGAGGTGGCAATTTCTATCAATTTACTTATAAATGGGTCCATTTGGGCTATGTTTTATTTCTAACGGGTCAAGAAAATGTAAATAACAATTAGATCAAGTAGGTCAAGCAGGTAAAAAGTCACCTAACGCGTATTTTAATGTATAAAATCTCATACCTCAGTGAAAAAGTTAGGTTATTAGTGAAGAAGTTTGAGTTTTGGAATCATAGGCACATTGACACATGAAGTAGTTATAGAAAACGTACAATTGTTTATAAAAGAAGTGTCTCGGGTCAACCCGATCCATACTTCTATAAAATGCTGAAACGTACCTGTCTTGCCAAATGGGCTGACCAGCCCATTTGCCACCTCTACTTCCAGTGCTTATGGGTTCATGCCTAGATACAGATTGTAGACAGTGTATATTTACCAAAAATCTTGCAGGATGCTGGAGAAAATTTGCAAGGACTCTCAGATGCTTGTTGATCTTTACGTTAACTATGATTGTGATCTTAATGCCCCAAATTGTTTTGAAAAAATGGTAATTTTAATGCCATACCCTTTTGATGATTGGCATTTTTCTTAGCGCTCTGAGGTGACTATGATTTTTGTAATCTTGTCTTGACATTTAGGTGACCACTCTATCAAGAATTGCCCAAGGGACTCAGAATGTGGATCCAAACTCAGTTAATGCTACTCAAATTGGATCTATTAAAGGCTCATCTCTTCAGGTTTGTATATTGTTGTAGGCAATAGGTTGCTTCATCTTTAGGCGTGTTAACTTTGTTCTTCCTATTTTAGTGCCTTGTGAGTGTGCTGAAATCACTAGTTGATTGGGAGAAGTTGCGGAGAGAGTCAAAGCAGAATGAAGAGCAAAAATCCATTGAAGAAAATTCTTCAGCTACGGAATCTCAAGGCAACTTTGAGAAAGTCAAAGCTCATAAGTCTACTATGGAAGCTGCAATATCTGAGGTACTCCTATACTGAAAAAGTGATATCTGCAATGGGACTTTTTTCTGCAAAAGTGATATGAAAGTACCTTCTTGATGTAGTTTCGATTACATCAAGCTTTCTATGATACTATCACTTCACTTTCATGTCTTTCTCGTGCTGAGTTCGAATATTAATAAATCGCAGTTCAACCGTCATCCTGTGAAGGGTATTGAATTCCTGAAATCAAATAGTTTGGTGGAGAATACGCCAGTGTCAGTTGCTCAATTTCTCAGAAATACGCCTAGCTTGGACAAGGTACAATTCTTATTTTAGGATATTTTAAGGTCCTTTCTGGATTAGCTTTTTATAATTGTTCTTATTTTCTTCTGGGCTTCCAGGCGATGATTGGTGATTACTTGGGTCAACATGAGGAGTTTCCTCTTTCTGTAATGCATGCTTATGTTGATTCTATGAACTTCGCTGAAATGAAATTTCATGCCGCAATCCGTGAATTTCTTAGAGGTTTTCGGCTTCCTGGTGAAGCACAGAAGATAGATCGTATAATGGAAAAATTTGCAGAGCGGTAAGCATCTTTATATGTTTCTCTTGTTCAACCCACCATTCCCTCAACACCCAAATAAATTACCAATAGTATGTATCATGGTTTAACTTAACTGTAAACTGTTCCATCATTTACTTTTCTTTGAACTTTTCGAAGAGCTATCGTAACTGGTGGCAAATTGCCTTGAGTAACCGGTCAAATGGGGAACTTTGTACTGGTTGAAATGGGTTGGGTAGGTTGATCTTAAGTATTTTATTTGTCCAAAGTATATAGATAATCACTTGATCAGTGTGTCAGATGTGGTTGCAAAAACCTTATCCTATTAATCTTATATTTTTCAATGAAATTATTTAGGAGGTTCTATATACATCAATATACAGTTTGGCCAAGCTGCCATAGGTCGACCAATCTTACTTAGCATTTTTTGTTATTTTGCCCAAATAAGCGGTTCGAAATTGCCGTCTCTATGTTCATGCATTTTCCTTTTTATTTCTTGTTTCTTACTGTTGCTTGTATGGCTTTCTGTCTGTGTAGTTACTGTGCAGATAATCCAGGTCTTTTCAAAAACGCCGACACTGCTTATGTTCTTGCATATGCAGTTATTATGTTAAACACCGATGCTCACAATCCAATGGTATGGCCCAAAATGACCAAACCCGAGTTTGTGCGAATGAATGCTGCAAATGATCCAGAAGAAAGTGCTCCCACAGAACTGTTGGAGGAAATCTATGATTCTATTGTTAAAGAAGAGATAAAAATGAAGGATGACACTGCTGGTATGGGAAAAAGCAGCAAAAAGCCAGAAGCTGAAGAAAGAGGCGTGGGCATTATTGGTATTCTTAATTTGGCTCTCCCGAAACAGAAAAATCAAAGTGATGCACAATCAGAGAGTGAAGCTATTATAAAACAAACACAAGCAATTTTTAGAAACCAAGGAGCAAAACGGGGTACATTTTATACATCACATCAGATTGAACTTGTGAGACCAATGGTAGAAGCTGTGGGGTGGCCACTTCTTGCTACATTTGCAGTAAGTATGGAGGAAAGAGAAAATAAGGCTAGAGTTTTTCTCTGTATGGAAGGGTTTAAAGCAGGAATTCACATTACACATGTGCTTGGAATGGATACTATGCGTTATGCTTTTTTGACATCACTCGTTAGGTAAATTCATATCTTTTTATTTATTTATTTATTTGTTTTTATTTATTTATTTATTTTTAATTTTTTGTATTTCTAAACCTTTTCTTCTCTTTTCCTTCCAAAAGTCGCACTATATTATCTTCTGGAATATTTAATAAACATTTTACATTTCTGAGAGTTAGGTAGTGTTTATAAAGGTGGAACAGAATTTTAATTGAAAGATTGGTTGATGGGATATGAGTAAAGTATGGGTATAAACCCCGTAGAGTTTAAACCACCAAAATTGATGGGTTCTTACAACTCTATGGTGGGCGCTCTCCTCCCCTCTCCATCTCTCTTCTTTTAGTTATTAAAAACTACTTAAATTTCAATTATATAACAAATAAACATGTATCATTTCTCCTCATATGCTTTCAAACTTATACCCGTTAGTCCGTTACTAATCCCGTTTTGAATCCAAGCACCACCTTATTATAGGAAGTTTTCATGATAAATTACATATTTTCATGTTTAAATTACCTATTTACCCGTGATAGTAATTCCAAATAAGTTGATGGTATTGATTTGGTTCCACAAAATCATATACTTTCTTGTTATTGAAGGTATCTAGTATATTTTGCCAGTTGTCAAACAGTTATCCTGATAAATTTCATTTCTAGTCATGTTTTTGAAGCATGAATGTTTTAATGTGAATTTGACAAATAAGTTTGTGAAAGACAGTTGTGATGTATTCTCATGAATTTATCTTCTACATTGGTTGCAGATACACTTTCTTACATGCACCTAAAGATATGCGTAGTAAGAATGTTGAAGCATTACGGACTCTACTAGATATAAGTGACTCAGAGCCTGATG
This sequence comes from Chrysanthemum lavandulifolium, assembly GCA_022545495.1. Classification (NCBI taxonomy): domain Eukaryota; kingdom Viridiplantae; phylum Streptophyta; class Magnoliopsida; order Asterales; family Asteraceae; genus Chrysanthemum; species Chrysanthemum lavandulifolium. The sequence goes on from CM040241.1 coordinate 206,322,786, forward strand.
CACTTCAAGACACTTGAACGCAGTTTTGGAATGCACATCTCGTCTAGAGTATACTATATCAACTCCTGCAATGGCTGCTACAGTCATGTTTGGATCTAATCAGATCTCTAAGGATGCGGTTCTGCAATCTCTTAGAGAATTGGCTGGGAAGCCATCTGAACAAGTTTTCGTAAATAGTGTTAAACTCCCTAGTGAGTCTGTGGTGGAATTTTTTACTGCTCTATGTAATGTCTCGGCTGAAGAATTGAAGCAGAATCCAGCACGTGTTTATAGCTTGCAAAAGCTTGTGGAGATCAGTTATTACAATATGGCTCGTATTCGTATGGTAATCACTTCATCTTTTCTATGTTCTTGATTTTTGTTTTCCGATATATATGTACATGTCATATGTTCGTGTGTTATATTTTGAAGTTTTTTCATGTACAAAAACAGTACTAATAAAAATGATTCCCTTTCCGATGTAAATTACTCCATCTATCATGCGTTGTTAATTCTATTTACATTTCTGAATGATTAAAAGATATATATATTCTCAGGTATGGGCTAGAATATGGTCTGTCCTTGCAAATCACTTTATTTCCGCTGGGAGTCATCATGACGAGAAAATAGCAATGTATGCTATAGACTCTCTAAGACAACTTGGCATGAAATATCTGGAGCGTGCAGAACTTGCCAATTTCACATTCCAGAATGACATCTTGAAACCGTTTGTTGTGCTTATGCGAAATAGTCGAAGTGAATCAATCCGCAGGTTGATTGTTGATTGCATTGTTCAGGTATTCCTACCTTATTTTAGTATGTCCTCTATTCTAGTAAATAAAAGATAGCTCGAATTTTTGTTATTACAGTTTTCAATTATAGCATGTAAAATTAGTAAAAAAGGCACTTTTCGTGTTGTCTTGCTACTGTTTACTGACTTCTACAGGTTTTCTAAACAGATGATAAAATCAAAGGTTGGAAGCATAAAATCTGGTTGGCGAAGTGTTTTCATGATTTTCACAGCTGCTGCGGATGATGATTTAGAACCAATTGTTGAGAGTGCTTTTGAGAATGTAGAACAGGGTATTTTACTTATTGATATCTTTATTTCCTCTATTGACGTTATATGCAGAATTTATATCTACTTTTTGGAATTATCAAGACTTATCAACATTAAACAAAATTGCAGTTATACTGGAACACTTCGATCAAGTTGTTGGCGACTGTTTTATGGACTGTGTCAATTGTCTAATTGGTTTTGCTAATAATAAAACTTCTCACCGCATCAGCTTGAAGGCAATCGCACTTCTCCGCATATGTGAGGATCGACTTGCAGAGGTTCGGTTTTTCCTTGTATTCTTCTCACTTTAGTTCAATCAATTGAGCTATTGGCATATGAATTAACCAACTTGGTTCCTATTGGGTAACCATCTTTCGTTATGCCAGAATAAAATTATTAAAGTTACAATATTTTCATTGGAAGTAGCAACCTTTTGAGACTCATTCCAATTAATTTGACCTGGTAGCGGGTCAAAGTTAATACTCTTTTACCTGAAATAATATTTGTTTGGAAGCTTCAGTGGTTTTCTGTCCTTAAAATAAGTTGGTTACCCAAAGTCCAAAGCAGAAATTTAGACTGAGTTTCTTACCTAATTAAACAATTAGCCTGATATAGTCTTCCAATAACTATATCCTATCAAGAGAAATAAAATGTCAACTTTTATTTTTCAGGGCCTTGTGCCAGGTGGGAGCTTGAAGCCATTGATGACAATGCAGATGCAACTAGTGACATTACTGAGCATTATTGGTTCCCAATGTTGGCTGGTTTGTCGATCGACATCGACCCACGACCGAAGTCAGCAACTGTGCATTAGAGGTATTGTTTGACTTGTTGAATGAGAGAGGAAGCAAATTCTCGTCAAACTTCTGGGAAAGTATTTTCCACCGGGTTCTGTTTCCTATTTTTGATCACGTAAGGCATGCGGGAAAAGAGACTACATTTTATGGAGACGAGTGGGTTCGTGAAACTAGTGTTCATTCATTACAGTTGTTGTGTAACCTCTTCAATACTTTTTACAAGGTATGTTGTAGAAAGCTGAAACACGTCTTTTATTGTTTTTTGGGTTTTGAATTTTTTCACTAAAAGTACCAGGGTACTTATTATTGTCCCGTTTAGTCATTCTATGTTTTGATGTACATATGAAATGATGTCTTGTAACCCGTTAGGTTTTTCTGTTAAAAAAAAAACCTTGAAAAATGACTTTCAAATTAGATTTTATATATAAAAAAAGAAATTCATTTATAAAAATGATATTTTTGCAAATAATATGAAAACTTATATGCAATACTAAAGTTATGAGTTGCAACATGACCAAACGTGACACAAAACCATCTTTTAATGACCCATATGTAAAAAAAAATAGTACACCAACTATAATAGGACAAACGAAAAGGTATGTTGGTATTTTATGCAAATAATTCATGTTTTTCTTTACTTTATTTTGCTATTAGTTACCAATGTTAATCCTGTGTGTTGCAGGAAGTGTGTTTCATGCTGCCTCCACTGCTAAATTTATTGCTTGATTGTGCCAAAAAGACGGACCAATCAGTGGCCTCAATATCACTTGCTGCATTGGTCCATCTTATAGAAGTTGGAGGACACCAATTCAGTGATAGTGATTGGGATACCTTGCTGAAAAGCATAAGGTGCATATCGGTCTAATATCTCTTTTTAATTGTATTCCCTTGTAATTAACTGTATATATTTGTTTTAAGATTATGTTCTCTTAGGGTTATGTTTGCAGGAAGTGTGTTTCATGCTGCCTCCACTGCTAAATTTATTGCTTGATTGTGCCAAAAGACGGACCAATCAGTGGCCTCAATATCACTTGCTGCATTGGTCCATCTTATAGAAGTTGGAGGACACCAATTCAGTGATAGTGATTGGGATACCTTGCTGAAAAGCATAAGGCATATCGGTCTAATATCTCTTTTTAATTGTATTCCCTTGTAATTAACTGTATATATTTGTTTTAAGATTATGTTCTCTTAGGGTTATGTTTGTTTGCTTATATTCATATATTTTGTTTCTGCAGGATGCCTCTTACACCACTCAACCCCTTGAGCTACTCAATGCTTTGGGTATTGAAAGTGGCAAGAGTCATGTGAGTTACTGCTAGAGATTTAGAGGTTTCTGCAATTGATAATTCCTCAGCTGTGTCTGCTAATGGTAAGTGACTTTATTTATATGTGTGTGCTCTAGAGTATCAAAAATTCAAAAGTATGGGTCGGGCAGGTTGGGTTCAAAATGGCTAGCTTTTGAAACGGGTGGAAGCAGCCAGGGTGTGGCTAGGTTAGTGAAACACTTTTTGTCACAGATTGCGAACTTTATAAATTACTTGTGTGTTAACTTTATAAATTACTTAATAAATATGAAACGGTGGAAGCGGCGAGGTGTGGCTAGGTAAATGAAAATGACTTGGTGTTATGCATTGACAAATACACTTTGGCTGAATTTTGATCCGTAGATCCCATTTTCTTGTTTTTTTCGTAGCTGAAATCTTTATTTTACATGCTGACCCGTTAGAATGACAATATAACGGTAAGCAAATGAGTGGAACCTTTAGTGTGGTCCTAAGAAAGAGATGCAGTTTGACTTTCTAGGTTGCATGGACTAATTTTCCTCTTGACATTTAGTACATCAAGCTTTATCTCAATGCGAGAATTAGGAACACATTGGGGTGTAAATTCTTATTAAAAAATAAGTTAAATGTTTTACATTTTGATAGTACTAAGTTAGGCTTTATGGAATATATTTATTAAGAAAGGTGAGAGTATAAGGAAAGGAACTTCCGGTAATGTTGGATGCAAATAATGATTTCTCTGTGATAGGTCAAGTGCAAGACAATCAAGAAGGAGGCCCTCCATTGATCTGCATGAATCTGAAGGTTGTGATTTACATGTCTCATTGTATTCTATCCATATAAACCTTGAATTATACATTGTTGTATCATTCATATGGGACAAACGTTTTAAAGATATTTTACCCCAGAAGCATTCATGTTGTTGCTTTGATATATAGTAACTACATTGTCAGTTAAAACCCCAGTAGATTTGTATGACATCTTCTATTAGATTCGTTTAACTTTTCACCTGATATTTAAATAGCTATCATGGTAACTTTTGAAGGAAAGTATCTGATGGTTAATTTTTGCAGGTCAAACACCATCACCTGGAAAGATCCAGAAGACTTCTGAAGCTGCAGATTTGCAACGAAGCCAAACAATTGGTCAACGTTTCATGGGAAATATGATGGACAACGTCTTCACCAGAACTTTTACCTCTAAGCCTAAGAATCCGGCTTCAGATGCTGTGGTACCCGCTTCTCCATCCAAAGTAGGTGTTACTGGTTTTTGATCTGTTTATAGGACTAGATCCTGCTTATATATTGTGTATATTCAATCTTTTTTCATCATTTTGTGGTTCCCGTCATTAAAAATCATCATAGGAAGTAAGTGAGATCCATAATTACATATTCATGTGTAAAAGATGGGACTCTTAAAATTGAAGTTGAAATGAGCAAAATGATTCAGACCAAGATCATTTCGAACATCCAAAACTGTAGAAAAATTTATTGACTTGAGAAAAGTGTACATCCCAAAAGGAAAGTGCATCAACTTCCCACACTCCATTATGAGCTTGTCTTTATTTTCTTTTTGTGAAAGATATATGATTTTGTTGGTATCTGACCGAGGAAAGGCTTTTGTATACTACATCAACTTAAATTTTAACATCCTAGATAGTCCCTGAAATCTCTTTAAGTTAACATTTCCTTTTGATTTCTGCAGTCTTTGGATGTTGTGGAACACGATGCTGAAGATGTGACCGAAAGTCCATTTATGGGAACTGTTAGGGGCAAATGTGTAACTCAGTTACTACTTCTTGGGGCCCTAGACAGCATCCAGGTACACATCCTAGTTTTCATGTCTATATATGTCCAGCTATTTTTAGTACAAGAGTCTCATCAGTTCATGATGGCAAATGGTTGAATCTGTGAAAGGAAGAATGGATTTTACTAATGCTTGTAAAAATTGCAGAAAAATACTGGAGCAGGTTGAAGGCATATCAAAGATTACAATATTGGAAATTTTGTTCTCTATGCTGGAGTTTTCTGCATCATATAACTCATACACAAACCTCAGGCTACGGATGCAACACATTTCCTCTGAAAGGTTAGTGGGTTCTCTATGTTGGATTTTTGTTTTGTATTGTTTTAATTTGTTTTGTTTTGTTTTATTTATTTATTTTTATCTTTAACTGGTCAAATTGATAATTGGTAAAATTAGAATATAATTAAAACTAAATTGCTTTAATTGGTTGAATTGGTCAAAATCACCAAAGGGGTTTTAAATACTTATAAGTTATAACCCCTAAGTTGCTTTAGAAATAGATTACTCTTTTAATATTGATTTCCATCATCTTATCTAATATAGTAATATACTACAGTATATGTTTTAAGATTAAAGAACAAGCACGACCGGCACTACCAGTTAAGTTACCCATTTCAACCTGAACCGGTTACACAACCCATATTGACATCTTTAATTTTGGTATATCATGTGGGTTCTGATTGTTGGGTTATTAGAATTTAAGAGCTTGATTATGAGTCCAACTTACTTTTGGAGAATCTAGCCTGCTTTATCATTCTGATGCAAGCTGTTTTGTTATTGGTCAGGCCGCCTTTGAACCTGCTACGCCAGGAATTAGCAGGAACCTGCATTTATCTAGATGCATTACAGAAGACTACATCTGGGGTTGATTCAGAGAAAAAGGGAGAGTCTGAAACAAGTAATGAAGAAGATGACGTCACAGTCAAGACTGATGCTGAAGAGAAGCTTGTGTCTTTTTGTGGACAGGTTCTAAAGGAAGCATCCGATTTCCAGTCGAGTATCGGAGAAAGTACAAACATGGAGATTCATCAAGTTCTCGGATTACGTTCTCCAATCATCGTAACGGTATCTCTCCTTTATTTTAACTTTCAAAGAGATATTAACTGTGATAAAAAATTGCTTATGTTTTTTTTTGGATAGTTACATCATGTTACACTTTACTAAACTGTCTCAGTCTTAAAAGTTTATTGTTTTTTCTTTTTCAAATAAATGGTATTTTAGACTGTCGATAATACCCAGTCAAACGTGGGACTGAGAAAATAGTTGTTGTGAAGGGTATTGTATACAATTATACATTTGATAACCCTTTTGTAATACTTTGTGCCCAGTCAAATTTACTGACTTTCCACTAAGAAAAGTATTGTTTGAGGGGTATTTATATTTTACAACAAGTCGCATATTTTTCTAACACTATGTTAGCGTCAGTTGTCCTCAATTTCGTGGGACAAAGGCTGTAGTTGTATTGCATTGTATTTTAAAATGTTATATATACTAAAATAACACTTTTTCTAAAGCTATCCCCCAGAGGTACCATTTTATCAGGGACATGGGGAATGTTGATGGTTATATTAGAAATTTGATAAATATCTTTAGTACTCATCTAAATACGCATGTGTCTGTGTTTCAGGTTCTTAAGGGCATGTCCGTAATGGACAACCAGATATTCAAGAAACACCTTAGGAGTTTCTACCCATTAATTACCAAGCTTGTATGCTGTGAGCAGGTAAATCTTTTACACACACTCAAATAATTAGGCTCGCCTTAGAGCAACTAGGGCAGGTCAGATGGGCTGGGTAACGGGTGAATATTTGCCACTTTTTTCGACGGGTTAAAACCAGATCGGTGATTATTGTTTTATTTATTATAAATAATAATCTGATTTCTAAAGATAGAAGAGACATTATTGGATGCATTTCGGGCAACTTTCGACCCGTTCCATTTTATGTAATATATTTTTTGTTACGCATTACTATAAGAGATGAAACATGACCCAAATCTACCCGTTTAAACTCTATTTTCAAACTGGTTTTTTGTGTTTCGGTAGTGTTAATTCGTGTTCTTTTTGGCTCAGATGGACATTCGCGGGGCTCTAGCTGAGCTTTTCAGCATGCAATTAAATGGACTTGTGCAATAGGGGTTGATACATATTATTAGCTATTAACAACATTTCAGACCGTTTTTGAGCACCTAGAAGCAAAACATAACCTGTGCGCGTTGGCGATATTATCATTTTTGTGTCTGTACTCTACACTCTTTTATGGGGCTTGTCTTTTTGTATTTGAGGACGTATAGAGGTATTTTGTTGTATAGTTGCATAGATACGAATTACATGAAGTTATCTAGATTGTTGTAGAAAATGTTTGTCGAAACCGTGAATGGACTCGAATCCTTGAAATATTTAAATGAAGTTAAACCTTAAATTGGACATCATGAGAGTTTGGTTATTACTTTGCCAACATTGTGGCTATCATTGACTGGCGATAAAATTAGATGATTTTATTATATTTTATCGTTAAAAGTTTGTTACCAAAGTGTGTGCAAATTGGTTATTGACGGTGCGTTTGTGTACCACTATGTGAATGGAGATATGTTATAAAAGTGATTAAAAGTGTTTGTTTAGATGAAGTACCACTATGATAATGAATGATAGTTATAAATTGGTTATTGTTCAGAATGATAATATCAGATTTGGTTGGATGGGTGTATGTCTTTTCTCTGCCGACTCAAGTCCAACCTGTTTGGGCGCCTTAAAGGTTATAACCAAAGAGCGGCAGATACCAAACATGCATAGTTTCTCCTCAAAAATAACGTCTTCGGTTGAAGAACGCACTAAATATTTACCTAAACTAGTAGGCCCTTGAGCGGATCCCACATTGGCTCAAAGATGAAGTACCACTATGGAATGAATAGATTATAAAGTGATTAAAAGTGTTTGTTTAAGATCTTAGGATATGATAATGAATGATTAGTTATGGTTTGGATGGATAAAATAATAGGTATGAAAAGTGTGTCATTACGATATGTTGAATTTTGTATGATAAAATATGGATGAGCTCATTGTATGATATTGAATTTTGTAGTGGAAAAAGAGGTTCATGAATGGATGTCATAACTTGTGTAATTCTATGACTATGATATACCAATTTCATTACTTTACCACAAACCAAACACCCACAACGACTTGAAAGTCATGCCTCATTCCATGGGTCTTAACCAAAGCAGCCCTTAATCCATACTTCATATCATCAATTTGTTAGTATGGATTTTCATAAGCGGAAAGAGCCACTCACTACTATCATTCATATCAACTCATATTCCATCATTCATGCATAACACTACCAAACGCATGTTTGTTCTTTAGGAATGGGTGGTATAGTTTTAAAGCATATTTAAATTTATCATGGATGAAAATATGGTATGATAAAATTGTCGATTAATTCAAAATAAATTAAGAATGAGGTCTTTACTATTTTTTTTTCTTTTGTTATCGAATATAGTATGATATTTCATGCACGAGACCATGAAGGAAAACAGCATGATGTTTTCTGGTCGTAGAATATCGATCATGGTCTTAACTGGCCGTCTGGCAATCTCGATCTTATCTCGTGATCGTTCTGGTATGGATCCTTTATGGATGAGCCGCTCTTTTCTTATCAGCTACATCCAATTTATATTCGCGTATTGTCTAACACTGTACGCGAAGGTGATAGTTTTAAAGCATATTTAAATTTATCATGGATGACCAATAACGACTCGTCGATTAATTCAAAATAAATTAAGAATGAGGTCTACTATTTTTTTCTTTTGTTATCCGAATATTTAAAGCTGGGCAGAGGAATAGGATAGAATATCGTCGGTCCGGTCAAATCAATCGATCCCGATCAGATTCGTTTCGCTTCCGTACAAGCATGGATCAAAATTTGAAAATTTACTTGTGTAAAAATTGTAGTATTAGTTAGCACTCAAAAGTAGCCAAGTAAAATACATCCTAGTTGTATGTCTTTTCTCAATGAACAAGTCAGTGTTGGGCCTTAAGGTTTATAACTCACCGACTTAAGTCCAAGGCGTTGCAACCCATAAAGGTTTATAACCAAAAATAATTTTAGATCCAAAGAGCGGCACAAACATTTAGTTTCTTTAAAATAATTTTTCCGATCGAAAGAACGCACTAAATATTTACCTAAATCAGTAGGCCCTTGAGCGGATCCCACATTGCTCAAAGACAATATAGGTATATAACATGTTAAGTGACGATGTTATACGAAGCCTCAACTTTGTAAAATGTGTAACGGTAAATTGATAAAATGATATTGTAGGAAAAAAAGAGTTCACAACAAAGGGACATAAAATGATTTAAAATTGCTAAAAATAGATTTTGAAAGGTAAGATTAACGTCTGCTTTAGATGAACGATAAGAGTATTTGCCATTTAAATTTTTATTGCCGTGTCTAATAAAGATACAGTCCTGCAATTATAAAAATTTGAGTAAAGATTTGTACTTTTGTTGATACCATCAAATCATTAGAAGCATATAAAATAGGCTTTTAATTAAGATAAAAAGGCAACGATTTTGATTATACAATGTTAACAAAAAACAAGTTAGGCTTTGATGATGAGTAGAATATTAGAAACACTAATTTGAATGGATGTATATGCTGAAATAAAAGGCACGTGATTTGTACGTGTGTTGGTTACAAAACACACATAGCGCATATGCTCTACTAACCAATTTGGCGGCTAAACCTCGTTTAAATACTATCACTTATTCATTTATCATTTTAGAGTTGAGATCCACGTAGGCTCAATTTGTCGTAGAACCAATTAACCAATCATATTCATTCATTTTTTATTTTCACATTTTTTAAAGCAGCGTATCTCGCAAACCAGAAATCTTTTCTGAAAATACTGCATCGTGGCGAGAATTAAATTATCTTTTATAGATATGCGTTGTTATATCTTTTCGACAAACTTTTTTTAAAAGTTAGGTCAGGAAAAATCGCGTGTGATTTGAAAATCAAATCACATATGATTTTAAGAAATCACGTGTGATTCTTACAAATCACGTGTATATTTTATCAGGTGGATTTTATCATTTTCTACAAAAATAAAAACAAAATAAAAATAAAAATAAAATAAAAAATAAAAATAAAACACACACATGGCGGACACGTGTGCTCTCCTAACCAATTTGGCGCCTAAACCTCGTTTAAATACTCTCACTTATATAACAATGCATATCTATAGAAAGATAATTTAATTCTCGTCGAGATGGTATAATTTTTTGACGTAACGATTAACGGTTTGTGAGATATTTAATTTTCAAAAAGGTGAATATATTTTAATAAAAGAAATGAGTGGTACATGATTTCATTTATCATTTTATCATCTTGAATTTATAATCTTTTCTCTTGTAAATGTAACAATTCCACTATCAATATAACAAATCATTGTTCATCAATTTCATGTTTCCTTTTCTTTAACTTGGAACACCTAATTGATATCAATCTTTATCACATTTCGACTGTAAATACTTAAGCTGATATCATTTGGTATGAGAGCTTGATCTTGACAATAAATTAAGTTACAGCTTTGTTACATTTCAATAACCTTTCATACTTTTGTTACAATTCCGGTTAAGTTTCGGCTAATTAGTTAGTTTTCCGGTCAATTCCCAATCACAAATACGTCAATAAGTCAAATTCTTTTTGCTTCCTAACCACAAATACGTTAATCGAGTCGTTAATTCAACTAACAAACTAACTATAATGGTGAATACGAGTTTGAGTGAAGAACAGTGATTTGACCGCAACAATCACCGTTGACCTTAACACAGCTTTGTTGAGGATGCAAAGATCCAAGGAAAAAATTAATGAAATTATTTACTCTTTCAAATGATACCGTTAAATCAATAAGATGAAGAATGGGAAGGAACAAGTAGCGAGAGGAAGGGATCACAATATGGAAGGTTAACAAAGCTTGAGTTTCCCAAGTTCTATGGCGAGGATGTTTAGGGGTGGATATATGGGGTACTTAATGCTTTCTTTTTAACTGTATTTATGATGATCACAAAGTAAGGTTACTTTCTAATGCACATGTTTGATAAAGCTCTTAATTGGCATAAACAATTCATTATGAGGTACGGTAACGGTAAAGATGTTGATCGGCCATTTTATGTGAAATAAGTGAAAAAACGTTTTGATTCAGTGTTCGAAGATCCTCTGGTAGAGTTAAAGTTTTTGAAGCATGTTACTAATGTACAATTGTATCAAAGATCAATTTGAGACCTTGCTGAATAAGGTGGATTTAAGTGAAGCATATATTATAAGCTACAACAATCGATTTTACATCAAGTTAAACGAGTACCAATCTTTCCAATCTAGCAAACAATTCCTCGTTCGATTCTTATACCATAAAAAACAAAGAAATTTAATGTCTTGCAGGATCTTCTGAGCATCAATTCGGACATTGTCAAACCTTTTTTCGTTTCGAGCCTTCCATATGCACCAACAAGTGGTGAAAATAATACCCTTCAAGATCTTCCTTCTCGTCATACCAGTCGTGACAGTCTTGTGAATGTTGGTGGGGGTGTGCCTTTGTGAATAATAGTTAACTTTCAAAAAATAATAATATTATAAGCTTGTTCACAGAGGGATGCAAAGGAACATATTAGTATGGCTGGTAGGATGTCTAAGCCAAACATCCTGTTTGACAAAAATGCAAGAATCAACTTTGATGGTTATTAGAAGTAGGCAAACACCCTTGTTGCCATCACCAAAACCTATGTATAATATAAGCGATTATGCTAATAGAAATATGTCATATCCACCTAAGAACACCACTATTACATTTGATGGAATTATATGCATGGTACAACACATAACTAATACTATTAACCATGTCATTCGGGCAGTCACACGCTTACATGAACTATAACTATGTATTTTAGGATTTAAAAAAACATAAAATAATAATTTGGATATATATGACAAATTTTATGTTTAGAAAAGATATATACGCAATGATGAGTCTAGTTAGAATATATACGCAATTATAAGTGTTTGAAGGAATATTTACGCAATTCTTAGTCCACGGAGTACACAAAGTAAAAAATAAAAAATAAAAATAAAACCCTTTTATATATCATGTTGAGGAAGAATCAACCCTTGGTCAACATAATCTTTTCTACACAATTTAATTAGTTGAAATTCACTACATGTATAATTTCAAGGAAGAAAAACTTTAATACAATAAAATGATTTGTAGTTCCCAAGACTTTATTGATGAAACAAACACTCACAACTTTTCTAAATAAACCACTTGAGTTAGCTCAAGTGGCCACTATTTGTTGGAAAATTGGTTGGCAAAGTGACTTTTGACCAACTTTGGACACAATTATCTATATGTATATGCCACATATATGAGTAATAGTTTGTAGGTTCGCGTTCTCCTCGAAGAGAGCTTCGCAATAAGCCTTTATGTGTCCAAAATAAAGTTGATGTGAATGAGATATCGGGTCTCAAAGTTAGGCATTGGTGCACCATGCCCAAAGAGGAAAAGTAGTTTATTTTCAATCCCACATCGGTGGGATGAGTAAACTTGAGGAGTCTATGTGTATAAATAGAGGCCCTAATTCCACAAGTTTTACACACATCAAATCAATAGTTATTATTGATTTCCAACATATGGAATACGATCTCTTAAGATGAAATTCGAGCGGTTTTGTTAAGTCCGACAAGACAACTTATTGTTTTGGTCAGTACCGGGAAAGCAGGCGAATCTGTTTTAAGGGAAGCGTGTCAAACACGTGCCTCGGCTTTTAGTGCTTCTTTGTTGATCTCTATTGGTGATCAAGTAAGTCTTTGACTATTTTATTATTTTATTTAATTATCGTTTATCTGCTTACATTACATTTGTATTTAATTTTCATTATTTAATTTTCTGTTATTTATTTATGTTAATTTTATTTATTGTAATTTAGATTTTATTAATAAAAGTGTAACCGCTTTCCCTAGGTCTTAAAAGATTACGTAATGTAATTAAAACACTTTTATTAAAATATGATTTATATAATTATCAGATTTTATACAAACCTGCTTTTCTTTGAAACCAAGATTGAGTTTCTTTGAAAATCGCTTTATAACTAAATGTAATTTTAATTAATGATTTGGTATAATAGATTTATAAACGATTTTTAAACAGTTTATTGAATCGGTTTATATTGAAACCATGATGAGTTTCTTTTCAAACCGATTTATTGCATATGTTATTGTTTAAATCGGATATTGAAACCAAGCTTGTGTTTCTGAATCATATATGGTACAAGTTTACTTAAACCATGTCGAGTTTATTAGATACCATATTGTTTTAACAGCTTTTTAACTGTTTTAGTGTTTATATATTCAAGTTAAGCGATGGTAACATAATTTGTGACCCTAGTGAATCTTGCGAATGTAATTGGTGCGCTAATTACTAACATGGTTAAATACCATGATGAAATGATTCATTGAAACCAAGTGGAGTTTCTTTGAAACAAATCTCATAAAATACAAGTTGTTATTTTATTAGATTACTAGAACGTGTTTATTGAAACCAAGATGAGTTTGTTTTAAACAAAATCTGATAATAGAAGTTGTTATCATATTCTGTGGAAAAGTTTCTTTGACTTGTTTAGCTTATTTAAACCAGGTTGAGTTTAATTATAAACTAAATATAGTTCTTTACACTTTATGCATTTGAAAGTAGATCTATAGAAACCTTGTTGAGTTTTTTTGAAAAAGTAAATCTATTTTGAAACCTTGTCGAGTTTCATTGTAGAATTATACCATGTGATGCAGATCTATTAAGATATTGTTAAGGATGATTAACAAAATCATATTACAAATTTGTTTTTGTTTCAAAACATTATGTAATATGTGATATTGTTTAATTGTTTAATCGAAGACTTGTTTAAAAGCGGTTTTGTATAATGGATCTTACAAAAGTGAGTGTTTTAAACAAAATTTGATGTTATCGTGTTTGTTAAGAAACACTTTGTGATATAGCAAGTTGTTAATTATTCCAAATTTAGTGTTACACTAATAACGAATATTAATGAATATTCGGAATGTCATGAGTGACATCTAAAAATCTGCTCCCGAACTTGATGAAAGGGAGACCGATACTCGAGTTATGTGTACGGTAGATGCTTTAAAACATTCAGATTTTATGTGCCATAACTATGGGTTAAATGGCTTGAATGAAATGAAAATTGTTGCCAAGGCGGGATCCGACATTAGAAAATGGTGGATTAACACTTGGGCATCATGTCATGAGTATGATGATAAGAGTTTGGTTAACTCTTTCAAAGTAGCGAAAATGGAGAGATGCAATCTATGGGCAACTCTATAAGCGCTAATAGCAAGGAAAAGAAATGTGATGTTGAAATTCACATGTGGAAAAGAGCTTAAGTGAACCAACATGTTGTATGTGCGAGATTCGTAAGAATCTTGTATCCGGATGGTTGCTTAATAAATTTGGCTTTATTTTTATTTTAATCAAATAAAATTGAGTTAACATTGAATAAAATTTTGGTCAGACGGGTTATGCCCTTCATTAAATGTTTTCGAATTTTTTTGTTTTAATAAAAATGAGTATGAATTCAACTTATTTGATCCTTTGAATGTATAGCATGGCCAACTCGGACATGTTAATTTTAACTCAATCGTTGTTTAATTAAATAAACGAACACGGATTACAAAAGTAAAACTTATGTTGAAGCCAAATTGACAAGATTGTCTTTTCACTCGGTTGACCAAAAATTAACCGAACCCTTGATTCACATAGTTTTATGTGATTTGGAATCGATACCTACAAAGGTAGCAATTAGGTACATCATCGTAATTGTTGATGGTAGTACAAAATATTGCGACTTTTACTTACTTGAGAGTAAGAATATATACAAGATTGATCTATACAAATAAGTTGAGAATCAACTTATTATCGAAAACAAGGCGGTTCAAGTGATATTGGAGGTAAATATGTGTCTTTAGTTCATGTATGTGCTAAACATGGAATAAGACATAAATTTATTGCTCTTATACACCACAACATAATTGTTGATAGGAAAGAATTGTCAGTAAAGATATGGTTATGCCATGTTGTTAAAGTCATGGTTTAAGCCATGGCATGTGGGAAAGCGGTTTATTGGCACTTATCTTTTAGATAAGATCCTATAAGGAAAAGAAGATAGTTTTATGAACTATGGATGGGAAGAAAACCATCCTATAAGTACTACGAATGTGGGGTGTCTATCCATCGACACCCAGGTTCAATATATTGGACCTAAAGCGTGGTTTGCATAATTTTGGATATGCTCATAACAAGAGTGCTTATCATTTCTTTGTATGTGATTCGGAAGCGATGAATATACACAAAGATGCGATAACCAAATCAAGGAAAACTTTCATTGTATGAAACCGTGTTTCCTTGATTATTAGAGGAGAATGGATGTTCATCTAGGCTTGGTGGTAAAGTTGTCCATGATGAGAGGCAACTAAATGATGAAGTCCTTCATGATGAGAGACATCAAGATGATAATGTTGTTCGTGATAAGAGACAACAAAGGAGTTGATAATGATCTCCAAGATGAGAGACAAGATCAAACTGAGGAAGAAGAGGTTGAACCCATAAGAAGCAAAAGGAAGAACCGAGAAATCGTTTGGACCCGATTTTGTTTCTTTTATGGTTGAAAACGAACCTACTTCATACCGAGGAGGTTACTTCCTCGGAGGGCCTTAATGGAAAGAAGCCATTAAAAGTGAAATATATTCTATTTTACAAAATCATACTTGGAGCTCGTGGATTTACCTCCGGTTGTAAACCACTAGGCTATAAATGGATCTTCAAGAAGAAGATGAAAGCCGATGGCACCATTGACAAGTATAAAGCAAGATTAGTAATCAAAGGATTTAGACAACGAGAAGGTCTTGATTACTTTGATACATATTCGCTTGTTACGCGAATAGCCTCGATTAGGATGATACTTGCTATTGCCGCTTTAAGAAATTTGGAAGTTCACCAAATGGATGTGAAAACGGCATTTCTAAACGGAGATTTAGAAGAAGAAATCTACATGAACCAACCCGAGGGTTTCATTGCTCTGGACAAGATAACAAAGTTTGTAGGCTTGTTAAGTCATTATATGGCTTAAAGCAAGCTCCCAAACAATGACATCAATTTTTTTCACGTCATGTCGAGCGTGGATTTAAAAATAACGGATGTTTGTGGAAAGAAATAATTGTTGGTATATATGTAATCATGTGTCTATACATAGATAGTATACTTATCATTGAAAGTGATAACAAGATGATCAAATCCGCTAATGAAATGTTGGAGTCAAGATTTGACATGAACTACATTGGTACTTCGATATGGTTCTTGGAACTAAGATCATATGAAACCAAATGGATTTGTTTTGAAGTCAAAAACACTATAAGGACAATATTCTTCAGAGGTTCAATGGGGGATTCCGCCTAGCTAGAACTCCAATGACATCTTTTAAATCTATTTATAATAGAGGTAGAGGTGTTGCCTATTTTGAATACTCATAGAATATTGGGCGTCTTATGTGTCTAATGCGTGTGTAAGACTTGATTTAGAAGTTAAAATCAAGTTAAGTAAATATACCATTAATTCAAGTGATGACCATTTGAATAGTATTACACAAGTACTATGATACTTACGATATTGCATTTTGGAAGATATCCAACGCTATCTAATGATAGAGTAATGCAAATATTGATTCTTACATAAAGAATCTAGATCCACTAGAGCGGATGTATTGACTTCACGTGGGAAGTCGTGTCTTGAAATCTTGAAAGTATTTCAAAGCAGACTTTATAGCCAATCTATGGTGGAATTTGAATTTATCATTTGAGATAAATTTATAGAATATGCGGATATCTGCGTTAATTCGTAGAGGACATACCAAGATGGCGAACCGTAACGACCATCTATATAAAGTGTGATAGTCAATTGAAATTGACAGAGCTCATATCACAATGTAAAACGGTAAGTCAAGACATATCCATCATAGACGTTGATTGTGCGACAACTACTCTCAACTAGAGTTATCACGATTGACTACGTAAAGTCAATAGATAACATCGCGGATCCGCTTACGAAAGGCTTAGCGAGAGTTAGTTAGTAAGTCGTCTAAAGGAATGGGACTAAAGCCCTTAAAGGAATGAGTTTATATGAAGGAAAACCTAACCTAATTGTTGGAGATCCCAAGATCGGGTTCAATAGGACAACCTAATCATATAAATGGGGAAGTCACGTCAATACGGGGAGTTACTTAACATTGTAACTTCCTAGTCCATTCCTATAACAAATGTGACTTGTTGAGAGGTTAAACATATGGCTTTAATGATTCGGGATGAAATCACAAAGCATAATGATTCGAGATGAAATCACAAAACATATGTTTTAATGATTCAAGATGAAATCACCTATGTGAGAGAAGTGGGGTCGCTTAGAAGGGAATTCGAAGCAAATCCTAAGAGCTCTTGCAGAACCGAGCTAGTGTTCATGACCATAACGAACATGACTATGAGGACTTGACAATGTCAAGGAGAGTCTTGTGTGAAGTGTAATGTCGTCACGTAAGAGGTGAGTTCAAGGACATCGGCCTACTCGGATCTAGAGACTAAGTGCATCTCACAAGGGAAGGTTCAAAGGTCACACCTACCTATCCTTTGCAAGATTCAACTATTGGAATTTCATCGTAATTTTGTGTATTACGACCGATCTCCATTCATGTGGGGATTGTTGGAAAATTGGTTGGCAAAAGTGACTTTTGACCAACTTTGGACACAATTATCTATATGTATATGTCACATATATGAGTAATAGTTTGTAGGTTCGCGTTCTCCTCGAAGAGCTTCAATGATAAGCCTTTATGTGTCCAAAATAAAGTTGATGTGAATGAGATATCGGGTCTCAAAGTTAGGCATTTGGTACCATGCCTAAAGAGGAAAAGTAGTTTATTTTCAATCCCACATCGATTGGGATGAGTAAACTAGAGAGTCTATTGTGATAAATAGGCCCTAATTCAACAAGTTTTACACACATCAAATCAATAGTTATTATTGATTTCCAACATATGGAATCGATCTCTTAAGATGAAATTCCGTGCGGTTTGTTAAGTCCGACAAGACAACTTCATTGCTTTGGTCATTGCACTGAGGAAGCAGATATTGAACTGCTTTTAAGGGAAGCGTGTCAAACACGTGCCTCGACTTTTAGTGCTTCTTTGTTGATCTCATTGGTGATCAAGTAAGTCTTTGACTATTTTATTATTTTATTTAATTATCATTTATCCGCTTACATTCTTTTGTATTTAATTTTCATTATTTATTCTATCGTTAATTTTATTTATTGTAATTTAGATTTTATTAATAAAAGTATAACCGTTTCCCTACACTATTCCTTAGGGAGTCTTGGGGAGGTTGTTACCCTGGTTCGAATCCATTCGGGGACGAAAGATTGCGGGGTTTTCCTTCAAGGAATTTTCTCAAAGGGGATCTCCTGTAAAAATCACCATGCAAGTGCTGGTGAGCGTGGGGGCTCTTTAGCGCGGGCCCGATTAAGACAACGTAGTCTAAATCTCCCGATATACGCTAGGAATCCAAAGACAAAAAGAAATTCACCTATCAAAAAAAAAACTTACCTTTAACATCACACAAACCTTTTACAACCAACATTATACATCATTATTTCATATTAAAAAAAAAAAGTTGGTTGCACATTTTGGAAATGGTGTTCTTTTCCCATAAATTACTCAATAAAAATATACATAGAATTTTACAATTTATAATATGTTATAAAAGATATAATAATATACATGATATCAACTACTTGTTCTTGCGTCCTAAAATGCAAAGTTACTTTCACATTTGATAAGCTAATCTCATTGTAATTAAATATTTGTATTCATATATCTGTTACCTAACGAAAGGCGAGCCTGAAACAAGATAACTCGTGAACTATTCGAAATCAACTAGGAAGATACTTGGATCAACATCATTTAAGCCGACTTGAACTACAAAAGTAAATCTAGTTTCAAACCAAGCGGCTCTCAGGTCTTTTGTAAAAAGCATTTTAGCATGACAGTAGAGATAGAATATTCTGAGAGTTTCATACTCACATCTATACTAGTATTCCGAGGTTGATGATCATGTACATCCTTTTAATGCATCCCTAGTCTTTACAAAGTGTGTTACCATGGTTCCAGAAACTAGTTGCAATATCTCATAGCTACGAAGCTACATTCCATTTGCTTCAGTAACTTTTGCAGCTCATCGGCACTAACCCCGTAGCAACTGTGGAGGAATACCATGTTCTCTTGTAGCGCGTTCATGTATTGAACCAAAAGTCTCATGTCTTCCTTTTTGTGGAATTGCAGACCCTTGATCACGTTCCAAATATCGGCAAATCGTCTATATTCTTCAAACGTTTTGACAACTTCATTCATGTGAAGGTTAGAGGCTTTTGCTATTTGCATCATCCGGGATTCATTGATCATGCGTTCTGGGTTTGTGCTATCCAGCTCTTCATCAGTCATGGAATCCATGATTCTCATGTACTTTTTTATATCTGCCAGCCTTTTCTTTGCACGGCCATCAGGCATCAATCCAGGATGAAGTTGACAAATACTTGATGCAGCAAGAAAAACCTCCATTTTCTGATATTGCTCATGCATAATCCTCAATGTGCAGTTTTCTTCTGAGAGCTTTTTCAGACTCTCAAGCTGCTGGTCCATAGAAACAAATTCACCTAAAAGATGGCTGACGAACGACCTAACATCAAAAGATTCAAACTCATCGATAAGTTTACCGGTGCCCAAAAATATGACTGGGTTTTTTGATGTTGCAACTGCACTAAGAGCTCCACATCCCTTTGCACGACAGTCCATTTTAGTGAGAATAACAGCTCCGAGTGCAACACTCTGATCACTAAATGCTTGAGCTTGATCAAGAGCAGCATGAGCATCGCTGCTATCCAAGACAAGGATAACAAGATCCGGCGGATATCTTCAATGATAAGATATGCGCTTGTATCAACAACGATAAGATCACAGTTGTCCTTCTTGAAGGTCTCAACACCTTCCACCGCGATTTTTCACAGGGTCTGACGACTCCATACAGCTTCCATAGAAAGGGATATTTGTTGACGTTGCAATCTGCTTCAACTGATGAAAAGCAGCAGCAGAAAATGTATCTGAACACACCAAAGCTGGTTTCCACCCCTTGTTTTGGTGGTAATATGCATACTTTGCACATGTGGTAGTTTTTCCCGACCCTTGTGGGCCGACAAACATAACAACGGTTGGGTTGCCTTTGTTGGGCGTGAAAGATAGCTTCACAGGATGATCTAACATCTTGCAGAGCTCGTCGAAGATAGCATGCAGGAAGATTATCTGGTTTTGTTATGACCAGCATCATCTAAGAGCTTTTGATATTCCTTTCATATCATGAACAAGCTTTATTTGAACATCTGATTGACGAAGAGCACGAGCAATCTTATTTAAACATTCATTAACAACTTCTTCATCCATGATCGTAGCATTTTTCAGCAGTTCGATACCTCGTGATAACGATTCCATTGTGCGTGATTCCGTTGTTGTTACTTACGATTTTAGGGTTTTCCTTCTCTTTTCAGGGCTTAACTTATACATTATATATATATATAGTATCTTTTACTTTTGTTGGGTGAGCCCTCACCTCTCGGCCCCATATTTTCAAGTCGAGCTTTAGTATTTAAACAAGGTAAGGCCGGGCTCCTGCCGCATTCGTGCGGTTCGTGCGTTTTCTTTTTCGTCGTAGGTTACGAATACATGTTATTTTGGTGAAAATACTTATGATCACTTGAATTTGATTTAAAACGATCTGTGTTAGCAGGTACTATACATGTCGCTACCATATGCATTTTATAGTTGGGTTTATACGCTTTTTTTTTTCCCTTCCTAATGTATGTTATTCTTTTAAATAACATTTACCGGGCCTTTTTATGAATAGTGCCATTTCCATTTTATTTTTGACCCATACCCGTTTGGTGCACCATATGTTTATATGTGTTTATCCCGCCCGACCCGAACTATTCATCTTCACTCACATCCTTCGTTTACCTTTTAGATCCAAACGGGTATACCTCTGGAAAATAAATCGGTGATATTTTGATCTGGAGAAAATGCAATCCCTTTGTACTACCAACTATTGTGAGGGGGCTAGAGTTCTCCGTACCATCAAAACCTTTTTATTGCGTTTGTGGATGTGTCTTTGCCATATGTTGATTGCTACTGTTCGTTTCATTTCGACCACACCTTTTTATCCTTCACATATCTATTTGTATGATTATAGTTAGGTGAATCGATTATCTTTGATAACAAAAAAAAAATAATAAAAAAAATAAAAATCAACGGGTTCGGTCTTTTGAAGATTTGATACTAGGTTTGATGGTTTTTCCTTTAGTTTTTATCTGCTTTTGTGTGAACCCTATGTTGTATTTAGGTTTAATTGATCTTTGCAGTGCCGTATAGTGGTTTTCGTTTTATATTTATTGTTGTTCATGTTAGGTATATTCATTGTGGGTTTGTTAGGTTTGTTATATTTAGGTGTTAGGGTGGTTAAACATTGCTTATGCTACTTTGGATGTTACTTAGTCTTAGATGTTAGGAGCAATAAATGATATGCAGATTTGGGTTTAGGATTTAAGGTTAAAGGTGGTTGCAATTGAATTTTGCCCAAATTAAATGGCTTGTACCTTTTTTTTTGGGGGGTGTTTTAATTTGTGTTGGTTGTCCTTATATATTTATTGTTGTTCATGTTGCATATATTCATTGTGGTTTGTTAGGTTTGTTATGTTTAGGTGTTAGGGTGACTAAATGTTGCTTATGATGCTTTGGATGTTGGTTTGTCTTAGATGTTAGGGCCAATAAATGATATGCAGATTTTTTGTTTAGTTTAAGGTTAAAGGTGGTTGCAATTCAATGTTACCTAAGTTAAATGGGATGCATCTGTTTTTGGGGATATATATATATATATATATATATATATATATAGTTTTAATTTGTGTTGCAATTTTCTTTGTTTAATTTTTTTTCGATCTTGAGTCTTGACTTTCTTCCATATTTTTCTTTCGCCTCTTTTTTTCCTTTTTTGTCTTTACAAACTATTGCTTCATAATGATTTTCTTGCTCACCATGACTATTTCAAAAATGCTGATAGTTCTAATATGCTTGCTTTTTCCTGTCTTCGTAATTGTATGCATATCATTATTTATAACTATGAACTCAAAAAACAAACATGACTCTGAAAACATTCACAATCGTTCGCGTCAAAACCTGATACAAAACGATGTTCCAAATATACATGGATATCTTGGATGTGAAATGCGTGAGATCATTACGCCAACTTTCCCCACCTGTCACCAGTATGCATCTCGGTCTTTTGCTACAATCAAGAGTCATTATGGCAAAGGTAGGTTCATTTTTTGTTATTCATTGTTAATATACTTGCACATATTGTTGATGCGGGTTTCTTGACCAAATTTTACATTTATAGTAACTCGTCTACCTATGGCCTACCTAATGCACTAAATGCAGTGTGCGGTCCCATGTAGTGAGGGAATGGTAAGACCGAGGTCGTCCCAAGAACAGTTGATTCCTAGGCATCTAATTAATTAAATTAGTCAAATAAATAAGTTTTAATGATATGATTGATAATATTTAAGGTGTCACGTGATCAATTGGGCTGGTTCTCGGTAAACAAGCTAATGGGAGCGATAGTGATGCAATTCTTAAACCGAGTTCATCCACAAGTGGCGAAGTCGATAGACTCGTGGAAAACTAGAAGGGGGTTGAATAGTTTTGCCGATTTTAAGTTAGTTTCAAAAACTTTAGATTCGATGTTATGTGAAATCGTATGGATGAAGAAAGTATATATCTAAGAGTAATGCAAGTAAAGTAAGTAAAGTAAAGGATAGAAATGGCACAACCGATTTATAGTGGTTCGGCTACAAGGACACCTTCCTTGCCTACTCCACTCCCGAGTCACATACTCGAGAGTTCAAGCACTATGTCAACAAACTCCTTCAACTTGGCGGAGAAGCCTTCACAACGTTGCTTACACCTTTTTCGGTACAAAGCTAAATACCGAGTCCGTAACTACGAGAGGACCAAACCAATACTACTATAACACAACAAATATGTTAAATATGAAATACAAGATCTTTGCTACGAAATCTTGTGGAGGAACAAATCAATCAAGGACCCTTGCTTGCATGACTTGTAGAATGCTCGTGATCTCGCATTAGAGAAGGACCTATATGAGAATCACAATAGAAGAAAGAATAACAACTCTCTAGATCAAGTGATCTTTTGTTAGAAGAGTGTAAGAATATATGAGAGATTTTGTAAGAAGATGGGTGAGTAAAATGAACAAATGGCTCTACATTATAGGCAAACTCTTGCCACTATTTTACGGATCCCACGGATCCCTTGCTTGAGGGATCCGTCTAGTGTAACTCTAGGGATCCGTGAGACGCTCATGTTTGCCCATGGGTTTTTGGGTTATGGGTCATGGGTCATGGGTTATGGGTTCTAGATTATGAACCAAGGGTATCTAAATAGATACAATGTATCTAATAGATGTGCTCAATGAGTATGGGTTATGGGTTGTGGTTTTTACCCATCATAATAAACTATTACAACAAATGAATTATTACAACAATTTATATTAAAAGACTATATGTAGATGCTTTACAAAATTAACATGTATCCTTATAATTTTACTTATGATAACATTATATTTGTTATCAACAAACTACAAAGAGATCGCTAAATATTAATAAACATTTTTACGATTTATTTGTATTAACAATCTCCCCCTTTTTGTTGATGACAAAACATAATGTTATGATGAGTAAAACTTAATGGTGATGGTAAGAAATGAGAAGTTTGTGGAGGTAATATTGATGAAGAGGGTGGTGGTTCCACAAAGGATAAAGGTGGTGGCATACGTGTTGGTGGTGGAGGTAAAGAAGTATCAACATCCATATGATCCGGTTGTTGAGGTTGAAAGTTTCTCATAATCCAAATGGGACTATTTTAGGGTGAAGGAAAGAAAGACACGGGTGCTAGTGAAGTTCCAACACCAAGGTTTTGGTGAGAAGGTTGTTGTGGTACCATTTTCTCAATTGATGAGAATGTGGGCAATGGTAGTGGATGAGAAGGCCTAGGTGGCAAATCTTCTAGAGAGTATAGGTTTTGTTAGATATAAGTTTTCACATACACATCAAACCATAACACAAAGTGGCGTATAAATGGAATTCTAGAGAGAAAGTTAGAGGTTTAGGGAACTTAGTGAGAGAAAGTGAAGATATTATTATAGCTCAACTCTACCTTGGAAGGTAGAGTATTTATAGTCTTACATAAATCGCCACACATCGGGTGTGGATCGAGCATACGATGGGTAAAGACCGTCCGTCCTCCACGGTGTTACTTAACTAAAACTACTTAACTTAAAGAACTACGACAACGAGCTTTTAACGATTACATATACTTGAGGTGACCGACTCTTTAATATCTAGAATTTCTAATTCCTAACAATCTCCCCAAGGAGGTCACCTCAATCATGTACCAAAATTACATTGAATACAAATAGATATTACATTAACAATTGATCTTGCATTCTTGATGTAGTCTTTTGCTCCTAAGCTCGTAGTCATTGATTCTTCACATTGCATGTTTGGTTACTTCAAGTGGAGGTCTTTCTTGATCCACGTGATAATAAATTTGTGCGATTTTGAGATCATCAAGAATCAAAAATCTCGAGACATCCTTTGTGGAGTTGGTATTATGTGATGTTGTGACTTTAGGACCGACATGCTCACATTCGGATCATGATATCTTCTCATCGAGTAGCGGAAGCATTTGTTGAATCATGATATTGGCGGCGTAGCGAAGCATGGAGTGAAAATATCGAGTCATTGATGCACTAATCATGATTTCTT
>CM040241.1:206947862-207143405 GCA_022545495.1 Chrysanthemum lavandulifolium
TCGTCAACACCAGATATTCCTCAAGAGTGAGGTCATCAATGTTAACAACTTCCATGGTACCTGAAACTTGAAAAGAGATCGTGAGAAATTGAGAAAATTTTTAAAACAAAACATAAATGAAAGACTTAATGAAAATCCTAATATAACTCCTCGCGCAATGGCAAAAACTTGATGCGAGTTTTCTCGACTGTGTTTTAATATTTATAAGTTCTCGTTATACCTATGGTCTACCCTAATGCACTAACGGGCAGTGTACCCGGTCGTGTGTAGTGTAGTATTCGGTAAAACTGAGGTCGTCCCAAGAGCTATGTGTGCGGATTTAAACTAAGTCTAGGTGTCACGGATTTTAATAGATTATAACGTGGAGATGATTAACTACTAAAACAAGAAAATAAAGAAAGCAAATAGAGGCGAGGGTTGTGATCAATAGAGGAGAAGTGTACTAACCTAGTTATTCATCCTATCAAGCTAAGTTCATGTTAAATTACTTCCAATTACTTCAAGTGGGGTGAAAGTTGCTACGACAACATTTGGTCAGTTCGTCCTAACCTATCAGCAAAGGGTTCCACTGGAGATGTCAGGTGACCCGTCGAAAGTCCAATTGTTCTTAGTCCCCTAAGCCAAGTCATTAAGTACCGCTACATGCAAGATTCATAATAATGAGTGCCCGGGTGCTAGCATCTTAAACACTCATCCCTGACTTCTTAAGTTCATCCAAACGGTAGGTGATCAGTTGGTCAAATCGCACAAGCGAAGAAGGGTCGTCAGTTGGTCATATCTTACCCTTCCCACTCAGTCTACCTACTTAGGGTTAGTTGGTCATATCTCCTAAGTAACTAGCCACTACTGCCATTCAAAACTACCGAAACAAGGGTAGCTACCAACAAACTATGCATGCATACACTAGAAATAATTATACGGAAGCAATGTAAACATAAACAAGGCAATTAAGGAATCATAACTAGGCTAGCACCAGAGGTGCTTAGCCGCTCATATTAACTAAAACAATCAATTCAATGTTTAACATTACGAAATACATGAATTGAAAGTAAAGAAAAGATAAAACGCTAATACTTATCGTAGGGGAGTGATTTCTCCCTTAAAGATGGCTTCGTATGCTCCCTAAGATCTGCCTTCAACCTTCTACTCACGTTCACTGATGTTGTGTGTGAAATGGGATGATTAGAAATGCTGGAAATCGAGTGGTATTTATAGGCCAGATCTCGTTACGGCGTAACTTAAGTTGAGAGTTACGCCGTAACATCATTATCTTCGTAATTTGCACTGAAAATGCTGGTTACGGTGTAACATCTGGAAAGAGTTACGCCGTATCTTCAATAAATCCTGGTTACACCGCAGTTGAGCCAATAATTACGGCGTAGCTTGCAGCGGCGCGGAACCTTATTTGACCTAGTTAGTTACGTCATAATCTTTGGAGAGAGTTATGCCGTAATCTTCAGTTGAGTTTGTTTTCTGAGCCACGCTTCTGTTACGGCGTAATGTGATAGGGGAGTTACGCCGTAACATCTTCAAAATGAGCATACTATCATATATCTTCAATAAACTCTCCAAATCCGCGTCTCTTTAGCTCCAATGCTCGTAATTTACCTGAAAGTGAAATATAGAGGAAAACAAGCGTAAATCCATATAAATGATATAAAATACGAGCATTATCGGGGAAAATTGACACTTAATATTCAGGACTATTTGATGTTATCATGTAGTGGTCGCGACGCGCTGGTGGTGGCCGACCAACCGAGTGTCGACAGACCATTACAGCCAACCTTAAATAGATGTGTGAGAGATTAAACCCTTAGTGCACAAGGTGTCATGGGAGCCATAGGCTCGTGTTATAGTCTTTTTTGTTGCCACCTTAGATTTTTTTTTGTATAACTCAAAACCTATAAAATTAACCAAAAAACACCATCCATTAATCACTCAAGTTATAAGACACCTCTTGACTCACATTTAAGTCAATAAAACACAAATATAACACAGAAAAAAAAACTAATAACTTGGCTGATATTGACGGCACGGAGGGCTATAATGTCGAGAGGATGTCGGTCGGCGCCATAGGATTGCGTCATAGGGCTATAGCGCGCCACAACAACAATGATGCTATTAGTTTGAATGATTTTTGTGGCGTGTAAGAGTGAAAGTAATAAGTGTCCCCCCCAGACAACTTTGTTGTCCACCCAAAGCAGACGCGTTCCATCTGTTACCTCAATCCTAAGCAGACACCCCCCCAGACACCAATTTAGTTTGGTCTATTGCTAGATTGAAAGAATTGAAGAGAAAAAAAAAAACAATGGCTAACTTTTAGAAACTAATTAATACATCATCCCTATTTGTTTTCCTATATATTCATCATCCTCTTTCTCATTTTTCCGATAAAACTTCATCTTCTTCAATCAACACCAACTCACAAAATGTCTTTCAAAACTCCCAAAAACATAACACCAAAATCTCGACGACAACAAGACATTCCAAAAACAATGGACCCCAATTTCATAACCGGTCAATCACCACCGGTTAATTTTCGTCCCGCTAGTTGCAATTACACATCAAGCTTGTATATACACAAATAATCTATTTTCTCCCCCTTTTAACCAACAACAACAAAACCAAATGCAACCACCATTTAACCAACAACAACAAAACCAAATGCAACCACCATTTAACCCACAATACGGATATTATCCACAAATGTCGTCATCACTACTGTTTCAAACTCAAGTTTCTCAATGTTTTTCTCCAATTAACACTTTAGATCTTGATGATGATGAGTTTGAGCCGTTATTTAGCCAAGCTTCGGAAGGCCGATCCCAACCCGTTCAAGTCGACTCACCCGTTGAGGAAGTAGTTGCGCCGATAAAAAGAAAGTATACTAAAAGGCGTTAACCATCAAGGAAGACTAACAAAGAAGAGGAACTCTGGACTCCTGCGGAAGAGGTTGCTTTGTGCAAAACTTGGATTAACGTGTCGGAAGATCATGCTAAAGGAAATTATAAAAATGCGAACCAGTTTTGGACGGAAGTAATAGATTACTTTCAAAAGGAAATGGCGGATGACAAAAGAGGCTACGATTCCATCAACTGCAAATGGAAAAATAAGATTTGTCCTAAGGTTAGTTGATTTTCTGAAGTATAAAATAACGTCAAAGGAAGGCACCAGAGTGGAGCATCTCAGAATATGATCTACCAAGAAGCGGAAATCGAATATCGGGAAATTTATGGTTTGGCTTTTAACATGACTGCATGCTGGGAAATTTTGAAGGACCATAAAAAATGAAAATATGTTGAAATGCCAAAAAATTTCAACACCAAAGCCCAAAGTAGTGGTGCTTCCAAAAAATCAAGGACATCGGAAAAAACATCACAGTCGGACTCGACACATATTGGAGGTGACCTGAATGACGCAGTAGAGGAGTCTGGTGATGCAGATGTTAGAGTGGTTCCACAACCTGGTCGAGACAAGGCTAAGGCTAAGAAGAAAGCATCATCCTCCACTTCTCGTTCAGAATCTTCAGTTACTAGTGATCCTAATCTTATGGACGCATTGCTTACTAAATTCACACAAGTGGTGACGCCATTGTTTTCGAGCAGGAAAGAATCCTCCAATAAGTATTAGAGGATCAAGGAGCGGGAATTGGAGTTGAAAGAGCAGAAGCGTCGGGATCAAGCTGAGTTGGAGAAGTTGAAGATTGCACAAAAGGATAAAGAATTAGACCTCCAACGTCGGATGTTTGAATTTCAATAACAAGAAAAGTTTGAGAAAGATATCCGGTTTTACAATGAATCGCATGACCATTTATCTGGAAGACAGCTATCGATGGTATTGACCTTGAAGAAAAACATAAAGGAGCTTTATAATTTAGACTATTAGTTTATGTTTTAATTTTATTGTAATGTTTTTAATTTAATTTTATGCAATGTTTTTAATTTTATTTGAAATATTAATGTAATATTTTTAGTTTACATGAAATTTTAATTAAAAAAATGTTTAGTCTCTTTACCCAGAATAGTTTAAAGTAACTCAACTTTATACCCAGAATAGTTTCGTAATAAATAAAATATTTGAGGGTGAGAATGCAAATTAGTACAATCACATCCCAAACACCGTGTTAAACCAACTCCCCCAAAACCCCAAAATCCATTGATGTCTGGATTGTTCTAGATTTTCTTTGTTTCTTCATAAGCATAAAAGGATCACTTGTACTCAAATTCGTGTCTGTTTTCAAAAAAAGAAGAAAAAAAGCAAGAATGTTCGGTGTTGTATTCCCAAATCGCAGTTTCCCAATCGACATATCTACTTTCAATCAAATCGACACCTTCCACTGGGTACTCGACATGAACACCTTCGTAGGTGAAGCATACGATTCGATACGCGAAGTTTGCATATTTTACTAAACAGCTTTACTCTCCCACCAGACAAAGCCTTAGCTGTATACATTCAATCACCAGGGTCCCCTTTTGTATTTGTGGGTGCTGTTACATTAGCTCGCCCTTCTGCGGTTTTATCCTTGCCCTGGCCTGAGGCTCCTGCAGGCCTTACGCTCACTGCTCCTGATGCTGCACCTCTTTCGGCCAAAATCGGTGTTTCGGTCGAGGACATTGCCTCTCTGCCGTCTCTTGATGTGGCTGCTGAGCAGAAGATTCAACGCTTGGCGATGAAAGTGGGCGAGAATTTGTTTAATTTTATGCAGTCTTTCTGTGGCGTTGATGGGAGTAAATTGGTGGTGCCAATGGATATTTTGGATAGGTGGTTTAAGAAGTTTCAAGAACGGTCGAAGAGAGATCCTGAGTACTTGAAAGGATTTGCTTTGTAGTTGGCGAGTTTGTGTATTATGTTTTAGATGTTTGATTATCGGATAATTTACTCTTCTTGTTTTGATGCTTATGTTAAAGATTATGTAGTGCCTTTTCTTTCTTGTGAGTGAATGACCGTGGAATAATCTACTAATCTTGTTTAATCCGGTTGTAAAACCAGACTCTTATGTGCGTTTTGAACAGGACTATCTTTGCTTTTCTGTACTAGTGACTACATTTTCACTAATAACCATTACTTGAAGTTAGTTCTTTGGCTAAATATGGTTAAGATAGTTGTTCTTATCAGTCCATTGACTAAAACTGCTGTAACCT
The DNA here is from genome assembly GCA_022545495.1 of Chrysanthemum lavandulifolium. Taxonomy (NCBI): domain Eukaryota; kingdom Viridiplantae; phylum Streptophyta; class Magnoliopsida; order Asterales; family Asteraceae; genus Chrysanthemum; species Chrysanthemum lavandulifolium. The sequence goes on from CM040241.1 coordinate 206,953,004, forward strand.
AAAGGACCATTATGCCCGGAAAGTAGGTTAACTGTAAAGAAGAAAGAAATCAGCGAGTTACTAGATAGACTAGCTAGTTGTTTTTTTTTTTGTTATGTTTTATAATCTCCAATGGGTGTGTTTGGACTGTAATTGTGGAAGCAAGTGAAATAGTAAACTTGAATATAATTTTGGTGGCTATATCTGCCCTATGCCAATAAATTTATCACTTGGTTAGAGAAACTCTAGCAATTTGATTGTGCTAATTTACTTTATCTTTTGGAGAATAGCTTACAGTGGTTAGTTCAGGTAAGGTAGGGATTACAGATGCAGTCGAAAATTCACCAACTCCGTAGATGATTTGCGTCTTTGAATTTTAATATGACTGATGCTGAGGAACAGCCTATGAACACAGAAGCCCCAGCAAAAACCTTGGCAATATCACTGACATTGATTAATGTAAATTAGGATTATTTATTTGGAAATGAAATTGGATTTTGTGTTAAAATTACTTTCAGGATTGGTTACTCTTTTTGGCCATAAATAAGTTCTGTAGCTGAAATAAAGTTACCTTTAGCAAGAACTAGAATGTGGAATGTTTACCTTTGATCAACAATGACAATAAGGTTGATCAGATGACCTACTGAAGCTCCAAAACAATATGCAGCGGCAAACAAGAGAATAAGCCTGGGTGGCTGTATGTTTTGTTTTCATTTCAAATTGCAGATGTGTTGAGCCGCAGGAAATAGGAGCAATTTTCATGGAATGAAGACAGTGAAAAATGTATGTGCTATGAAATACCTCCTCCATGGCTGAATTTTGGATAGCAAAAAGATGCTTGTGACAAACACAAGTGTTGTTATCGGGTAAAAGTCATAAATAGTTGATGTACTTACAAAAAAGACTCATTCTACATACTTTATTTTTTATTTATTTTATTGTTATTCTTCTTACTAAACTTTGTATTTCTTTTCATTATACACAACTAAAATGGGTTGTTAATGGTATTTTGGTCATTTCTCATGTCTTCATCGAGAACCTCCATTATAATGCATTTTTTCCGGCGAGACTCTGGTGAAGCTGTTGCAAAACCCATTGCTGCCATTTTCATCTTGTTTAGCAATAAAATTAAAACAAAATTTGTTTGAAACTAAAAGGTATTAATATCGGAATCGCATTCATGGATTTCAATATGGCAAAAGAAAACACTTGTGGTTTTTCAGTCTGTTCTAAAACAAAGCGAAGTAACTATAAGAAAAATCTTTGTGGCCAAATTTATGTTCCTAAAGTTTCCTAATGATGTTCTTCAGCTTCTCGTTTGCTGCTTCGAGATATGGACCCGAATATGTATAATGAAAAGAAATACAAAGTTTAGGAAGAAGAATAACAATAAAAAAGTAAATTATGTAGAATGACTTGTTTTGTAAGTAAGTTAAGCATTTATGGCTTTTACTTGTTGTTATCCAACCACCTGTGCTGTATATCAGATGCAAATATGCGCCAAAAAGTGAAAATGCGGTGATGTTGAACAATGTCCAGTATCATGTTATACGCGAAAATTATGCAGTCAAATAACAAAATGACAGAACAACCAACTAATATTGAACTGGATGATAAAAGAAAAGATACGAATTCTTTGTTCAAGTATTAAGCAAGTATTTATCTAGCCGAGAAATGGATCTAATCAAAATCAACGTACTTCAAGGACCTATTACTCATGACAATGAGAGGCTTCACATTTTAACCAAGAAAACTTCAATTGAGTTTTCATATTTCGAAAAATATATGTAATTATAGTTATTTTTCATTATTTCAACTTTTCTTTTCACTGGATCTTTATAGTCAATTAGGCACCTACTCTTTGGAGATTAGAAACAAGAGGTTGGATTGTTGGAAACCCTCGCCTCTCAACCAGAGGTCGGGGTTCGATCCTCACTCCTCAAAAGGCCGGAGTCTTTCTACCTGGTAGAACTACATGATACATTATGTTCATCAATCACAAATAAACTAAATACATATAACTTTTTCTTTTAATGAAATATCAAGGGCTCATTTATTCATTTCTGCTCACAAAAAACCTCAACATGATCAATAATGTTTCACCATGTTTATCCACTTTTTGGAAGTGAATGTCAATTTTCACCAAACTACGCTAAGGGTGAACACGGTCTAAAAACCGGACCGGACCAGCCAAGACCGAGACTGATTTCGGCAAAATCTTAGTTTTCAAGACCGGATCGAATCGGTTTCCGGTCGGGGTCCGAAAAGACAACAAAGGTCCGATCGAACCTTCTCGAAACGACTTTCCGGCTCAACAAAACCGATATTTCCGGTCAAATTCGGTTTAGCTATCCTTTCAGAATCAAGATTAGTTTAAACGGGTCGGAATCAAGACCGGACTAAATACGACGGTCCACCTCGTTAATCCATCTTTTCGTGCCATCAATTTTTCACCCAAACTAGGGAACAAAAGTCTCGTGGTCAAACTGTAAATACAAACAAAAAGCAACGGCCATTTTCCCAAATTCACAAAAATTAAACAATATCCAGTCACACACACACAGTTAAACAAACATCACCAAAGAAGAAGAAAAGAAATGCAGTCACCATTAATGGACGCTTCAAGAACCTTCTTTAAAATCCCAAACACACACTCGCTAGCCTTCCTCCCATCCTCATCTTCCTCCTTTTCACCACCTCTTCGTCAACCGTACTCTCGTGTTTACTGCAACTTCTCTAACCCTAACAACCGCCGCAGAACGCAGGCGAAGGGGAAGGATAATGTTTGGAGTGTCGATAACGACGCGGCGAACGGGAGCCGTGGCGGTGGAGAGCGAAGGAGGAAGGGCGAAAGACGGAAGGTGAAAGGTAGGAGTAATACTGGTAGAAGAAGGAGGGGGAGTGGGGAAGGGGAGGGGGTTATGGTTTCGGGTCCGATGTTGATTGAGACTGAAAATGTTTTGCAAACTCAGGTGATTTTCTGTGCTTAAGTTTGTTTAGTTTGGTTTGAAGTTGAGAAACTAGTATAGAAGACGACGTAGAGTAAGAAATTGTGGTTATGCTTGTGGAAAGTATGTTAAAGTGTCGGAAACCAGTTTAGGAATTTTGATTTAGGGTGTGTTTAGCGCAGAACTTTTAGGAGCATTTAAGAGCGGTGAGTGGTGAGCGTTGAGCGTTGTTGATTTTTAATGCTCGTTTGGCAAGCAATAAGTAGCTTTATCTGTTTTCTCGGAATGCCCCTTTTCCAATGCTCCATGAAGTAGCATTTAGGAGCGTTGAGCATTTAGGAGCTGTTTTACACATTATAATTAAATGCTACGTTACCAAATGTTTTTATAGAAAAATACAGCTAGCTATTGATTACAATTACTGCTATTTCTGCCAAACACACCCTTAGATACACGGAATGGTCTGGCAGTTCACGAATTTGGTGTATAAACTAATAGAGATAGATGAGCATCTTATTGGAGACATTTTTGTTTGAATACTAGGAGAAGCTGTTTTTCCCCATGGAAGTTAGTCTCGGTTTAGTAGTAGTTGAGAAAGTAATATATAAGATGATTGAGTTTTATTTTAATTGTTGTCCGGTTAGCTGAACATAGAGTATGCAATATCGGTTATGGTTTTGAAAAATATTTTTAACTGGCACATAAATGCTCTTTGGAAATTTAAGCATAAACTGCGCTCAATATGTAGTTGGTATAACCAAGCGGATATAGATCGAGATACAGGATAGTAGTCTACAATGTTGCTGTAACAAAATTGAGGTATGTGAGCATTTTAAGGTGGTCTATAGTGGGTCAGGGTCTTGTGCAGAGTGGAATGCCGATGTCTGAAGAGTTTTAATCACTTCCTTGATTCTACTACTAGCCTACTTAGGATACGTAGTTTCTATTGATGGAAGTTAGTTTCGGTTTAGTAGCACTATTTAGAGTCTTCATAGGAACTTAACGTGTTCTTCCTTCCGTGGTAAATGGTGATTGTACATGTTAAGGTTAGTGTCTCATTAATGTCTGAAGAGTTTTTATCCCCCTTTTCCGTCAAATGTGTGTTTTTGACTTTTGACTTGTTGACATCTCTGTTTCCCCTATTGGTAATTTGGTATGATAAGGTTGGTGGTTAGCTTCATCTTTCAGCATAGGTTATGCTTCGATCTTTAACTTGTTTTTCGCACTCCTGTTTGACTCTTGTGTGGTTTCTTTTCTCTAAATTATTTGGAGCTTACTTGTGTAGGCATAGAGTGACAACTAGTCAAGTCTAAGTGATTATTTGTTGGCTTGTTCTACTGTTAAATATGGTTTTTGTTAGAGATAAACATATGACGACTGTATTGTAAAATACCTTTGTAGTATAGATCATGCACTCTCTGTATAAATACCCTGTTCTGCTAGTCAATAAAACACAGAATATTTCATCTCTTTTCTCTAATTACAGTTTTCATCTTTAAGGAACCTGTAATCATACCATTATGGAACACATTTGCAAGTAGTGTTAGTGGCATATGGAAGGGAGTGGGAGCAGTGTTCTCACCTATTACTGCTCAGATGGAGCCCATTGAGGTCGGAAGAAACAATGAGCATCAATTTGACTGCTATACTCTTTCTCGTATTGAAGCAGTGCCACCAACAAATAGAGATGATAAATCTCATATTCGAAGGACGGTGAATTGGGTGACCTTGAACCCTTATGGTGAAAGTAGACAGCTGCACAGTCGTGAGAACAAAGGTAAAGAGATGTCGGTAGAAGAGGATGCATCTTTGCCTACCATAGATTCACTTGATGGAAGGAGGAAAAACCATGTACTGCCAAAATTTGAGTCTTTTGACTTTGAAGCAAGTGATGTGATGGAGGAAGATCTTATGGGTATGGAGCCCGGGCTTGTCTTTTTTGAGGTGATATTACTTGAACTTCTATTTGCTGTTTTCCACATGTCTTTTATTACTAATGCTGTATCGGTTTTGATATATGTGAAAGTATGAAACCTGCAACAGCATGTGTAATGCTCACAATTTATGTTCGTTTGTTTAATTTTAACCTGTCAAATAAACGGACACGAACGCTTAAACGGACAAATTTTTTTTGTTCATGTTCGTTTATTAAGAAAATGATTTGTTCATGTTCGTTCATTAAGACACTAAACGAACTTTAAACAAACATAAACGATTGAACATAAATGAACGTAGAAAAACAAACATAAACTTTAATAAATTATGCATAATATTTTGTTTTATAAGTGTTGTTTTCATGTTTTGTTTAAACAAACTAGTTTTAAAAATATACAATTAAAAGATATGATACACGAACATTAACAAATAAATGAACATAAACGAACAATAATAAACACGACTTTTGTTGATGTTCATTCATTTAATAAAACGAACGTAAAATATTGTTCATGTTCGTTCATCTAATAAATAAACGAACATAAGCGAACTTTTTACCGAACGGTTCATGAATTGTTCACTGAATATTCAGTTCATTTACAACCCTAGTTATCTTCATACTCTACACTTCTATAGAATAAGGGATTAAACGAAAATTTAAGATGTTTTCATTCTTGAAAGCTTCTAAGCCCTTTGGTCGTGCTAAGAAGTTTGTATATTACATCATGTTTTTGTGTCTTCTAAATCCCGAGTTCCAAATGGTAGCAAAGGGAATAGAGGGCTAGAACTTACTTTATAAACTGCATTAACAACTTGAGGTCTTCTGTCTGTCATTAACTGTCAACGGATACTTAACGGTTCTCGTTTGTGATAACTTTTGGCTCCTGCATAGATATAATTCCTAAGATGTCCCAGATGCAGAAAAGATTGTAAGACACAGATGTTTGATTTGAGTGTACTGATTACTTTTTGTAATCGACTCTATAGCTTCTTAAATAAACGTTACAGAAAACTACTTTATACTAGTATTAGAGTTGGTTATGTATCTGGAATATTAGAGCGAAATTTAATATTTATTGCGTAATGACACTGCTAAAATATAAAAAGGGTTACAATATAATTTAAAGACTATAACGAGATATTGCTTAGAGAGTGACAAATTAGTGAATTACTATGACTAGTCGTTCAAGCAACCATCTGTTAAATGGTGCTTCATTAACAGAAAAAATTAAAAAAAAATAAAAAATAATAATAATAACAAAAATTGAACAGCTCATAGAGAATTTTAGTTGTGACTACTTAGACATCAATGAATTCCTGATAAGAATATTTAGTCAAACATACTTTGACAACGAAACCTATTCTATCAAAGTGCTCACAGCCTTATTATGCCAACGGTTGATGGTGTTGCTAGATTGGTCCTGTTACCATATTTATATGCATGTGAACTCAAATTCCTACAAAGAAACTTCCGTTCAAGTTTTAAAGTAACAGAGTACCAATTTTTAATTCCAAACAAGTGCCAAGTTACATGCTCCCATATACAAGTAGTTTTATATCATCCATTTTCCTGTGTTCACTACCAGTAACACATGTTTTGTTATGTAGGATGGTTCTTATTCAAGGGGTCCTGTTGATATACCTGTTGGAGAAGTTAATGAGACCAATTATTTCCTATCCCCAACATTCAAGTTTGAGCAAGTAAGTTATTTTGTGATTTTTTCTTTCATGCTGTTTCTTTGCTCTCCTGCATTGTACGTAGTATAAAGATGTACCAATGTATTTGAATTCAAATTGAACACCGTTTTTGTTTCTCTGTTTGTTTCGCTTGAACCTTGTATGTTGAAGATTAAGATCCCATGTCTTACCACTTCACCTACATTCACTTCTGCTATACAAGTAAAAAAATTTCAATAAACAGAGTGGTATCATATGGCTCCTTGGGAAAAAACAATAAGTCTATTACCCGTGTTGATGGGATCAATTTACCTTTTGGATATATTGTGGATAAGCACTAATCGGTCCTCTAAAAGGTGGCTGCTAACTGCCACTAGTTTCGATTTTTTACATCGTTCACCAATTTAGGGTCCATGATACCTGTTTTTGGCTTATTAAAACAACTAAAGTTATTAAGCATCTCAATATTTGGTGCTTGTATGTATCATAGGGGAACTGTTTTTTTATTGAGTGTAGCTCTATTTCTCATTGTTCCATTCCGTAGTGTTTGGTTAAAGGTTGCCACAAGAGACTACGCATTGTCCATACCATAGAGTTCAGTGATGGGGGTTCAGATATACAGATCATGAGGGTTGCTGTTTATGAAGAGCAGTGGGTCAGTACTGCTAATCTTCCTGACAAGAGGTACTATTAAGTTCACCCACTTCAAATCATTAACGCTGGTATGCTCTTACAAATACAGTATGATTATTCTATGGTTGTCTTCCTGTCTCCTTTGGTCTTTAGTTATCCATATGAGAAGCAAATTGGTAGAGGTGGAAAAAGTGTCGGGTTGATAACAGATCAAAACGGGTCAAGTCAATATGGGCATTTTTGTATTACAAGTTTTCTTCCTTTGGTGCTCTAGTTATCATAAAAGAAACAACATGGTAGAGGTGGAAAAACCGAAATATGGCCAGGTTGGATAATAGGTCAAAACAGGTCAAGCAAATCTGGGCATTTTTTTATAGTTGTTGAAATAGCCCGAAAGCAAAATGTATGGTTATAGAAACTAAGATTAAGTAATCTGGCTTTGAACGAAAATTTTTGGATTGTCTTATGCTTTTCTACTTTTCTAATAAACTTCTAGCAACTTTCGACTCTTTATTATTATTTTTTATTTATTTATTTATTTATTTTTAATTAAATTTTAGCTAGAAATTTGATCCTGGTTGACCAATTAGACACGGGAAAACCCAAGCTGACCCATTAACTCATAATATGTTGGAATTGCCACCCCTAAAATATGGTATAACTGCTAAAATTTTCTGATTGCCATTTCCCAATCCAAACAGTGACGTGGACTTTGACGTGAAGCCATTTTCTCAACGGAAAAGAGCTCAACCTTCACAATTAACCGGATCATGGAAAGTGTTTGAGACAAGTGCCACACCAGTCTATGGTGAGGAAACAGTCACAGAGGATGAAAGCAACGACCCCCCGTATGTCTATCTTTGCACAGAGACGTTAAAGAAAAGAAATTCACCGGACAGTGCAGTCTACTTTGGAGAAGAAGAGGTGTTAGACATGGTAGATGTCACAATGCTTTGGTTGCCTGGGGGTGTTACTGCTTATGTTGATGTCAGTAAGGAAGGAATTTTGTGCATTGGTGTTGGGTGGTATTCTGATGAAGGAATTAATCTTGTAATGGAGCGGGATTATGGAACCGATGGAAAGCTTAAGGAGGTACGGTCTAAAACTGAAGTTAAGAGAAGGTGGTCTGAACCACCTCCTCTCTGAGGTGTTTTAGGTATGTGGAAAAATAAGGTGCTACCGAAAGAAAATGACGAAAGTCATCTGTTGTGTTCAACTTGGCATGCATTGCCTATGTAAAGTGTTTTTTTTGTGGTGATGTTGACAAATTTGGCAGCTTGAGGGGCAAGGTGGCGGTAAAAAATGTTAAAAGGAATATATTAGTATGTGTTGAAAAGGGCCGGGGTTCCCCATCAAAAAAAGTATAGTATAACAGCTAATCAGTTCATTTTTCTATCTGATTAAGTTAGTTACTAACTTGAGGGGACACAGTAAAATGCCTTATTTTGAAATCTTCAACCCATTTGGCATGTGTTATTTTTAGTTATTTTCTTGATTTTACATGCTTGACCCATTTCATCTTAGCTATTAATTGGATTTTACTCATTTGACATGGAAATAAAAACATAGATCAGATCAAGCAATTCTTAATAAAATGAGTTGTAATTTATAGCACAAATTATGTGGGACAAGGCTAACAGAGTACAACAAGGAGGCTGCCAAATTGGAAAGCAATAATTTGCCTACCAAGCATGTTTGGAGCCTTGAGACAGACTATGGCTGTCAAAATGGGGAGTTTGGGCGCGTTTTATAGTGACTATATACATATAAATTTCTAAGGTGTCTCACTACGGTTTCGTTCGGGTTACTTTGCTCACCGACTCCCCTATAGAAACTGAGGTTTTCACACAAATTCCCTTCTCCCCGTTGTCCGGTGTGCATGCCAACCCGACTCACAAAACACCAAAACTTCTACATGATGTAGTTATCTTCCATCAAGCCATCCTTAATGAGACTTATGGTCATGCCCCACTCATTGAGAGCGTATTAGCCATATTCCTTGGTGTTGAGACATTTCCTCCGGTCACCAATGTTCCCCACCCAAGTTTGTTCTTCTTGAATCCGAAGACGAACCACCTTGGGAGCCGCAAGACCTGAGGTACATAACCATGAGCCTTGAGGACAAGGCTCGTTTTCAGGCGCGGAGTATTGATACGTTTTGGGTCTCCAAAAGACAGAACCGAACTACTAGTGTTTCTTTTAGTTTTGAAGAAGTGGTCATATGACCATTGCTAGTATTGGAGGAAATAGTCAGCAAGTTTGTTCCATGTTTTTAGTTTAGTTTTTCCCATGCATGCATTTTAGTTTCTAGAGTAAATGAGTGGGTCACGTAAAGCAGTTAAGTTTCTTTAGTAACCGTATTTTCAATTCTATTAATACGTAATCTGTTGTGTTCAGTTGAAGGAATGAAGAAAAGTAAAGTTTAGTTTCTCTCTAGTTTTTTTGGAGTCTTGCCCGCCCTAAGGGCCTTATCTCCAAGACAATCCCCACCTTCCCTACAAAAATCCATGGCCACCTTGGCCGACAACATATCAAAACTCGAAGCCATTATGGCCAAATTCCTTGCCACTTCCGTTTGCAACACCAACACTACCATCACTAAAAAAGAGTCTAACGATAACACCTCCATCACCAAAACCAACATCAGTGAGACCACAGCCGATCATGTCGTCACAGAAACATCCTCTCAATGAAAGCACCAATGATGCAGCCTTGTTTTAGTAGGCTAAACTCCAAGAATTAGAGAGAAAGACAAGACACCAGTTGGGACAATTTTCTTCTTCTTAATCATTCACAATGCAACAAGTACAATTTATAACCAAAGGAAAAGACTAGTAAATAGGAGCATGATGTCTAAATATGCAATGCAACTCATGGCAGACTTGACTCCTTCCATCTGCTTAGTTTAATAAAGACAACGAGCTGGAACACTCCGAACTTGCTAGGGCCTTTGATCCATGATGTGATTGTGGGACAATGGTGTTATCAATGCCCGCTGGTGGAACTACGACCTTATCCTCAAGGTCGTTACTTGTTGTAGACTGGTGTGATTCCCCACGTAAGGTAATTTGTTTATCACGATAATTGAAAGTAAGTTTAGGCACTGACAAGTCCGCTGTGACAGGCCCGAGGGTACTAAGCCACGACATGCCTAGCACGATGTCGGCACCTTCAATTGGGAGAACATACGGAGCTATTGAAAATGGGTTAGTATTGGGCTCATCGTCTCAGTTTGGAATCGAGTGAGGGCAATGACAAGATTTGCGAGGGTAGTGGTTTGAGTAGCGAGTTGTGTCAAGATGGTCTCAAGTTGGTTTGTGGTAGCGGTGGATGCGGTGAGTAGGTTTGCCATGTTGTCCGCTAAAGACGCCATGGATTCGTCAAGGTTAGGGTATTCACGTCGGGGAGGCATGTTCAATGAAAGCACCAATGATGCAGCCTTGTTTTAGTAGGCTAAATTCCAAGAATTAGAGAGAAAGACAAGAGACCAATTGGGACAATGGTGTTATCAGTTTGCTTGACAATGGTGTTATCAGTTTGCTTGACCATCTGCACTTTTAGCCTTCTCTAGTCTAATGAGTAATTTCTATATGAAAACTGATTACGAGAACTTTATAGTCCAGAAAAATCTTGGTTCACAGGATGATATGCAAGTTATGCACATAACGTATAGTTTGGCCATATCACAAAATGGTCAAAGCCTAGGGATAATGCCATTTAGGCCTACTTCTCATCCTATGAATGAGGTCGAAGGTTTGAAGGCTTTTGTAGCCTTGAGCCTCAGACACACGAGTGTATTTATCAAATATTGAATTTAATCTTGTTTGATCAACTATTTGTTTATTTCGCTTACCCATCTTGCTGCTTTAAACTAGAATCCATCTATAGTTATTGGTAGAAACGTAAGTTTTGAAATTCAATAAGTAGACATGATTTTGGTGAATCAACTATGTCAATTTGGCACTCAGAAACCGGATCCCTTTGGGATAACCTGTCGGATCTCTTTTAGAAAGGATCCGGAGGAATCGGACAAACAAAGTTGTGTTTTATACCTCTCTACATCTCTCTCACCTTCCAGACCTTGTTAGATTAGTTGCCTATGCCATATTAGTCTCAATTGAGCTATCGTTAGTCTCAGTAGTTCTCCTATTCTCTTATGGATAAATTAGTATCCTTCTAAAGATGTTTATGATTTATCATTTCTACAATACTCAATATTTCTCCGCTCTAGTGCTTAAACTTCTTTCCCTCATTTTAATCCACTTGTTTTCATAATAATTATATTTTTCATAAATTTCTTTACCCATTTTACCCTTAAAATACTCTAAAATCAAATTTTCATTTCTTATAATTTTTAAGAAATTTTCTAGTTTCTTCTTTACCACTCTCTGGTTCTTTTTATTATTTCTCCATAAAAACCATCATTAGTCACCTCACATCATTAGTTTTAAGTTCTTAGGATTTATATTATTTAAAACACCTCTTTGCACTCATTAGCTCAAATTATATAGGGTAGTGTTAGCTAATTCTCAATCATTCCTCTTTCTTTCTGCTCAATTAGCCGGATCCTTTGGCTAGAGCTAACCGGATCCCTTTTGAATAGGATCCGGTGGATCCAGGCAAACAGAGAGTTGAAAAATGCTATGAACACTTAAAACTCACCTTTATCCATTCCAACACTCAACATTGTCTTTAATGATTCTCCTAGAAGATTGTATCTTAGTAGTTGACTCTTATACATGCAAGTGATTACAATTTGAAGGATTTTAGTGGTTTAGGCTTTAATTTCCTTCTATGATCTTTCACTATATAAACCACTTGTGTTTGTGCTTCAATCCCACACCTTAACATCACCTTCTCAGCTGCAAATTCACACTCTAAACACCTCTCAAAATGAGTAAGGTACCAAATGCCACTTCTCGACTAGAAGCCCTTCTAGAAAAAATGCTCGCATTGTCCATGAAATATCATCAACCGAATCCTCATCTATCAAGAAACCCTTACCTAACTACATTCAAACTTCACCTTTCGTTGAAACAACACTACCACAACTTGCTCCTATCAAACCATCACCATCACTTGCTTTCATTAAGACACCACCATCACTTAAACCTCTTGAACCAAACTCTCAACCATTTGGTAAACAAACACTTTAAAACACTCTCATCTTTACACAACCAATAAGATCTTATCCTCTTGAACCAAGACAACACTCTTTTACTACACCTCATTCTTCACCACATCTCTACAATACTTTGGACTTGCGTCCTAGACCTTCTAATCCTCCACCATTATCTACATTCTCTTCCATTGAAAGATTGACTACACAACAACTACATTCACCCAACATAAGAATGGACATTAATGTGTCACCATCAATAACACATGTATCTTCTTATCCATCACCTTCTTTTTGCCCATTTTGGGTATTGACTAGACATCAACCACCACAACCGGACAACATGGATGTTGACACATCTCTACCTCCTCCACCTACTCACACATTTCCACCAACATCTGTTGTGCACCAACAACTTTCTCTTTTAGGTCCTTATACCTCAATCATACCTCCATCACCACAACAAAGTCATGAAGACACTTGCAACCATTGTCAACACATTCAAACCTTAGTTCATGAACTTTGTGATGAAGTACGTTTCATGTTCTATCACCTCCTTTGCACGCTTAGATGGTATCAACAAACCAAATCACCCTTAGAATCATTAGAAAGAAGTGCAAGCACAAGTGGTCACCTCCTTCTCTTTTCTAGTCTTAGTTTAGTCCTTCTTTAGGATTTCTTAAGTTTTAGGCCATGTTCTTAGTTTTATAGATTGGTCATTATTATATCTCTCTTTTCATTGTGTTTACTGCTTATTTGAGCATATTGGCGTGATTATAACTTAATTTCATGATCTTCTTTCATGGTTTACTTTTGCTTTAAACAGCTGCTAACAGTTGCAAGTAGCCAGATCCTTTGTTTCGTATCTGGCGGATCCATTCTAAAATAGATCCGGTGGATTCGGGTGCTTAGAAACTTTTCTGAGACACCATTCAGCTTATTTTATGCAAACTATCAAACTATATGCTTGTATTCTAACCTTTGTTTTGTAGATTTTTCAAAACTCACTCGGATACTTGACACCCTCCTTAAGAGGGAGATTTCGTCAAAGCAAAAGCATTGCAAAACTTGCACTACTTTCTTCTTAGCCTTCCCAAAATACTTGACGCCATCACCAAGGGGGAGCAATTATGCACTACTTTACCTTCTCTCATATCTTATAATCACTTTCTAATATCTTTTCTTCTCCTTCTTATTCGGGTTAGTTTGTTTTCGACTCTTTTTTGTTTCGACAAAAAGAGGGAGAAAGAGTAAAAACTTAAATTCAAAATTTACGAATATTATTTTTACTTAAAATAATTTTATGTTTTGTCATCAACAAAAAGGAGGAGATTGTTAATACAAATAAACCGTAAAACGTTTATTTATATTTTACGATCTTCTTAAGTTTTTTCAATAACAATCGTAAAATTATTTTAACGAGATAAACAAAATACGTAAAGTTTTTAGCCAATAGTTTACTAACGTATTTCACTAAACAAATAAAACATCAAACATGTTTAGTTAAATACTTCACATAAAACCAAAATCATTTTTATAAAACACTTATAAGTTACTTTGGTTACTAACATTTTTATAAAAATACATACTAGTTAAATGTAACATGTAATATAAATAAGTTGGACTATCCATAACCCAAAACCGTGGTTTTAAGTATTATATTATGATAATGCAATAAGTAAGTTTGACTATGACTTTTATAAGTTAAAGACCAAATATGATTGAGTAGTCAATATTTAACATTGAAAGCCAATCTTGTTAGTCAAACTATAGATCAAGATATTATGTAAATGATTTTAGAAAGTATTATGTGGCTATAATCATGGAGAAAAGAACTTGAGGGACCTAAGTTTCCAAATTACAAACTAATACTAGAACCACCTTGGTATAACATGCAAGGACCATTCCTGCCAAATGACCAAACTAGTACTAGAACTACCTTGTTATAGCCTGCAAGGACCATTCATGCCAAATGACTAAACTAGTACTCGAACGAACTTGTTTTAGTACTAGAACAACCTTGTTTTAGCCTGTTAGGACTGAAAAAGGATTCTCCCATCAGGGACTATTTTTGCCAAAATCTCAAATTGACACTAGAACCACCTTGTTTTAGTACCAAGACCAAATTGTTATAGCAATTAAGGGACCAAAAGTGTCATTTGGGAAATAGCTTTGTTGTGAAGAAAGTTGTGACTAGAAATATCCAGGTTCTGCACATTTTATTATTATCCATAAGTGTATGTATGTGTGTCCTTTGTGGAGAGAAAGAAAGGAGGTAAAACAAGGTTTTCACTAATGACCAAGTTGATGGAAGATTAAGGTTCTAATCCAAGTAATGTGTCCATTCAAGTGATCTTTTGCAAGTAAGTAACCCAATTCTTGTGTTAATTGTAAATTGGTGAGTTATGGTTTATGTACCCAAATTGGGGGTTTTGGGTAATTGATATTCTAAAACCTATATTGAGGTGTTTGTGATGATGGGTTAAGATTGTTAATGGTTGATAACGCTCAGATTGTACATGTTTTCAATAGCGTTATTTGTGCTTTTGTATATGTTATTTGGTTATATTCATATGATTTTAGTGCTTAATCGCGTCAAAAGATGTTTGTCTAGTATTTATAACCAAGTGCAGGGAAACGGAAGGAAAAGTTAAAGAATGTTCAATAAAAGAAGATTTTATTTTTATTGAAGCATGTCAAGCACAAGTCAGCATTTCAAGTATCGTAGAAGATCAAGTTGAACGAAGAAACAAGCTCTACAAGTCAGAATCAAGCAAAAAGTCCATATTGCATCATTCAGGAAGACCAGCCGATCGGTCGTAACCCGCAACCGAATCGGCTGGAAAGAGGTCAAAAGATATCCCCTGAAGACGGACCAGCCGATCGGTCGCTGCTCGCAACCGATTCGGCTGGGTAAGTGCAAGAAGACCAGCCGATCGGCTGGACATGGTGCCGATTCAGCTGGGAGGCCTGGTTATGCTATTTCTTCATCATTAAGATTCCCCATTGCATCCAAATGATTCTAGGTCCTTCCTTTGGTGTATTCTAGTCCCTTCCTAGCTCCTTGGAGGCCAAGTTCAACATTTAATACCCTAGGCCTTGGAACTAGTATAAATAGAGACCTCTTGTGAGCATTTTAGAACACACACTTCAATACAACTCTCAACTCATCAAATACATCCCTTTTAGCTCTCAAATTCGTCATTAGAAGTCCAGGAATGTTTGGAGGTCCAAGAAGTCAACATTTGGAGGTCAAACCCCTAAGAAGTCAACCCCCATACTTTGGGAATCATTTGTAATCTTATTCCAAGCATTGTAAGACTCTTAATCATGTTTTCTAATGTTCAAAGTTATGAGTTTATGTTTATGTTTGCTATGAGTGGCTAGTTTCTTTTTGCACATGCTTAAATGATGTTGATTATCGTATGATTAGTTTATGATTGTGTTAACATGTTTTACTTCAATTTCAAGTTGATTCTAAGATCCAATTGTGCTTAAGTTTCATAGTGGCATTTGTTAATCAAGTTTGACTAGTTGATAGTAATCGTAGAGGTCGAAAGAACTTATTGTTATTTCAACTAGTTATAATCATTTTGTCTATGGATGATTGTTTTTACCCATTATTCTTGGTTAAACAAAGAAACTAAAGCGTGGTTGTAATAAGAACGCTTTTTGATTATCAAGTTGGATTGATTGGAAACAACTAAAGCGGTCGTAAGAGTAGTTGTTTACAATCAATTGTAACTTTTGTCTATAATCGGTTACCTTTTGTATTGACCATTTCTTAAGCAAATTTGATAAGACAATCGGATGTTTTTGTGTTTAAGTTTATGAAAGTAAGCTTATGAAACTTGAATTGATCTTGAATTGTTTGGTTAAACAATAGATTAGTACACCAACTAATTATCATAACCAACATGTTAAGAGGTTAACACAATCATACTAATCAATGATAAGAGACTAGTTTAAGCAAGTTTAGTTTTTGATCATCTGAATTTCATTATATCTATTCTCGTTATTATTTGCTTTTGGATTGCCTTAGTTGATTTATACTTGTTAATCAGATTCACTCACAAATCCCTGCGAACGATCCCGACTTACCTTCAAAATCTTGCTATAACGGACGAGTGCACTTGCTCGTATGTGTTATTGGTAAAATTAGGTAAATCATCTTTTATAAATTTAAAACTTGTACACACGTAGCACATCAAGTTTTTGGCGCCGCTGCCGGGGATTTGATTGTGTTTCAACAAGTTTAAAATCCACGTCATTCGATCCATTTCAAAAAAATAAATAATAATAAATAAAAATTCCGAGAGCTCCAGCCGGTCGGTCGTCCTCAAAATCGATTCGGTTCCACAAAAAAACCATAACCCAGTTGTTCAAACCGATCGGTCGCCCCTCGCAACCGATCCGGTTACTCTTTTATGTCTGAAAATCTGTTTTCTTTGTTTGTCCTTGTGTTTAGATATTGCCTGGATTCTCTAGTTAATTGTATGAACACTCGTGCAACTGGAATATAACCAATATCACCTCTTACCAACCCCGAACGTTTGATTCGAATAAGAAGAAGAACACATTTCATCCCATTAGAAAACCGTGTACATAGAGTACCAAACTGATGCGCGTACAAGGTGCGTTCGGGGTCAAATGAAACTTCCTTTTTGTCGAGCAAGTTTTTCAACACCCTAGGCAGTGAACCTAATCGTTGTAGTGTAGTATTGGGTAAGCCTCGGGGATTGATATCTTTCTCTAGGGGAATAGGAATGCTAGTACTCCCTAGTTATCTTTTATTGGTGGTTGAATTTTCACGCCCTTATTCTTAACGAGTTGTGTTTTCTAAGGTCGTAGGGTGTGCTTTTATCCCTAACTCTTTGAAGCTACCTTAAGGTTAATGAGTACGAAATTTCTAGGATTCATAAACTTAACACTAAGGTTATCTTTAGATATTTATCCTACAATTCCACTAGTAATTATAAACTAATGTTCACAAAGATTAATCAAGCATTAAATACACAACGATGGCTTAATGCACTCCTAAGCCAATTACAATTAAGATAAGAGACAACCAATCAATGATTAATAACTAGGTTTCATAGATCTAAGCAAACACACAAGTAAATTAGCCAGACATGTTAAACATGCAAGCATACACACATTCAATCGAAGACATAATGAAATTAAGAGAATAAATAACTTATCTCGATGTAAAATAGGGTATGAGAACCCTAAAATACTGTCCAAACCGGACTACAATCGTTTTTGATTTTTACTCCACAAGTCTACCTCTCAAAAGTCTGAAAATTCGATTTCTATATATAATTTTACAACTGTGACGGCGTCGCCTTATAGGCGGGACGCCGTCTGATCACCGCCATTAGGGTTTCGTCTTGGCCAAGTCATCACTGGAACGGCGTCACTTTGTGGTTGTGACGCCGTTAGTCTTCAACTATGACGTCGTCTGAATCTAGATCTAGGCCGTCTGAGAAGAAAAGTCTTCGTGGCGCCCTTACTCTTCAAAGCCTGACGCCGTCAGGTGTAAAATAGCAATTTCGCTCCTAATTCGTCACAAAATAGGGACGACGTCGCTCTCTGTTTGGGACACCGTTAGGTGTTATTCCAGCAGTTAGAGTGTCTTGATCTTGACTTAGCCATTTTCTTCACATATTCCTCCTTTTCGTCCTAAAATGCATCATTCCAAAGATTTTGCTTCCAAGAGACCTAAAAGTGAAAAGGAACGAAATTAAGCAGTAACGGATATAAAAGTGGGCGATTAAGGGCTTAAATGACCCCTTAAAAGTTTACGTTTTAAATCCTTATCAAATATCCCTACACTTGGTATTTGCATGTCCTCAAGCAAATGTGCTTTTGGCCAATCAATTTATAAGTTAGGGGGCATAAAGGAATGGTTTAACATAATTCACAACAAGTATAAGCCCCGCAATAGTCATAACAAGCACGGAAATTATATACTAGCACCTCACAAGTGGTGTTTAGATACTCTCATCTCTCAGGTGTATATGAAATATATCAAATGGAAATGGAAGATAAACACTCATTAACCGGTCGTAGTACATAGATTACCATAGACTTGAGACTAGATCAAACCTCCACCGCTTTGGCGTAAGCACCTAGGAACAACTATCTAAGAGGTCTTTTAAAGGGTTGTAACGTTAGGCTTACGGTAGGGAAACAAACAGTTTGGTTGGATAGGCGATTTAGTGGTGGCAAGTCAAAAATCTTTATGTTACAAGCATGAGAAGAATGGCGTTGCTAAGCCAAAACTCGACTCTCTAAACTCTAGATAACTTTGAAACAAACAAACATAAATATAAAGATAGATGTAGGATGGTAGCCGTATGTTTTTTTCATTTTTTTTGAACACTTTTTTTTTGAACACTTTTTTTTTTTTTTTTTTTTTTTTTTTTTTTTGATTTTTTTCATATACTTTTACTCTACCATTATCTACGATAACATCAAAATATAAGGGATTTATAGGCACATCCCTACACTAGAGTTTTTATTACTCTAACACTAATTTGACCCCAATTGAAAAGATCAAAACACTTGGAGTACACATTATTACGTAAATAAAGGGAATTTGAATTTAACGTTCTTTCCCGTCATTCCATAAAATTTAACTTTACCCATGAGTCCCAATCATCCCAAAACTGTGTACAAAAGATATGACTCGACTTAGCAACCATGCGGGTAACTAGATAATTGAACTAAGGGTTTAGTATGATAACAATAATGCACTAAAAGTGAGTGCATACAAGGTAGGCTAAGGCGATTTGGGTGTACATTTGGGGGTGGATTGTAAACAATGCTATTCATTGATTTTCCGGAAAACCGAAACATCACGAGAACCGCGAAAAGGATAGGCTCTGAGGGGTTAACTAGGGGTATCGTGTACTAAAGATGAGTACAACGCAAGGGTGTGGGAAATTACTCAACCGATGTGGAAGAAGTAATTATAATACGGGGTATTAAACAAGGGTTATCCTAATGCCTCTTATCATTTAGTTATTCCTAACTACACAAGTGTAGTCTCACTAGCGATCTCGGGATGCATCACAAAACAAGTTCTAGAATATATTATACTACCGGTACACTCTCGAAGCATTAAAGGTGAATGCTTTAATTCCTATAGATCTAAGGGCGAACCTCACATTTTTGGGGTGGAATTTGAGTGGTAAAAGGGTTTTTGTGCTAGTCATATAACTCCTATCCATGAGACGCTTTATTAAGACTAGAGACCCACTCGTACAAGTCATGAAATTTTTTAAATTTGGTGCTAAAATTACCCTAACCGATATTTCTCATGGTTTATTACACAAATGAAATAGGACAAGACAAATGATCAAAGATAAGCATAGTTTCAAAGTTCCTGTTTAATTCTCCCTCCCTACACTTAAACTGAACATTGTCCCCAATGTTCCCCGAAGGTATCAAAGTTATGATAACGGAAGGTAATTAAAAGAGAAAGAAACTATTACACCCCTGATTAGCTCGGTAGGATCCGTGTGAAGTAGTGGTTAAATTCTTTCCAAGAAGAATGTATGCGTGAAAAGCTCCATCCAATCTTATGTTTCTTCTTGATAAATAAAACCCGCACACTTATAAGAAAATAGACGAAACCTTCGTAAAATCGGTGATGAAATTATATATGACTCTACTAAACTAGGATATAATGCTTGTAGAATGGATGTTTGCAGTTTTTCGAAAATTAAAACCCGAGAAATTCCAAAATTTATAAGTAGCATAGAAAACTAGAGAAAGTTAGATAAGTTGTTTGATCCTCCCGACGCCGTCAGTTGCAATCTGACGCCGTCAGTTATCCTAAACCGGTCTCGCGAAAAATTCGAAAAATTACACCTTTAAAATCTGGAAAAATTCCTACAAAACATCCATTATGACTCGATACAAGCATTTGACTCTAACAAACACACATATATATCTTTTCAATAATCGTAATTCTCATGTTCACGTTCTTTTAAAAACGTGTTTAATCTTCCCTACACTTATCCTTTTTGTAAAATACCCTTTTATGTAATTAAGACGAGGTTAAAGACAAAATAAAGTATTTTCACAAATTCGAACATGAGAACTAACAATCAATGAAAAGATATATGACACACAAACAAGCAAACAATTAAGCATGAGTTGCCTCCCACAAACCGCTTTTCTTTATTTATGAGTCTTGTAGCTAGACTCGAAGTCGTGCCCCTACGTGACTTCACTACCGTTCTTTTTTTCTTTCACCAAGTCTTCATCAAAAGGTTGTAGACGTTGTATGCTTACCGTGAACTCTTTCCCAACGTCGTCTATTATGGTAATGGTTCCACCTTTTAGATTAGTTTCTTTCACCGTATAGGGTCCAAACCATCTTGGCTTATTCCTTCCTCTTAATGCTTTTATTCTAGATTTATACAAAAGCACCTTTTCTCCATTCAAAAATTCTTTAGGGTTCTTTTGAGTTTTTGGTATTTTGGTATAGTTATTTCCTAACTTTTTATCACGTTTCCACAGTGTTGCATTTAACCCTTGAACCATGAAATCTCTAAGCCCCCTTTCCCATTCACTAATTTTCTTTTTAACAGTATTATTAGGGACATGTGGATTCTTATCATTTATCTTCTCCATAATTTTCAACGGGTATCTTGGAACAATAGGTATCCTAATATATCCTTTGCCACTTTTGAGTATCATGATACCCTCACCGCATTTGATGGTTGCCTTGGTGTTGGCCAGAAAAGGTGTTCCAAGAATGAGTAGCATATTTATATCTTCCTCAATGTCTATAATCACAAAGTCTGCCGGATAGACAATATTGGCCACCTCAATTAAGATATCCTCCGCTATTCCTATGGGATAAACATATGTGTGATTTGCTAAGGAAAGTCTAAGATTTGTCTTGGTTGGCTCCTCCTTAGTCAACTTACTATAGACCGATAGTGACATTATGTTTACATCGGATCCTTGATCGGCTAAGGCATTTATATTCTCGATGTTGCCTATGCTACATGGTATTACGAAATTCCCCGAGGCTTCTCATTTTTTGCTACTGGTTTTCGAACCAACTTGTACATAGGTCCCATAGGCATGGTGTCGTATTCTTATTCTTTTATTTTTCCTTCAAGGGCTTTCCTAAGAACCTCGTTGTACCTAAAGTTATTCACTTGGTTAACAATTGTTTTCTTATTAATCTCATGCTTAAGGTAGTATTTAATGATCTTGGGTTCATTATTAGTCTCACCCTCCTCCTTTTCCTTACTATCCTTGCTGCTCCCAGTCTCCTTCTTCTCAACTGCTCCACCTTCATCGGAAACAATGGAAATGGCATTAACAAACAAAGTGGTGGGAGGGTAATCATCGTTTCTCACTAGCACCTTCTCAGGAACTTTCGTTTTAGTGTACTCTTTCACTAAGTTCATCATCTCAGCCATTTTTTCTTGTATTTCCTCCCTTTTCCTATAAACTTCTTCTTCAAATTCCGCTAGTCTTTCCGTATGAGCTGCCATGTACTCTCTCATTTATTCCTTGAAGCTTGGTGAGAGTGGATTTGGAGAGGTAGAATGGAAGCGTCTTCCGGAACTGCGACTTTGTTCACGGCTTGGTGATTCAGAGAGAGGTGTTGGGTGGTTGGCGGAGTCAACAGAATTGACCGTTGCTCGATGAATTGGTCCAGGTGCTCTCTTTTGCCTCTCAATTAGGTAATCGATCCTTCTCTCAAGAGCACTAACTTGCTCTTCAATAATGCTGGAAGGCTCATGAGGAATTGATATGTCATTAACCATTTTAACAGGGGTTTCATGGGATTCACTCCAATTTCCGTAGCTTTGATCGGCAAGCTCTTCTATAATATCCCACGATTCTTCTGCGTTGAAGTTGCTAAGCCTTCCACCGGCGGCTCGATCAATGGATCGCCTGGTGATGAAGTTGGTATGATCATAAAAGATTTGGATTTGAAGCCAAATATCAATGCCATAATGAGGGACTTTATGGATTAAGTCCTTGAATCGGGTCCATGCCTCGTAGAGGGACTCGCCTTGAAGTTGTTGGAATGTCAAGATGTCCCTTCTAAGCTTAGTAGTTCTCCCTGGTGGGAAAAATTGGGCAAGGAAGCGGGTAGTGAGATCATCCCAACTTGAGATGGAGCCGGCGGGAAGTCGCTCAAGCCAATTACTAGCTTGGTCCCGTAGAGAGAATTGGAAGAGATGCAAGTGCGTGGTCTCCCGAGTAGTAGCATCAAGGTCGATGGAATAGACTATTTTAAGGAAATCCTTAAGATGCTGATTAGGATCTTCGGAACGAAGTCCATGGAATGCACATCCGTTTTGCACCAACCGGATGGTGTCGGATCGCAGGGCTGTAGTTTGAGCTTGATCGGGGAGCTCATCGGTGTTCCTATAGCCTTGGTGGCTTGGTCTAGAGTATTCACCCAGAGTGCGGCCTCTTGGCGGGTCATTTGGTGGTGGGTTGATGAGTGGTGGTTGATTATCACCTTCCATGATGAAAAGTGATGGGGCTACGAACAAATTCACGAAGAAGGGGTAGATTACGAGGAAGCTAAAATTGAGAAAAAAATCTTACTTGATAGGAATCAAGAAAGGAACCTAAACGAGATAGAAATCTAACTAGCTATTCTATTCCCCGGAAGCGGCGCCAAAACCTTGATGCGCGTACAAGGCGCGTTCAAGGTCAAAGGAAACTTCCTTTTCGTCGAGCAAGTTTTTCAACACCCTAGGTAGTAAACCTAATCGTTGTAGTGTAGTATTGGGTAAGCCTCGGGTATTGATATTGTTCTCTAGGGGAATAATAATGCTAGTGAGAAATTACTACGCTAAGGTTGAGGTTGAGGAAGATTATTTTTTATCTTTTTTTATATTTTTTTATAAAGCTAAGGGTAAAATCTCGGGGTTTGGATTCTGGGGTTGGTACTTCTACCGATTACTCTACTTATCTAATTATCTAACTAATGGGTAGTCTATGTCTTTTTGAAGTGTGCTCGTATGATGATTAAAGTTGTGTCTACCTAGATACTATTACTCCCTAGTTATCTTTTATTGATGGTTGAATTTTCACGCCCTTATTCTTAACGCGTTGTGTTTTCTAAGGTCGTAGGGTGTGCTTTTATCCCTAACTCTTTGAAGCTACCTTAAGGTTAATGACTACGAAATTTCTAGGATTCATAAACTTAACACTAAGGTTATCTTTGGATGTTTAGCCTACAATTCCACTAGTAATTATAAACTATTGTTCACAAAGATTGATCAAGCATTAAAAACACAACGATGGCTTAATGCACTCCTAAGCCAATTACAATTAAGATAAGAGACAACCAATCAATAATTAATAACTAGGTTTCATAGATCTAAGCAAACACACAAGTAAATTAGCCAGACATGTTAAACATGCAAGCATACACACATTCAATCGAAGACATAATGAAATTAAGGGAATAAATAACTTATCTCGATGTAAAATAGGGTATGAGAACCCTATGTTAATACAAATAAACCGTAAAAACGTTTATTAATATTTTGCGATCTCTTTGTGTTTTGTTGATAACAAATATAATGTTGTCTTAAGTATAATTATAAGGATACATGTTATTTTTGTAAAGCATTTACATATAGCCATTTAAATACAAAAATGTAGTAATTAAGCATTTGTTGTAATAGTTTATTAGGATGGGTAAAAACCTTAACCCATGGATCTTAACCCATACCCAAGAAGACTAGATACAATGTATACTTAGATACATTGAATCTAAAGAAACCCATGGACCAACCCATAACCCATGATCCATAACCAAAAACCCATGGGCAAGAGGAGCGCCCACGGATCCCTAGGTTTACACTAGACGGATCCCAGTGGAAGGATCCGTGGATCCGGGAACAGTGAAGAATTTTGCCTATAAAAGAGAGCCATTTCTTCATTCTAACTCACCCTCTTCTTACTAAATCTCTCATACACTCTCATTCTCTTCTAACATATAGATCACTTGATCTAGAGAGTTGTTCTTCTTTCTTTCTATTTGTGATCCTCATATAGGTCCTTCTAAGGCGAGATCACGAGCATTCTACAAGTCATCCAAGCAAGGGTCCTTGATTGATTTGTCACTCCGCAAGATTTGTAGCGAAGATCTTGTATTTGATATTTCACATATTTGTTGTGTAATAGTTGTGTTGGTTTGGTCCACCGTGCTACGGACTCGGTATCTAGCTTTGTACCGAAAAAGTGTAAGCAACGTTGTGAAGGCTTCTCCGCCAAGTGAAGGAGTTTGTTGACATAGTGCTTGAACTCTCGAGTAGGTGACTCGGGAGTGGAGTAGGCAAGGAAGGTGTCCTTGTAGCCGAACCACTATAAATCGGTTGTGTCATTTCTTTCCCTTAACTTTATTTATTTGCTTGCATTATCATTAGATCTATACGTTCTCAACATCCATACGATTTCACATAATATCGAATCTAAAGTTTTTGAAATCAACTTAAAATCGGCAAAACTATTCAACCCCCTTCTAGTTTTCCACAATTGGCATCAAGAGCTAAGTTTATAAAAGTTTTAAAATAAAATTGTATTTAAAAACTTTTCGATCACTATGGGTTCGAAAATTATAAGGAAGGGCAATCTATGCAACGACCACCACTACTTGAAACTAATGGTTTTATATATTGGAAAAATAGATTCAAACATATGTGAAGTCTAAAGATATTGATCTTTGGTACATTATTGTTGAAGGTGATTTTGAGGCTACCTCAAATGATGATAAGGAAATTTAGTTAACATACCTCATGATAAACTAAATGATGAAATGAAGAAAAGCTTTCTAAAAATAGTGAAGCAAAATGGTTTTATATAATGCTTTACCGAAAAAGGAATTTGAAAGGATATCTTTGCTTAAAACCTCTAAAGAAATTTGGAATTCTTTAGTTGTAACTCATCAAGGAAATCAACAAGTTAAAAATAATAAAATTGATTTGTTTGTTCAACAATATGAACAATTTTCAATATCGGATGAGGAAACTATAGATCATTCATTTGAAAATTTCAATACTATTATTACATCTTTACAAGCACTTGATGAATCTTTTTCTAGCCGTAACCATGTTAGGAGATATCTAAGGGCGCTTCCATCAAAGTGGAGATCTAAGGTGATGGCGATCGAAGAATCAAAAGATTTGACGATCCTCACTCTTGATGAACTCATAGGAAACTTAAAGGTCTATGAGCTTGTTCTCGCTAAAGATTCTGAAGCTTCAAAGGTGAAAGAGAAACACAAATCTCTTGCGCTTAAAGCAAAGAAAGTCTCAAGCGATGAAGAGAACTCCTCTTCGGATAGTGATGATGAGGAGTATGCCATGGCGGTAAGGGATTTTAAGAAGTTCTTTAGAAGAAAGGGAAGATTCGTCAAACAACCGTATGACGATAAGAAAGGCTTTCGGAAAAGCAAAGAGGACGAGAAGCCAAAGGATGATCGTACTTGCTTTAAATGTGGGGACCCAAACCACTTTATTAGTAAGTGTCCCAAACGGGATGATCAAAAGGCGTTCGTAAGTGGCACGTGGGGAATGAGCGACGAGGAGGACGAAGAAATTTGTCTCATGGCAAATGACGAGGTATGTCACGAATACTATAGTAGTTCATCATTTGATGACGACTCATTGCATAATGAATATGACAAACTATGCAATATTAGCTTAAAACTAATTAACAAAAACAAGCTTTTAAAGAGTCAAAATCAACGTTTAGATAAAGAAGTCATAGAATTAAAAGCAAAACTAAAACGTTTAGAAAAAGGTAAAATAGCAAGTGGTGAATGCGAAATTTGCGTTCAACTTCAAACACTAGTTGATCATCTAGATTCTAAAATTGCTAGAATGAGTACGAACACCTTAGATACAATACTCGATGGTGTTAAAACAGGTAACAACCAAAAGGGTCTAGGTATTCAACAACTTGATCCATCAACTAGTGAAAGTAAAGAAACAAAATTTGTTAAAGAACTAGAAAAACCACCATCGTTGTGACGGATCCCACGGATCCCTAAAAAGGAACCGCTAGTGTACGACATTGGATCCGTGGATCCGCTGCAACAACTAGTGGTAATAACGTAGCTTCTTCATCTAGAACCGAGTTCGTTATCGTTAATAGAAGAAACCAACTCATGTCACCACTAGACATCCACCTCCAAAATATAATCCTACTTTTGCAAGAAACAAAGCACCATCTTTTCAAAAACATAATGCATCTAGGAGACCTAATAACGTTTATCCAAGAAGTAACCATCAAATGGGATGGAACTCTAATATGCAAAACGGGTTTCCTTTTCAAAACTTTGCTCCATGGAATGCATACTCATCTTATCCATACATGTCTAACATGAATGGAATGTTTAACACTAATGGACCCATGAACAAATGGGGACCAAACTTTTGAGTTTATTATTGTTTTAGGTGTGCTTAAAGGTCGACCTAGACCCCGATGAATGGGTCAAGGATAGCGGGTGCACGAGGCACATGACCGCTATAGGATCTATTCTCCACATATGAACCGTAAATGGAGGTAATGTGGTGTTTGGAAATAGCAAAAGTAGAATCATCGGTAAAGGTACGATTTCTAACAAATCTCTAACCATTAATGATGTGTCACGAAGAAAACCTAAACTTTAACCTCTTAAGTGTAGGACAAATATGTGATAAAAAGTGCAATGTACTTTTACCAAACCGTAGTAAGATACTTAAAATGGCATAACCATAGGAAGAGGAATTAGGAAACATGGAGTCTATGTCATTAAAATCGGTAATGAACCTAAGGACAAACTATGTCTTACCTCTATGGATGATACTTGACCTTATGGAATCAAGATTGGGTCACGCCAACATGCGACTTCTTCAATCGCTATCATCCAAAGATCTAGTAAGAGATCTACCTAAGTTAAAATATGAACATCATTTTGTGATGCTTGTAATGTAGGAAAACAAGCTCATTCGAGTCATAAAGCTAAAAACATGGTGTCTACAACTAGGTGTCTAGAATTACTACATATGGATTTATTTGGTCCATCCGCTATCCAAAGTTATGGAGGCAACTACTACACTTTGGTAATAGTGGATGACTACTCTAGGTATACATGGACAAAATTTTAAAGAACAAAACGAAACCTTTAATTATTTTGAAATATTAAGCAAAAGATCCAAAGACAACTAGGAAGTCCTATAGTGTCCATTCGGACGGATCATGGTAGGAATTCGATAATGAAGTGCAATTTGGAGCCTTTTGTGACGCTAATGGTATTACTCACAACTTCTCGGCTCTACGCACTCCACAATCGAATGGGGTAGTAGAAAGAAAGAATAGAACCCTTCAATACATGAGTAGAACCATGCTTAATGAACAATCCATACCTCAAAATTTTTGGTGTAATGTCGTTGATACTTCAACGTACATACTCAATCGAGTCTTAATTAGACCAATCTTAGGTAAAACTCCATATGAGTTACTCCGAGGCAAAAGCCTACGTTAAATCACTTTAGAGTCTTTGGAAGCAAATGTTTTATTCTTAACACTAAAGATTACCTTACAAAATTTGATCCTAAATCAACCAAGGTATCTTTCTAGGTTACTCGCCAAATAGCAAAGCTTACGTCATATTAAACAAAGAAACAATGAAGGTAGAAGAGTCATTAAACATAAAATTTGATGAAAGTCCACCCAAACCCTCTCCACCTCTTGTCGATGATGAGATCATAGAAAGTGAAGCTATTGTAATAAAGAAAAAGATAAATGAAGAAGAAGAACCTTTAAATGATGAAATCATAAACATTAAAGAGTCCAAAGATCACCCCGTAGATAAAGTCATAGGAAAACTAAACGAACGAACATTAAGGTCTCAAGTTCAAAACCAAAGTAGCTTGTTTTGTTTCGTTTCAACCATAGAACCTAAGAACACACAAGAAGCCATAAAAGATGAAAGTTGGGTAATGGCTATGCAAGAAGAACTAAATCAATTCGTTTCTAATGATGTTTGGATACTTGTCCCTCCACCTAGTAATCAAACCATAATAGGAACAAAATGGGTTTATAAGAACAAATTAGATGCAAACGGAGTAGTGTCTAGGAACAAGGCTAGACTCGTTGCCCAAGGGTATAACCAACAAGAAGGAATAGACTTTGATGAGACCTATGCCCCCGTAGCTAGATTAGAGTCTATAAGAATACTTCTTGCGTATGCTTGTGCTAATGATCTAAAGCTTTATCAAATGGATGTCAAAAGCGCTTTTCTAAATGGTTTCATTAATGAAGAAGTATATGTAGCTCAACCTCCGGCTTCATCAATTTTGAAAACCCAAACATGTATATAAATTAAAGAAAGCCCTTTATGGTCTTAAACAAGCTCCAAAAGCTTGGTATGATAGACTCAAGTCCTTTTAATTAAACACAACTATACCATGGGGTTAGTTGACAACACACTTTTACTAAGAAAAGAGAGTCACATATAATCATAGTGCAAATATATGTAGATGATATTATATTCGGATCCACTTGTCAAGACATGTGTGATGATTTCTAAAATCATGCATGACGAGTTCGAAATGAGTATGATGGGAGAACTTAGTTTCTTTCTTGGTCTACAAATTAAACAAGTAGAAGATGGTATCTTCTTTAATCAATCTAAATACATAAAGGAGATGTTAAAGAAATTTGGTCTAGAAGAGTCGAAACCAATTAGGACACCAATGTCATCCGACACCAAACTCACAAAAGATGAAGACGGCGAATCCGTAGATAATACTAAATATCGTGGCATGATAGGTAGTCTTCTCTACCTCACGGAAAGTAGGCCGGATATCATGTTTAGTGTTTGCTTATGTGCTAGGTTTCAAGAAGACCCCAAAACATCACACCTAGAAGCCGTAAAAAGAATATTTAGATACATTAAGGGTACAACACAATTAGGATTATGGTATCCTAAGGGCACGGAGTAGAAACAATTGTATATGCAGATTCGACCATGCGGTGATTACGTTGATAGAAAAAGTACAAGTGGGTGTGTACTTTCATGGGATGTTGTTTAACGCCTTGGTTTTCTAAGAAACAAACGGCACTAGCAATATCAACAACCGAAGCCGAGCACGCTCTCACGCAAAGCATGCCAACAAGCACTATAGATGAAACAAGCGTTAGTAGACTACGACATTCATCTAAGCGACATAGCCATCCTATGTGACAACAAAGGTGCCATCGATTTAAGCAAGAATCCGTATTGCATTCTCGCACAAAGCATATAGAGATTCGTCACCACTTCTTAAGAGACAATGTTCAAAAGGGAACATTTCTATTGAGAAGGTAGCATCCGAAGATAACATAGCCGACGCCCTCACCAAACCGTTGAAGGGAACAATTCAACCTACTTGCCTTGGTCTTGGTCTAATGGAACATACGTCAGAACTTATTTGACTCTACAAGGTATGTAAA
This sequence comes from Chrysanthemum lavandulifolium, assembly GCA_022545495.1. NCBI lineage: Eukaryota > Viridiplantae > Streptophyta > Magnoliopsida > Asterales > Asteraceae > Chrysanthemum > Chrysanthemum lavandulifolium. Next base: position 206,982,779 of record CM040241.1, read on the forward strand.
CACTAGCCTTCTTCTTTCTCGAGTCTAGGATCTCTATTTCACGCACAACTCACAAACAATACGGAATTTTCAAAACCCAAGATGAGTTTTCCACTTATAGCTTTCTTTATTTTTTTTACACATTTTCAAAGAAAACCTACTTTCACAATGTTTTCTAAAAAGATGATACCTTCCCATATCAATTTCACAAAAGCAATCTCTCACGTCTAGGACAAATCACTTTTCATTATTAATACAAAGTAAAACCCGCTTTCATTGCATCTCATCTCTTTTGAATGCTAAAGGGAGACATAACTAATATGTGTTTTCGGCACATTCATTTAAGCGACAATGAATTAGGAGCATCGATAACACAAAATTATGTACTCATGTACCAAATATGTGTTCTCGGGTTATCTCAATAGGATGTTTTATACTTCTAGTTTATTTTCTATTTCTTTTAGGGGTCGAGATAACCACAACTCCAAATAGTTTGCATATAGGCACACAATAGGCAAAAATGTTTCCAAAAGGAAAATTTTGTGTCGCTCGAATCACTGCACCCACGGATCCCAGCCTTTATGCCGGACGGATCCCTCAAGGAAGGATCCGTGGGAACCGTGTAATGTGTCGATTTTACCTTCTATTTTTCACTTTGGATGAAAAATCCACATTTGTTTCATTTTGGGAGTATGCTCTTTAATGCTTGTGTTCTCATGATCACATGCCATGAATTCATATCTAATCATTAGATTTTAATCCACATTTTGGGTCAAGCATTCATTACAATGCTTTGTTTTTCTCTATATATAGAACTCCCAAAATGCTTGCATAATCCATCTCATCCTCACATACACAATACACCATGTCATCCAAAAACCCGTTAGATGAATCACCTAGTACAAACAATCATCTTCATGATACCCAAACCTTTGTACTACCACCATCCAAAATACCACAATCCAACTCTAGGATATCCGCACGGATTAGTATACGATCTTGTTGTTTAACAAAACCAACCTCAAATGGTTCATCCTCATCAAATAACTCACCACAAGATGCTTCCATTATAGCACCTCCCTCATCACCAACAAGTACACCAACTTCATCACCACCTAAAATAACTCTTTTGGAACTCCTTAAGACTCCAACAAGATCTAACCAACCGAAAGAAAAAGAATTAGTCTTTTCAACACCCCCACATCTCCAAATACTATATTTCAAGATCTTGAAACATCACCACCATTAGCTCCCATCACATCACAAGAACATCTAGGTTCTTTTCCACCACCATTTACAAACATTCCGGATATTGATCCATATTTTCCTATTTTTCCACCACAACTTCCGCATAACTCAAATCAAAACAACCCGGAAAACTTCCGCACTCATTACCCACATCATTTACATTGTAAACATTGCCAATCCACTAGGGAAATTGCAATAGAAGTTAGGGAAGAAATGCGTTTCATACTCAACCTCATCCTTGATCGCATCAATACCATTACTAATCAAAACCTCCATCCATAACCTTATGCAAGCATGGAAGGAATCACTACTACTATTTTTCACTTTTAGTAATATTTTTCTTTTGAAGTCATTTTCAAGAACAAGTCTTGTTCTTATTTTTACATGCTTGTAAGTGGCATAGAATACCACTACAATTTGTTGTTTTATTACAAGGCCTTGTTTACATACCTTGGCTCCCAATCTTGATTCTCGGCAACCACAAGATTATTTAAGCATGTTACTAACCTTTCTTTTTGTAGGATTTTTATTTTCTTCACTTGACGCCCAAACAAGGGGAGCTACCGTCAAGGGGAGTAAGAAATACGTGAGACTACTTTTTCCTCCAAGGGTTAACTTTTGTTTCGAAAAAGGGGAGAAGAAGTAAAACTTAGGGCTTTCAAAACTTACATCTATTCTTAAGTTTACTCATCATAACATTATGTTTTGTCATCAACAAAAAGGGAGATTGTTAATACAAATAAACCGTAAAAACGCTTATTAATATTTTGCGATCTCTTTGTGTTTTGTTGATAACAAATATAATGTTGTCTTAAGTATAATTATAAGGATACATGTTATTTTTGTAAAGCATTTACATATAGCCATTTAAATACAAAAATGTAGTAATTAAGCATTTGTTGTAATAGTTTATTAGGATGGGTAAAAACCTTAACCCATGGATCTTAACCCATACCCAAGAAGACTAGATACAATGTATACTTAGATACATTGAATCTAAAGAAAACCCATGGACCAACCCATAACCCATGATCCATAACCAAAAAACCCATGGGTAAAGAGGAGCGTTCCACAGATCCCTAGGTTTACACTAGACGGATCCCAAGTGGAAGGGATCCGTGGGATCCAGGGAACAGTGAAGAATTTTGCCTATAAATAGAGAGCCATTTCTTCATTCTAACTCACCCCTCTTCTTACTAAATCTCTCATACACTCTCATTCTCTTCTAACATATAGATCACTTGATCTAGAGAGTTGTTCTTCTTTCTTTCTATTTGTGATCCTCATATAGGTCCTTCTATAAGGCGAGATCACGAGCATTCTACAAGTCATCCAAGCAAGGGGTCCTTGATTGATTTGTCACTCCACAAGATTTCTCAGAATAAGATCTTGTATTTGATATTTCACATATTTGTTGTGTAATAGTTGTGTTGGTTTGGTCCACCGTGCTACGGACTCGGTATCTAGCTTTGTACCGGAAAAGTGTAAGCAACGTTGTGAAGGCTTCTCCGCCAAGTGAAGGAGTTTGTTGACATAGTGCTTGAACTCTCGAGTAGGTGACTCGGGAGTGGAGTAGGCAAGGAAGGTGTCCTTGTAGCCGAACCACTATAAATCGGTTGTGTCATTTCTTTCCCTTAACTTTATTTATTTTCTTGCATTATCATTAGATCTATACGTTCTCAACATCCACACGATTTCACATAATATCGAATCTAAAGTTTTTGAAATCAACTTAAAATCGGCAAAACTATTCAACCCCCCCTTCTAGTTTTCCAAACCGGACTACAATCGTTTTTGATTTTTACTCCACAAGTCTACCTCTCAAAAGTATGAAAATTCGATTTCTATATATAATTTTAGAACTGCTACGGCGTCGCCTTATTGGCGGGACGCCGTCTGATCGCCGCCATTAGGGTTTCGTCTTGGCCAAGTCATCACTGGGACGGCGTCACGTTGTGGTTGTGACACCGTTAGTCTTCAGCTATGACGTCGTGTGAATCTGGATCTAGGCCGTATGAGAAGAAAAGTCTTCGCGACGCCCTTACTCTTCAAAGCCTGACGCCGTCAGGTGTAAAATAGCAATTTCGCTCCTAAGTCGTCATAAAATAGAGACGGCGCCACCCTCTATTTGGGACACCGTTAGGTGTTATTCCAGCAGTTAGAGTGTCTTGATCTTGACTTAGCCATTTTCTTCACATATTCCAGCCTTTTCGTCCAAAAATGCATCATTCCAGCATTTTGCTTCCAAGAGACCTAAAAAGTGAAAAGGAACGATATTAAGCAGTAATGGATATAAAAGTGGGCGATTAAGGGCTTATATGACCCCTTAAAAGTGTACGTTTTAAATCCTTATCACAAACCCACCATTTGATAACCTTTTGGAAGCCAAAGTCGTTTACAACCCTTTCACCAATTTGCCGTTCCCCATGGCGGACGATCAACCCATTCGGGTAACCAGCCGAACCGTAGCACCAAATCCTTAGAGTGCTATTGTTGTTGTCAACCTTGGTGACAACTTCACCGTGAAGGGTCATCATCTCTCTATGATCAAAGACCGCCAATTCGATGGCCGTGCGCGGGCCGATCCGCATAAGCACATTGCCGAATTCATTGAAATCTGCGGCATGTTCCGATACTGCGACACCGATGTCAATGCCATCAAACTTAAACTTTTTCCATCATCACTCGCCGGAGATGCAAAAGTATGGTACAATGAATTAACCTCGGGTTTTATCAATATTTTGGAGGAGATGAGGCAAGCCTTTGTAAGCCGATTCTTTCCACCTGCCATGTTTGATCGATTAATGGGAGAATTTCGTGCTTTCAATCAAAACCCCAACAAATCACTTGTCGAAGCTTGGCTTCGGATGAAAGATTTGCTTCGTAGTTGTCATGGACATGGACTATCCAAAGGAACCATTATCCAAATCTTTTACTATGGACTAGATGAAATCTCTCAAGGTATCCTTGATGCCGGAGGAATTTTTCTCTATAAGACTCCTAACGATGCACATCAATTACTCAAAGATCGAGTACTTCTCAAACTCGATTGGTCTAAAGATTCAAAAACCAAGCCCCTTCGAAAAACCGTTGCTTTTGTCGAAAAATCCGTTACCTCGAAACTCATGGAGAAAATGGAAGCCTTAACTTCGAAAATCGACTCGCAATACAAAGATATCAAAGGAGAAATGAAAGAAATGCAAGATGGATGCAACAATTGTGGATGAATTCACCCATCGTCTAAGTGCAACGATAAACCCATGGGTGGACCTAACGAAGGAGAAGCCAATTATGTCCAAGGAGGATACTGTAGAGGAAGATATCGTGGTAATTATTACGGTAGAAATTCTGGAAATTAGCAAGACCGCCTGATGTGTGTTTTAATACTTGTAAAATAAACTTTGGAAATTGCCAAACTAGAGACTATACACAACTAGAAAGTGCACCAATCGTATGTAATATAGTAAAGTAAGGACCGGTTTTATCGTCCCAAGGAAGCCAAAATCAAATCAAGATACTTAATGTTCGTTTTATATTTAGTTATGAAATGGGTTTTTGTTTTGTTTTTATAAACTATTAGAACTAAGCTAAATTAATTTAAACTAAGAAACGACCTTAAAAATACTTAACTAATTAAAGTTTGAGAATCAATAAGCTAGAAAGAATGCTTGCTTAGATAGACTTCACTTGGGTTGGATAATATTCGACATGGTGGAATTGTACGATTTGGGTTACAAATGTGGTTCGACTTTGAGGGTCTTCATCGTCTACCCCTAACAATTATTGGAAAGTGCTACAAGGGTCTTTGTAAACACCACCTCAAATTATGCTTTTAAAACCAATCTTTGATTCCACAAAAATTTTATATTTAGATTCCAACTACACAAATGGTCATATGTGTAACTAAACAATATTCAAAACTATAGTTTACCTCCTCAACAAGTCCCAATAACCTTGGTCTAAATTGAAGTCTCCACTAAGCATAGACAATTAGTGAAATAAAAATGACTTTCAAAAGAAGTTGGTCTACAAGCTTAATCCAATCATTCATAGACTCATTAGTTGATAAACATAAACTTTGAATAAAGAAGACATCAAAACATTCATTTCATCAAAAACCCCAAATGGGTTTTGCACAATCACACCATGTTTTTATTATCCAACCACAAGCTACATCTAATCTAAGCAAACATTAAAAGACTACTCACTCATAAAGAGTGATTCAAACAAACAAGTAAAGAAAATGATACAAGACATAATCATAAATCAAAAGTCAAGATTAACCGTTGGATTACAATAATGTTCATGGAATCAAAAGGTGTTATTCTCTCTCCAAGTACCCCAAAATCTCCAAAGAATAGTTTTGAGTCACTTGGTTGTGTGTGGAAGATAATGCCTGAAGAAACCCTAAAAATGGGTTTTTATACCAAGTATGCAGGCACCATACGCCCTTCCAGAGATGGGGCATAAGGGCGTATGACCTGGTGAAATAGGCATTCTTCATACGTGGAGCATAAGGCCTTCTGCTATAGGCATATGGTCTTCCACCTGGAAATGTGTTCTTCAATCTTCAAGTAGCATAAGGCCTTCCAGATTAGGACACATGGGCTTATGGTCTTCTAAGCATATCCAATCTCGAACATCTTCAATGCTATCCATCTCCAATCCAATCCATCCGCTTCAAATCATCATTAACCTTACAAAACAACTTTTAAACATAATTAAGCACATATTTCATCAAACAAGAACTAATATGAGCCTAAATCATGAGATATTGCCTTGTAAAATAAGAGTAATTTAAACCATATCAAAATATCCCACACTTAAGCTTTGCTTGTCCTCAAGCAAATACTTTTGTTCAACTTTCACCCCATTGACCTTTATTTAATAAACTACAAAATGTTGCAAATGGCCCAATCAATATGTATAAATTAGAGAAAATGATCCAAAAGCTTAAGAACGAGAAGACACACAATATGGGTGCTTCAAGGAGACGAAAATCATCACCCTCGACCTTTACTAACCCCAAACTAAGCTTAAAACAAAATCACAATCATGTAAGGAATAAATTTTAACACTACTCATATGTGCAATTTGTGTAATGCTAATACAACACATTTTCATAACTTTTCGCTCCCATTTATTCTCAACATTAAAAGCTAAATCTTATTTATGAAGTTCAAGACACACTTCATTTAGGTGACTACACTATAGATAAATATTAGACCATCTGTATCCTTATCTATGAAATGCAAAAACTTTTTAGAAATTTCCTTTTTCTCTCCTTATAAAATTATTACAATAAAAACATCCATGCTTTATATCTACTAAACTAGGAGTTTTCAATGATCGTTGTCATATAATGCCAAGTCCTATCCTAGTAATACTCGGAACAAACCCTTCTTAACTCAAGGAGTCTCGCGGATTTCCAAGTTCATGGTCTTGTGGATATTTACATTACACATAAAAGTAAATTGCTTTAACTCAAAAGTCATTTGGGGCATATATAGATGTATAATTATAGATTTTAGCCCCAAAGTTCCATAAACGTTAAGCTTAATTTATGAGTTAATAGCAATTGGCAATTTTGGACCCTTATACAAACTTTTGATCATTTGATTTTTTAAGTCCAAATTACCCTCTTGGTAAGATCAAACATTGCAATCCTCCTAAGACCACTTATTATAATATACATGGCTAATATATACATGGGGTGAGGAATGTGGTATACCTTAGGATTGGGTTTCATGCATGTGATGCGCCCGCACGCTCAAGCTTTTCACACAAGCTCGCCACTTGTGAATGGCGTAATCGTAAGGAGCTTAAAACGGCTCAGAACGAACTCAATGAAGATCCGAGGAGTATAGTGTTTCCCGGTCGTTATGTCCCAATGAGCTATGCAATGAATTATCAAACGTTAAGTGATCGGAAATTTGAATGTAAAAAGGATTTGTGATTATTATAACTAAAGGAAAAAGCCAACAAATTACAACGGCTTAAATGCAAATTAAAGGAAATTAAAAAGATAAAATCTATTAAATAAACGCTATCACTATATTTAAAATGTTGTTTTTGTTTTTATGTTTTTATAAAACTGAAATAAAAATCTACGTGACGTACAAATTAAAAAGTGAAACTTACACAATATTAAGCCTAAAAATATGAAAATGATATTTTTACAATCCTAATGATAAAAGAAAAGTTTTAGAAAAAGAAAATTATTTTTATGACTATTTAATTAATTATTATTAATTAAAAACTATTTTTAACTATTAAATAATTACCTAAAATACAAGAAATTAGGAAATAAAGCTAGAAAAATAAAATTAAGACTTAGAAAAATCTAAAATATCAAAATAGAATTTTCAAAACTATTTTTTTATTTTTCGATTATTTTCTATTTTTATGAATTTTAAACTATTAAAAACTAATTAAATTACTAAAATTACAAAATAAACTATGAAAAATATGGAAAATTACTTTTTTACTTTTTATATTTATCTAAACCTAAGAAAATTGAAAAATTATTTTTTGAACCTTTTCTTAATTTTTGTATTTAAAGCTAATTAAAAAGTACTAAAACTAATTTAAATTAAGAAAATAGCAAATCAACTTAGAAAAATCTGAAAATTTCAGGAAAAGTCTAAAATAATATTAGGAAGCTAGGAAAAATAGAAAAACAAAGGCTTAAGTGGAGGATTATGAAACTGATGTCCAAAGTGCTTAACAATAAGCACTAGAAATAAGCAAATGGACACCAAAAGCCACCAAACTGATACACAAGCTACAATATGATAAAATTACTCTAATGAAACTTAAAACAACAAGCTATAACTTCAGAACCACAACTTGCAAAGATTTGATGATTATGAGCTTATAGGCTAAAACAGATTCTAGGTGTTACTTGCAGCCACAAAATAAGCAATCAAATAAGCTAGACACTAGAAACAAATTATTGGGACCTAAAGTAGACCTGGCTAACTATGTTTAAACCAAAAATCAGACCTTGCCAAGCTCTTATGAGCCCTGCACAAGTCGCAAGAATCGAGAAAACTCACTTATCTTATGCCGAGACCAAAGGAGGTGGCATTTGTGACCTAAAAGAAGAGCTTGTTTGGAGCTTATACAAAACTTGTAAAATTTCACAAAAATGCTAACAAGTAACAAGACCAGTTTAACTTTATGAAGCTACAAATTTCACTCGAATATGGTTCAAAATGAAGCCATGAAAAATCCTTGCATTTGCCCCTAAAATGATTTTAGCAATTGACTTTTGATGATATTGATGAACTTTGACCAAAATGGATTTTAAATCCAATTTTATGACTGATGTTGATGAAATATGAATGAACAAGCACAATGCAAGCAGATTTAACAATTCTAAACACAAAATAATGATCTGCAAATCCAAATTCTCAACAAAGGATCAATGAGATAGGTTTAAGTGAAATTTTGACTTTGGTGGTGTTTCGCACCCAAACTAAGATGATATGAGTTAAATATAACTCAACAAGCATGAACCAACAGGACTTGATCAATGAATAAACCCTTGGGACAGCTTTTAACAGATTATTCCAAACACACCTTTATCACAAATGTTTTGTAATTGAAAACCGAGCTAAACCCTTACTCACTAAAATAAATGATCAAACCGATTATCTAAGTCCTAAATACAACTAATGAAACAGTTTTGAACTAATTAAAACTACAAATTGAGATTATGCAATAAAACCTTAAAATAACTTACAAAAGTCCTTAGCTACTATAGCTTGAAACCATGAACCAAGGTACCTCTAACCTACTTTATCCAACCCATTGGACTTAAAACCAATCCCAAATCCAGATCGCATCAACCCATTTCCATTTCCATTACCAACTTGACCAAGTTTGACTTTCTTTGACCAAGAACAAAATTGAATTGAAACTTGAATGTGAGCTTGTGAAAAGTCGTAATAAGCTTATACAAGCTTATTTGAGCTTGGAAAGAAACTTCTAAACACTTGTACTTAATATTTTAAAGTTGCGCTTGAAACAAATGACCATAAAACTTGAATTGTAAACATAGATCGAATTTGATGCTTGAAATTAATTGCAATACACTAGAACACTTTAGTTTGATACAATTTAACAAAATATTACAAGTCTTACAATCGGATTGAAAGATTTAACATAAAACGACATAAGTAAAAAATAAAAACTAGTAGACTCCTTTCTTCCTCCTCTTTGCTTCTTTTATAACCCAAAGTCATTCTCTCTCTTCCGAATGTATCCCATCAATCCTTAGCCATTGGATGGCTCAAAATGATCACAACCGCTTAAATGGATTTTGGCGCCAATTTGGTTATTTGATGATAGGTTGAGTGAGGAGGTTAGGGTGCATTAAATGAAGTTTGGATGTTAGTTGGAGGTGGGGGACATGGTGGAGTGGAATGGAGGAGGGGGATGGGAGGCCCGTGAAGTCGTGCAGCAGTTGAGATGGTGAAGACTTTGGCGCTTGGTGTGTTTGACCAAGCATTGACCGGAGGTTAATAATAGAAGGGGTCACAATTGCATATTGACAGGGTCCGAATAGTTTTGACTAGCCACAATGGTTTAAAGGGTTTTAAACTTCAAGGACTAATGTAAATTCGAAAATTGAGGGCTACTTCGCCAATTATGCAAAGATAATCCAAGGGACCAAAAGTGACACTCTCAAAAGTATAAGGACCAAACTTGCCATTTTGCAATTTTCCAGGGCCATTTCGCCAATTTTCAAAGTCAAGGACTAAACTTGTAATTTTCTCAAACTTTTGACATTTTTCACCAAAGGACTAAATTTGACAACTTATGATTTTAAAAGGACCTTTGGTGATTTTTCTTTGAAATTATGTGCTCGTGGACTGCTTTTGACAACTTTTGAAACTTGGGGACTAAACCGCAATTTTGCAAATTTGAAATGTTTTCATCCGATTTTGATATTTTGCATTTAAAACACATAAAACACCGATTTGTGATATTTTCATCATTTTGATGCATTTTGAGTGTTTTCGGATGTTTTTGCGCCTAGATTGTACAAAATGATGAGTATTTAGACACTCATCAATCCCCACATCGAGATATTGCTAGTCCCTAGCAATGATTTGAGAAAACATAATGGATTTTAATCTCTTTACCAAAAGCCATTACTCGGAGTAGCCAAATGTTTCAGTTCAAGTAAGAACCATGGTACATCGATAACCATGTGATTTTGAGCAAACCACCGCCTTCCAACGGATTTGATTTGTCTTTACCGTAAGCCGCATCTTCCGGACTAGCCAACTCTTAGATAAATTATCAATATTATCTTTGGTGAGTGATTACCAATTATGGATTTTCCATCGCCTTTACCACAAGCCATAAACTTGCGGGCTAGCCAACTCTTCACTTTTTAGGATATGGTGAATGAATACCATACAATTTTGGGCAAATTGCAAGTCGTAAATGGATTTGATATATCTTTACCAAGAGCCGTTTGCTCTCGGATTAGCTAATCCTTTTGTCTTCTTAGATATGGCGGATCGATAACTAAATGAGAAAGTGTAAAACACTTACTCCAAAAAAAATTTTGGCCAAAACGGGAATTGGGCGGTATAATTACATGATAAAATTTGTGAGAATTCCCCACACTAGAAATGAATATTGCCTCAATATTCAAAGTACCGCGGTTATGCCAAACCGAGAACGAAAAGGAAATACTACGCCATTATTTAGAAAGGTTTTTTTTTTTTTTTTTTTTTTTTTTTTTTTTTTTTTTATGGCAACCCCACACTAGGGTGGTAGAAAGAGGTAAGAAGTCATAAATATGGGTGAGAACCCATATTGCATGCTACTGTTTTTGATTACCGAGTCGCTAGCTTGACTCGATCCCCGCATTCATTGGTTCATGGGGAAGGTTTGTAGATCCGGGACAACCACAGGGGGAATGTCCTCTCCAAAATAGTGCTTCAACCTATGTCCATTCACTTTGAAGTTTGGCCCGTCTGCTTGAGATAATTCGACGGTGCCATATGGAAAACTTTGGCAATGGTGAATGGACCATCCAACGGGTCTTAAGTTTCCGAGAAGATCTTCAATCTAGAATTGAAAAGAAGGACTCGGTCACCAACGTTGAAAACGCGGTTCTTAATCTTTGAGTCATGGATCTTCTTTGTCTTTTCCTTGTAGATCAAAGAGTTCTCGAGGCTTGATTACGGAGTTCATTTAATTCGCTGAGTTGAACTTTCCGATGATCACCAAGACTTGAGGTCGAAATTTGCCCGCTTCAAGGCCCAATAGGCTTTGTGCTCAAGCTCGATCGGAGATGACATGCCTTCCATACACGAGCTTGTAAGGAGTACACCGATGGGTGTTTTGTAAGCTGCACGGAAGGCCCAAAGTGCATCTTCAAGTTTGTCCGACCAAGAGGCACGATTTTCACCTACGGTCCTCTCCAAGATTCTTTTCAAACCACGGTTCGAAACTTCCACTTGCCCACTAGTTTGTGGGTGATACGTGAGAGAGACGGTGGGTGACACCAGATTAAGCATCACTTTGCGAATTGGTCATTGCAAAGTGTGTACCGCGATCACTAATGATAGCACGAGGAGTTCCAAATCGGGCAAAGAGAGACTTTAAAACTTCACAACTACTCAAGGTCGTTGGTAGGGAGCGCCGCTTCTACCCATTTAGACAAGTAATCGACCGCCACAGTATATACTTGTTCCTCGAGAAGATGGGAACGGCCCCATAAAGTCAATGCCCCATACGCCAAAGATCTCGCACACTTGAATGGCATTTTGAGGCATTTCATCTCGTTTAGAGATGTTACTATGACGTTGGCAAGAGTCGCAAGATTTGACGAGGTCATGGGCATCTTTGTAAATGTGGGCCAATAGAAACCGTAATCAAACACCTTCTTGGCGGTGTAGTTCGGGCCATGATGTCCCCCATGGGTCCATGATGACAAGCCTTGAGAATATCGCGGCTTCGTCGTGAACACACCGTCGGATGACTTGATCCGCACATATTTTAAACAAGTAGGGTCGTCCCAAGTAATGCTTAACATCTTTGAAAAATTTGTTCTTTTGTTGGGACGACATCCCTTTCACAACAAAGTTACCCGCATGATAGTTTGCAAAGTCGGCAAACCATGGGGTACTAGAATCTCCATGATGAGATACCACATTAAGTGTCTCGAGAGGAAACGCTTGCTTATCTCCTTTTCTCGAGCACACCTTGATGAGGATTTTCAAGACGGAAAGATGGTCACCGCTAGGTTCTCCGCTCCTTTTTATCACGGATGGTGATATCAAATTCTTGTAGGAGGAGAACCCATCGGATCAATCTCGCTTTGCATCTTGCTTAGCAAAAGATATTTGAGGGTCGAGTGATCCGTATACACTATGCTTTTGGACAAGATCAAGTATGGCCGAAACTTCGAAAGCATACACCACGGCTAGTAATTCTTTCTCCGTAGTGGTGTAATGTGCTTGAGCTTGGTCAAAGTTTTGCTAGCATAGTGTATAGGCCGGAATGTTTCGATTTTCGTTGCCCAAAACCGCACCTATGGCGAAATCACTTGCATCGCACATAAGCTCAAATGGTAGGTCCCAATCGGGGCAACTAGAATTGGTGCTTCCGTGAGCTTCTTCTTAAGAGTTTGAAAAGCTTCAACGCACTCACTAGAGAAGATGAAAGGAGTGTCTTTTCAAGAAGTCGGGTCATAGGCGGGATATTTTTGAAAAGTCGTGAATGAAACGACGATAAAATCCGCATGACCAAGGAAACTTCTAACCCTTTAACGGTTGTGGGAGGAGGTAATTTAGAAATAACATCGACTTTAGCTTTATCAACCTCAATCCCGCTCTTAGAAATTTTATGGCCAAGGACAATTCCTTCTTTAACCATAAAGTGACATTTCTCCCAATTTAGACTAAGATTCGTGTTTTTACAACGTTCAAGCATCTTTTCTAAATGGGATAGACATGTTTGGAAAGAATCCCCAAAGACCGAAAAATCATCCATAAAGACTTCCATAGTCTTTTCGATCATGTCATGGAAAATGGCCATCATACACCTTTGGAATGTACCGGGAGCATTGCATAAGCCAAAAGGCATGCGTCGGTAAGCAAATGTTCCATAAGGACATGTGAATGTGGTCTTTTCTTGATCTTGTGGATCAATGGAAATTTGAAGTAACCCGAAAACCATCGAGAAAGCAATAGTATTCGCTTCCGCTAATCTCTCAAGCATCCGGTCCATGAAGGGTAAGGAAAGTGGTCTTTACGGTGGCTTCATTTAACTTTCGATAGTCAATGCAAACACGCCATCCGTAACCAATCGAGTAGGAATCAACTCGCTTTCATCATTTTCAACAACGGTTATACCACCCTTTTGGGTACACAATGAACGGGCTCACCCAAGGACTATCCGAGATAGGGTAAATCAATCCGCATCAAGAAGTTTGAGAACCTCTTGTTTGATAACATCATGGATTTTGGATTCACTCGCCTCGATGTTGAATCTATTGGTTTAAAGTCATCCTCCATTAAGATTTTGTGAGTACAAAACTCGTGGTTGATACCCTTAATGTCGGAGAGTTTCCAAGCAATTGCTTGCTTGTGTAACTTCAAGACCTTTATGAGAGATCTTTTCATCCTTACTCAAATCTCGAGCAATAATGACGGTAATTTATCATCACCCTCAAGAAATGCATACTCGAGATGAGGTGGTAAGTCCTTAAGTTCAACCTCGTGAAATTCTTCGCTTTTCTCAACCGACTTGACTTCCTTGTTATGAAGCTCGATGGGAGGGAGTGATGATGGATCATTATTAAGCAAATTCTCAATGAGAAGAATATCTCCTCGATGTCAATTGGAGCGTGATCAATTTCCCATGGAACCGAATCACTAGACAAGTATGCTTCAATCTCTTCCAAGATGAAATCACTTTCCTCAAACGGAGTAAGAGAAGGGTGGAAGAGTCGAAATAATAAGACTAGAGATGATGGATCATTTTGAGAAGTTCTTCAATGGGAAGAATGTCTCCCATTGGGTCACAAACATCATCATCCAATCCGGATGAAACTGAAGAGAGTGTAGTTTCATCCACAGAGTTAACAAACTCGATACGATAAACAGATTCCGGAGATGGGACAAGTGGTGTGCTCTTAGAGCTAGCAATTTCCACCACTTCTGATAAAGTCTCCGATTCTAGATCATCATCATCAAGAACACTCTTGACATCCCTGGTACAGCTTTCAAACCATTTGTTTGAACCAGGGTTGATTTTCAAAGCTTTTAGCTCAAAGACGTTTTGGTGAACACTCTTAACCGTGAAATTTGAGAGTGTTGCATTGATTCTTTCGATTTTTGATCAATTGTAGCAACACTGCTTGTATAGAGGTTTGGAGTCTTGGTTAATATTTAACGTGAGCTCTTCGTTGTCAACCCGTATGGTCAACTCTTCAAAAACACATCAATCGAGCACGACTGCTCTCAAGAAAGCTCTCCCAAGATGAGGGAACTCTAGGATCCGCATCAAGTCTACTACAACAAAGTCGATGAAAGTGGAACTTTCCCACTTTCATCACGACATCCTCGGCTATCCCACGTGGACGAGTTACGAACGGTCCGCTAGCTCGAGTGTCATACAAGTGGATGAAAGTTTCGGAAAGACAGATTTCTTCCATACCGAGAGTGGCATGAGGTTAATGCTAGCGCCAAGATCGCCAAGGCGGAGCATTGAACCATCCCCGAGAAATCACACGGATTAGAAATCGCCAGGTCTTCAAGCTTTTGGGAAGCTTATTGAGAAGGACCACGAGCATTGCTCATTGAGAGGAGTTTTAGCCATCTCGATAGCTTATCTTTGTTGGTGAGTAAGCCTTTAAGCGTGGATGCAAATTTAGGCATTAGAACGAGAGCATCAACGGCTTATATCAAAGTGAAGCTCATTGAAGATTTGGAAAAATTTTCCATTTGCTCTTTGTTTTGTCTTTGAGCTTCTCATCATTCATTCTTGATGGGTAGGAAGTCGACTAGACTTTTGAGCCGAATGGAAGTGTTTTCGCTCAAGATTTTCCTCGAACATCGGGTTCCGGACTTAAAGCTTGACCACCAAGGTGGGGACGTGCGGTACCGTGGGCTTGAATAATGCACCTTGTCCGTTGTCTCCTTGGTAACTTGACTGAATGCTACAGGAGGAGGGGGCATTGGAGTCGAAGGTCCATTGTGCGTCTTACCACTACGAGTGGTGACGGCTTTCAACTCGGCATTGGGATTGGGAATAGTATTGCTTGGGAGTCCTCCAGAAGATGATGAAGCTTTGTTCATATTCATGTTCATGAAACTGCTCATCATATTCTTCAACTCATTTGTCTGCCGAGACAGTGTTGTATCAATTTCCCTTTTTAGCTCACCTCTCATGTTATTGATCTGAGTTTGCATTGAACGTATGCTTGTCTCAGTAATTTTCATGAAGTCATTGGGTAAGGGAGCTTGAGGAGGTTGTTGATAACTTTGATGATTTGGAGCTTGATAATGTTGGTTGAAATTGTTCGCTTTTGATTGAAATTTTGAGAGTTATTGAAATTTTGTCCTTGATTCGAACAAAGCGATTTTGATTTCCATGGTTTTGATTGCCATGGTTTTGCACAGAGGAAAACCGGTGGTGTCATACCGCTAGGTGCACAGTAGTGAGGATCACTTGTGGTCGGTATTGATTGTGGTTTACATGCAGACTACGGAGCTTGGTAAAAGAAGCATCGGTTGCTTGACAATCATAATACGCGTGTGGACCACTACAAATTTCACACACCTTGTTTATGGCTTTGATTGGTTCCGCTTATGAATTTCGCTTTTGATTTCCTTCACCTCTTTTATCATACATGGATGATGTCCGTTAGAGCGGTTAATCTGAGCGGCTAACTCGGAAGAGTTACCGGATGAGGAAGCAGGAGTGTTCGAACATTGACTTTGTTATGAGAAATAGGAACTTTAGATTTACTCTCGCAAATTTCAAGCACATCTTTAGGTCTACGATTCAAGATATTGCCACCCGCGGATGCGCTCAAAGAATCTTGATCATTACCGCTCAACCCATTATAGAAGATATTAACTTGTTGAAGCTCCGTGAATTCATGATGGGGCATTTCGAGGAGATCTTTGAATCTCTCCCATGCTCTCCAAAGTTTTCATCGAAATTTTGACGAAATCCGAAATTTCATTTTAAGATTAGTCGCCTTTGATGGAGGAAGAAATAATTAACAAACTTTGAACAAGATCCTCCCAAGTTTCGATGGATCGAGGGGTTCTTTTTCCACCAAACCGGTCGTCCCCTCAAGTGAGAATGGAAATAGCATCATCTTGATCACCTTTTGTGGCACATCCTTGAAATTGATAGTTGCGATCAACTTGTTAAACCAACGGATGTGCATACGGTCTTCTCGATCATCCCCGCGGAATTGATTCGTAGACACAAGTCGATTAAATGTGTCTTCAATTCAAGTGATCGAATTGATTACGGTAAAACGATGGCATCCCATAACCCTCGGTGGGTGCTTGGAGCATTTCCGCCATAGTGCGCTCGTCGCCATATTGTTGATTGAAATAGTACGAATCTCGGGTTCGACTATTTGGGCAAAGACGCTCACGAGAACGCCTTCTTGGAATTTCGCTAGATCACGCAAAGGACTCAATGATCTAGAAGAACGAAAAGATGCACTAGAGTTAACTCTAAGGAAACTCGAGTTAAGGAGAGAAATGGAATTATGAAAATCTTTTAGATGAGAATGAGAATTATGAAGACGTTTTATAAAAATGGGGTGAGGAGAATCTTTTGGGTTTTCCGGTTCAAACGTAGATATCACAACAAAATCAATTAACACAAAATCGAGGCAAAACAACAATGAACTTAACCAATAATCACAATATGAATGGCTTCTTTGAAAAAGGTACACCAATCACAAGGACACAATAGGCAAGTTTTAAATCTTTAGTTCGGGAACTTATTATGGTCGCACCCCAGCTAGGTAGTGCATTGCCTTGGTTTATGTGGTAATCTTTTAAGTTGTTATTATTAAAGAAAACGATGAATCTTTTGTATTTTTTATATTTGATACATATATAGAAACAAAAGCAAAATATTTTGTGTTTTATACGCTTTTAGTCGTTTTTGGGTTTTGGATTTTTATAAGAAAATATGGATATATATATAGATAGATATGGATGATATAAACAAATGAGTGAGTATTCAAACAACTAACTGTAGACGTAAGACAATTAGCACTGACCGCCGCCGCGCCTAAAATTTGATGCGCCGGAACAGTCAAGCTTTTCACACAAGCTCGCCACTTGTGAATGGCGATCGTAAGGAGCTTAAAACGGCTCAGAACGAACTCAATGAAGATCCGAGGAGTATAGTGTTTCCGGTCGTTATGTCCCAAATGAGCTATGCAATGAATTATCAAACGTTAAGTGATCGGAAATTTGAATGAAAAGGATTTGTGATTATTATAACTAAAGGAAAAAGCCAACAAATTACAAAGGCTTAAATGCAAATTAAAGGAAATTAAAAGATAAAATCTATTAAATAAATGCTATCACTATATTTAAAATGTTGTTTTGTTTTTATGTTTTTATAAAAGCGAAATAAAAATCTACGCGACGCATAAATTAAAAAGTGAAACTTACACAATATTAAGCCTAAAAATATGAAAATGATATTTTACAATCCTAATGATAAAAGAAAAGTTTTAGAAAAAGAAAATTATTTTTATGACTATTTAATTAATTATTATTAATTAAAAACTATTTTAACTATTAAATAATTACCTAAAATACAAGAAATTAGGAAATAAAGCTAGAAAAATAAAATTAAGACTTAGAAAATCTAAAATATCAAAATAGAATTTTCAAAACTATTTTTTATTTTTCTGATTATTTTCTATTTTTATGAATTTTAAACTATTAAAAACTAATTAAATTACTAAAATTACAAAATAAACTATGAAAATCTGAAAATTACTTTTTTACTTTTTATATTTATCTAAACCTAAGAAAATTGAAAAATTATTTTTTTGAACCTTTTCTTAATTTTTTGTATTTAAAGCTAATTAAAAAGTACTAAAAACTAATTTAAATTAAGAAAAATAGCAAATCAACTTAGAAAAATCTGAAAATTTCAGGAAAAGTCTAAAATAATATTAGGAAGCTAGGAAAAATAGAAAAACAAAGGCTTAAGTGGAGGATTATGAAACTGATGTCCAAAGTGCTTAACAATAAGCACTAGAAATAAGCAAATGGACACCAAAAGCCACCAAACTGATACACAAGCTACAATATGATAAAAATACTCTAATGAAACTTAAAACAACAAGCTATAACTTCAGAACCACAATTTGCAAAGATTTGATGATTATGAGCTTATAAATTAAAACAGATTCTAGGTGTTACTTGCAACCACAAAATAAGCAATCAAATAAGCTAGACACTAGAAACAAATTATTGGGACCTAAAGTAGACCTGGCTAACTATGTTTAAACCAAAAATCAGACCTTGCCAAGCTCTTATGAGCCCTGTGCACAAGTCGCAAGAATCGAGAAAACTCAAACTTATCTTTGAGACCGTGAGCATGGCATTTGTGACCTAAAAGAAGAGCTTGTTTGGAGCTTATACAAAACTTGTAAAATTTCACAAAATGCTAACAAGTAACAAGACCAGTTTAACTTTATGAAGCTACAAATTTCAATTGAATATGGTTCAAAATGAAGCCATGAAAAATCCTTGCATTTGCCCCAAAAGCAGATTTTAGCAATTGACTTTTGATGATATTGATGAACTTTGACCAAAATGGATTTTAAATCCAATTTTATGACTGATGTTGATGAAATATGAATGAACAAGCACAATGCAAGCAGATTTAACAATTCTAAACACAAAATAATGATCTGCAAATCCAAATTCTCAACAAAGGATCGGTGAGATAGGTTTAAGTGAAATTTTGACTTTGGTGGTGTTTCGCACCCAAACTAAGATGATATGAGTTAAATATAACTCAACAAGCATGAACCAACAGGACTTGATCAATGAATAAACCCTTGGGATGCTTTTTATGATTATTCCAAACACACCTTTATCACAACTGCTTTGTAATTGAAACCGAGCTAAACCCTTACTCGGCTAAAATAAATGATCAAACCGATTATCTAAGTCCTAAATACAAATTAATGAAACAGTTTTGAACTAATTAAAACTACAAATTGAGATTATGCAATAAAACCTTAAAATAACTTACAAAAGTCCTTAGCTACTATAGCTTGAAACCATGAACCAAGGTACCTCTAACCTACTTTATCCAACCCATTGGACTTAAAACCAATCCCAAATCCAGATCGCATCAACCCATTTCCATTTCCATTACCAACTTGACCAAGTTTGACTTTCTTTGACCAAGAACAAAATTGAATTGAAACTTGAATGTGAGCTTGTGAAAAGTCGTAATAAGCTTATACAAGCTTATTTGAGCTTGGAAAGAAACTTCTAAACACTTGTACTTAATATTTTAAAGTTGCGCTTGAAACAAAGGACCATAAAACTTGAATTGTAAACATAGATGAATTTGATGCTTGAAATTAATTGCAATACACTAGAACACTTTAGTTTGATACAATTTAACAAAATATTACAAGTCTTACAATTGGATTGAAAGATTTAACATAAAACGACATAAGTAAAAAATAAAAACTAGTAGACTCCTTTCTTCCTCCTCTTTGCTTCTTTTATAACCCAAAGTCATTCTCTCTCTTCCGAATGTATCCCATCAATCCTTAGCCATTGGATGGCTCAAAATGATCACAACCGCTTAAATGGATTTTGGCGCCAATTTGGTTATTTGACGATAGGTTGAGTGAGGAGGTTAGGGTGCATTAAATGAAGTTGGATGTTAGTTGGAGGTGGGGACATGGTGGAGTGGAATGGAGGAGGGGATGGGAGGCTGGTGAAGTTGCAGGCAGTTGAGATGGTGAAGACTTTGGCGCTTGGTGTGTTTGACCAAGCATTGACCGGAGGTTAATAATAGAAGGGGTCACAATTGCATATTGACAGGGGTCCGTAATAGTTTTGACTAGCCACAATGGTTTAAAGGGTTTTAAACTTCAGGACTAATGTAAATTTCGAAAATTGAGGGCTACTTCGCCGCCATTATGCAAAGATAATCCAAGGGACTAAAAGTGACACTCTCAAAAGTATAAGGACCAAACTTGCCATTTTGCAATTTTCCGGGGCCATTTCGCCAATTTTCAAAGTTGAAGGACTAAACTTGTAATTTTCTCAAAATTTTGACATTTTTCACCAAAGGACTAAATTTGACAACTTATGATTTTAAAAGGACCTTTGGTGATTTTTCTTTGAAATTATGTGCTCGTGGACTGCTTTTTGACAACTTTTGAAACTTGGGGACTAAACCGCAATTTTGAAAATTTGAAATGTTTTCATCCGATTTTGATATTTTGCATTTAAAACACATAAAACACTCGATTTGTGATATTTTCATCATTTTGATGCATTTTGAGTGTTTTCGGATGTTTTGCGCCTAGATTGTACAAAATGATGAGTATTTAGACACTCATCACAATGCTTGATAATTACCAAAAGAACTTTTACGGATAATCCAAATATAGGGTCACATGAACTTGACTCTTGGAACTCAACACTCATCCTATTTTTGTTTAAAACGGCTTCCTCCGAGAATTACTAGTTTAAGACGTGGCACCTCCGAATCTTTCTATATAAAGCATGACACTACTTAGAGAGCAAAAGGTCATAGCATAAGGAATCCGAACTTTCAAGGGTGATGAACCACTTAGTTGTCTAATATTTGATTAAGCATATATTATTCATGTTCATAAAAGGTGGCGGGAGCAAAAAGCCACAAATTACATTCATGAGCTTTTAAGAGTTCCAACTACTCCTTGCTTAACATTCAAATCATTACATAATTTATCATTTTTCGTTCTTGCAAAAGCTTAGCCAATGTTGCTAAGGGGATAGCTAGAGTATGAAACTCGGGTCAAGTCAGAGTCTCCTTGTTCTAGCTTTAGAAAGGGCCACTTTTTATTATTAAAACTTTTTTTTTATTATTATTCTTTTTTGAAATATAGGTCAACGGTGATGTACAAATGCCATACGGTAATCAAGTCCCGTGATAGCACACATACACCGATTAGGACAAGACAAAGGCTAAGTGTAACGTGCCCAATCCCATATTTAGAAATGGACATTGTCCCCAATGTCCAATATGGATGACACATAATGAATCATCGGCCCATTTTACTTAACTCTTAGTTGTGGAATTAGGAGGAATCCCACACTTAGAGTTGGAAAATGGGCTGAAGATAGGCAATAACACATAATAGAGTAGGATAAAATGATAAGAACAAGCGGAATCCCCTGATGCGAGCATGAAGGCGAGCTTGAACAACCTACGAGCATCCAAAAGTGATAGGAAGTACGTGTGATGAACCACTCCAAAAATGCAACCCTACCAAAGAGCAAACACCAAAGAATCCAAACAAAGATGTATAATAAATGTCAACTACACACTCGTCACGACAAATCCTATCAAAATATAGACCCAAGCAAAGATGTTACAAAAAGAATAAAAATTGGGTCGGTTTTTACTGACTCGAAATTAGTTTTTTTTTTTAATAAATTCATAAGGCCTTATGGTTTCAGTTGAAAGGGCGTATCACCTGGAGGTACATTTTTATTCAAAAAGGCATATGCCCTTATGATTTCGAGCGAGAGGTCGTATGACCTAATGCTACAATTTATTCAGAAAGTTTCCAAAGAGCATACGCCCTTATGGTCTCACCCTAGAAGGCCGTATGGTATGCACAAAAAAGGACATAAACATTTGAGAAGGCATAAGGCTGTATGGTTTTCGAGCAGAAGGCCTTATGCCACGATTTTTTTTTTTTTTTTTTTCAAAACTTCTCAAATGCTTATGAAATGCAATCTAACTACTTAAACTAATTAAATATGCAAACTAATAATAAACCAAACTAACTAAACCTTCGAGACATTCCCAAATGTACTCATTTTATTTACGAGTCTTGAGCATGACTCGACCCCAAATTCAATTGTCCTTGGGGTAAAGGTCGAGGTCTCCCTCACCTTGAAACTCAATGGGACCGTCAAAATAATGTTTCAACCGATGTCCATTCACTTTAAAATTACCATTAGGATGATTCAACTCAATTGTACCATATGGGAACACTTGGGCAATTGTGAATGGATCGGTCCACCTTGATCTTAGCTTACCCGGATGAAGTTTAAGACGAGAATTGAAAAGAAGAACTCGATCACCGATTTTAAAATCTTTTGGTTTGATCATTTTGTCATGAAATTTCTTTGTTCTTTCTTTATACAACTTTTGGTTATCATAAGCAACATCTCTTAATTCATCCAACTCATTTAGTTGCAATTTTCGAAAATCACCGGCTTTACTAAGATCAAAACGCTTTGTGCTCAAGCTCAATCGGAAGGTGGCAAGCCTTTCCATACACTAACCGATATGGAGTAGAACCAATGGGGGTTTTATAAGCGGTACGAAATGCCCATAAGGCATCATCTAACTTTTCTGCCCATTCCTTTCGGTTCTTACCGACGGTTCTTTCCAAGATTCTCTTAATCCCACGGTTAGTAACTTCCACTTGACCACTCGTTTGTGGGTGGTAAGGTGTGGCAAATCTATGGGTTACCCCATATTTCAATAAAGAATTTTCTAAAACTTTGTTACAAAAATGAGTACCCCTATCACTTATTAAGGCTTTAGGGGTTCCAAATCTTGAAAATAATTGTTGTTAAAAATTTCACCACAACCCGAGCGTCATTTGTGGAAAGAGCTTTTGCTTCGGCCCATTTTGAAACATAATGAACGGCAACCAAGATATACTTGTTGCCTTTTGATGGTGGAAAAGGGCCCATAAAGTCGATGCCCCAAACATCAAAAATTTCACAAACTTGCATGATTTGTTGGGGCATTATACATGTTTTTATATAAGAAATACCCGCATTTTAACTTAATAAAATAGCAAAGTTATGGTTTTTATTGCAAATATTACGTTTATTTGTTATTTTATTTTTAAGGTACGTTCGAGAAATATTGAAGCAAAAGAGAGAAATTTTGGAAGCTAAACGAAGATTATTGAAGCTCGGATGAAGCCTAAAAATTAATTGTAGTGCAAGCCGGCCCGGATCCAAAGAAGAATAAAGAAATTAAGATGCATTACATTCCACTATTGGATTAGTAGTCTAGTGGTAACGCATCCTCGGCGAGAGCTTCTGGAGTTCGAATCCGTCTTTTGGCACTTTTTAATATTATTTTGCAGCTGGGTCCCGTCACCACGTGTCAGGCCATTATTGGCTAGCCATCACTTGTGGATCCTACCTCCCAACGGCACAAAATTGCAACGGATAAAATTTTTGAGTGGGAGAGCTATAAATGGGATTGATGAGCATTAATGAGGGATTCATCTAGCTATCATTTTTTTTTACGCAGCTTTTTTTCATTTTTGTTCTGAAACCTTGTCTTCAGCATTTAATAAATGTAAACTCTCATTTACTTTTCCTTAACTCACATTTAAGTGTGATTTATGTTTCGAGATTTTATGAAGTTACTGTTTTACTTTAATTATTTTTGTCATTAGCTTATTATTGTTTATCTATTAGCTTAAATTTATAAAAGTTAATTTTTTTTAATACCTTTCTTACCTTAAATCTTATAAATTGTCAATTTTTTTTTATAAATGTCATCATTTTTAGTCATTTTAATTTATAAAGTTTCGATCTTTTAGTTATAAAACTCTTTTTTTTATCAAGTCTTTTTATCAAAGTTTTAATCTTTTTATATTTTTAGTTTAATTTTTCTTTTAAAAATCAAGTTATAAAACTCATTTTTTATGTTTTCTAAATTAACAAGTTGCAAACTTTATTCATGTCACCACCTCAAATTCACTTAAAGATTCAAGCTTTGGATGATTAATAGAAGATTAAGGGTTATTAAAGTGTTATTAAGGATAATTATTGGGTATTAAGAAGTACTTCGGGTTAAGTATGGAGCTTGATGTGGTTTTAGTTTAGTGTTCTTATCGTCGCCGTTATGCTTAAACCATATCCGGTGCTCTCTTATCCTTATTTTTACCTTCTTTTTATTATGTTAATTGCTATGTTTCGTTTAATTAGTTTTGCCATGCTTAGTTTTATTTTTATGTCTTTTAGCTTCAGTAGGATGTTAGAGTAGAATTTTCCCTTTAGCTTATCTCGTAGTTTATCTTTAGCTTTCCTTAGTTTTTATTGCCTTAGATCCCCTTTAATTTTCCTTTTAGTCTATAATTATAAAATAACCCACAAATTGATATATCTAAGCATCCAACATGAACCAAAACACGAGTCTCAAATTCATCATTCCTTTAGAATGACAACCCGGGAGATCTATACTTGCCAAGATACTTTTGTATTTAGGTTTGTATAATCTTTCCATTTTTATAAATTATTTTTGGTGGGCTCCAACGACCAACATCAAAATGGCGCCGCTGCCGGGGGATGGTGCACGATTCTTGCGTTAAAGTTTAAGTTAGTGCCTTAGAGATCCTTTTACAAGAATTCCTATTCTTGTGAGAGTTTATTTTCATCGTTCTCGAACAAAAAATAAAAAATAGAAAAATAAAAAAATAATTTGTTTTTCATTGTGTTTTCTATTTTTCCTATAAACATAAAAACCCAAAAATATTTGTTTTTCAATTTTTTTCAAATTATAAAAATAAAAAAAAAATTTTCCTCTTATTTTACTATCTTTTAAAAAATGTTAATAATTGCAAAAATATTTTTCATTCTATTTTATTCTTCTTTTCTTTTATATATAATAAAAATCCAAAAATAATCTTCGTTATCCTCTTGAATGTTTAATTCTTATTTCTTTATCCTCTAATTTGTTAAATTCTTCACCATGCTTGATTCTTCACCATATGATCCCCATGATCCTCGGACCATGGAGGATTTTTATCGTCCGTCACTTATTGGGAGAGGAGGACCGATCGCTCCGACAACCAATTTTGTATTGAAAAATCATATGATTGAGCATATTCAACAATATTGCCAATTCCATGGATTTGAAGATGAAGATGCGAACCATCATTTAGACAAATTTCTATCGATCACTCAATTCATCAAGCAAAATGGAGTTTCTCAAGATATCATCCGTTTGAATCTCTTTCCATTCTCTTTAACCCACGAAGCTGAATCTTGGTTTTATACTCTTAAAACTCATTCAATTCATACATGGGAAGAGATGTTCCTCAAGTTTCTTTCAAAATACTTTCCATATTCTAAAACGCTGCAGCTTAGGAAAGACATTCTAAATTTCCAGCAATTGTCAAATGAATCAGTATTTGAAGCTTGGGAGAGATTCAAATCATTGATACAGAAATGTCCTGATCATAGAATTTTGCTTCTTGATCAAATCCTAACCTTTTATCATGGCATAAATATGATTGATCGAGACAAAATCATGTTGGCTGCCGGAGGTAATCTCATGCGAAAAACACCTCAAGAAGCTTATGATTTAATCGAGAATATGACACATCATCACTATCAGTGGGACTCCGAGGTCCATTATCACTCTACCACTGATTTGAGTGATCATCATTCTGATTACATGTCCGCAGAGATTGCACAAATTGAGGTCCTTGGCAAGAAAGAAAGTTATATAAGTCAACATTGCCAGCAAGGACCAGGTCATCCTAACACTATTTACTTTTCAGACTCCGATGAAAGTGATGAGGATGAACCTTTTGAAGAAGAGAACTCAAATATAAATCCACTTATTGAGGACCCTTCAGATACCTTTTTAATGGGGGGCAAGGAAGTCGAAGTCAATCCTCCTAAGGAAATTAATGACCTTGTTCCAATCCCAAGGGTATCCGAGGAACCCTTTGATCTTCCTGATTCTACCTCAGAAACATTCAATATGACTATCACAAATCCTTTGTTTGATTTCGATTCTGAATTTACTCTCAAATCAGATAATCCAATCTTTGATATTCAGAACAAGGAGATTGATGAGTCTAATACGGAGACGACAATGGACGAGGTGCAAAATTCTAGCCCACAAAGTACCGCACATGTCCCACCTCCGTATATCCCTCATGAGGTGTTTGTAGATCATGACCCAAAGAGCTTTAATGATAATTTAATGATTAAGGAAAATTTGAGTTTCACCTTTAAGGATAGCATTTATCTTTCTCTCATATATGTTATCAGAATTTTCCTTCCTTTTCTCACATATGATGTGAATTCTCCTCTTCTTCACTCTTTCGGGAGTGAGGATACCATTTTTGACCCCGGCATCTCAACTTATAATTTATATTTAGAGCCGTGAGCATCTCATCGGGGTGGAACTTTCATATGCTTAAATGTTTGTCCAAACATCTTGAATGAAAGTCCGATGGAGATTTTCTCTTCCACTTGCTTCCCCATGACTAATTAAATTCGGGGCGGGTCAAGCTAACGACTCGATAAAAAAAACAAGCGCTTCTCGGGAGGCAACCCGTGTTTTCAAAATTGAATAAGTAGTTTATCTACATTTAGGTTTATGTTAAAGTAATTTTGTTTTTCTTTTATTTAGGAATAAAACCTAGTTGTAGTGTTTTGATCCTTGTATCAGTCCCTCTACTACATTATACTATGACATTTCTTTTGAGTTTCAGGACTTGTATGAAATTGTCACATTTTGGACGTGATATTTGGACATGGAACGCTATGGGCATTTATCTTCTACATTATTATTTGCTTGGTCGATTGATTCCGGGATCATGTAATTTTTCTTGGAAGTTGAGGTTGAGCTCGACTATGCTTATTCGCTTACTACCGATCTGCGAGCCTAAACTAGGGAGTTTTACATTCTCGATAATTATTTGAATTGCTTTGGACTCCCGTCTCCACACTTTTAATTGCACATTGCTCTTTTCGCTCTAAGTGTTGGGTACGTCCCATTATTTAGAACATCGAGGACGATGTTTGATTCTAAGTGTTGGGTGGGTTTTGATCGCATTTGTACCTACTTGTTTGTTTTGAGCAACCCCAAAATTGTGCCAATTTTTTCAAAAATTTTAAAATGTTTGCCAAATTTTTCAATTTTCGAATTTTGCCAAAAATTTTAAATTGTTTTGGAATGAAAAATAAATAAAAAATAAAAATAGCAAAAATAAAATAATGGTTTAATTTTGGGGCGTCGTTGAACATTAAGCTTTTTAATAACTCTTAAGTTAATTTTACATCGGTTCTTGTTTGATGAGATGTGTGATTGATTTGGATTCAAGTTTTTACTTAGCTTAAGGTTTTTGATGATTTTGCTCGAGGACGAGCAAAGCTTAAGTGTTGGGTAGTGATGAAATCACGTTTATACATGTTTTTATATAAGAAATACCCGCATTTTAACTTAATAAAATAGCAAAGTTATGGTTTTTATTGCAAATATTACGTTTATTTGTTATTTTATTTTTAAGGTACGTTCGAGAAATATTGAAGCAAAAGAGAGAAATTTTGGAAGCTAAACGAAGATTATTGAAGCTCGGATGAAGCCTAAAAATTAATTGTAGTGCAAGCCCGGCCCAGATCCAAAGAAGAATAAAAGAAATTAAGATGCATTACATTCCACTATTGGATTAGTAGTCTAGTGGTAACGCATCCTCGGCGAGAGCTTCTGGAGTTCGAATCCGTCTTTTGGCACTTTTTAATATTATTTTGCAGCTGGGTCCCGTCATCACGTGTCAGGCCATTATTGGCTAGCCATCACTTGTGGATCCTACCTCCCAACGGCACAAAATTGCAACGGATTTAATTTTTGAGTGGGAGAGCTATAAATGGGATTGATGAGCATCAATGAGGGATTCATCTAGCTATCATTTTAATTTTTTTTTTACGCAACTTTTTTTCATTTTTGTTCTGAAACCTTGTCTTCAGCATTTAATAAATGTAAACTCTCATTTACTTTTCCTTAACTCACATTTAAGTGTGATTTATGTTTCGAGATTTTATGAAGTTACTGTTTTACTTTAATTATTTTTGTCATTAGCTTATTATTGTTTATCTATTAGCTTAAATTTATAAAAGTTAATTTTTTTTAATACCTTTCTTACCTTAAATCTTATAAATTGTCAATTTTTTTATAAATGTCATCATTTTTAGTCATTTTAATTTATAAAGTTTCGATCTTTTAGTTATAAAACTCTTTTTTATCAAGTCTTTTTATCAAAGTTTTAATCTTTTTATATTTTTAGTTTAATTTTTCTTTTAAAAATCAAGTTATAAAACTCATTTTGTATGTTTTCTAAATTAACAAGTTGCAAACTTTATTCATGTCACCACCTCAAATTCACTTAAAGATTCAAGCTTTAAATGATTAATAGAAGATTAAGGGTTATTAAAGTGTTATTAAGGATAATTATTGGGTATTAAGTACTTGGTTAAGTATGCGACTTGATGTGGTTTTAGTTTAGTGTTCTTATCGTCGTTATGCTTAAACCATATCCCGTGCTCTCTTATCCTTATTTTTACCTTCTTTTATTATGTTAATTGCTATGTTTCGCTTAATTAGTTTTGTCATGCTTAGTTTTATTTTTATGTCTTTTAGCTTCAGTAGGATGTTAGAGTAGAATTTTCCCTTTAGCTTATCTCGTAGTTTATCTTTAGCTTTCCTTAGTTTTTATTGCCTTAGATCCCCTTTAATTTTCCTTTTAGTCTATAATTATAAAATAACCCACAAATTGTGATATCTAAGCATCCAACATGAACCAAAACACGAGTCTCAAATTCATCATTCCTTTAGAATGACAACCCGGGAGATCTATACTTGCCAAGATACTTTTGTATTTAGGTTTGTATAATCTTTCCATTTTTATAAATTATTTTTGGTGGGCTCCAACGACCAACATCAGGGCATCTCATTTTTGAAAGAAATTGTGCCTTGCCTTTGGCAAGCATCACATGATTTTAACAAAATATGAGTGTCCTTGTAGATAGAAGGCCAAAAGAATCCCGAATCGAATACTTTCTTCGCCGTGCAATTTGGACCATGATGACCACCGGTAGGACCTTGGTGACATTCCGTTATGATCTTCCTCGCCTCTTCAGCAATTACAAATCTCCTAATTACTTGGTCGGCTCCTATCCTAAACAAATATGGATCTTCCCAAAAGTAATTTTTCAAATCCTTAAAGAACTTCTTTTTTTCTTGATAGCTCATATCCTCCCTTAAAATTCTACCCGCTAAGTAATTAGCATAATCCGCAAACCATGGGGTACCATCTTGGGCAAATGAACCTAGGGGTTGATTTGTTGCTATACTTAACAAATATTCATCCAGAAATTGATCATTGATCTCCTTTTCTTCTAACCTCTCTAAGAATGGGTTTTCAAGCCTAGACAAGTGGTCGGCGGCTAAGTTTTTGGCTCCCCTCTTATCCCTTATCTCTATATCAAACTCTTGAAGTAGTAAGATCCACCTAATTAGTCTAGGTTTGGCGTCTTGTTTTGCAAATAAGTACTTCAAAGCCGAATGATCCGTGTAGACAATGGTTTTGGATAACACTAGGTAGGACCTAAACTTATCAAAAGCGAACACTACCGCTAACAATTCTTTTTCCGTGGTGGTGTAGCTCTCTTGAGCATCCGTCAATGTCTTGCTTGCATAATAGATTGGTTGAAAAGGATTCCATGCCTTTTCCTAAAGCGGCTCAAGCGCATAGTCACTAGCATCACACATTAGTTCAAATGGTAGCTCCCAGTGGGGCTACCATGATTGATGCATAATGTGAGTTCGTGTTTAAGACATTAAAAGCACTAAGAAATTCATTTGTAAAACAAAAGGCGATCTTTTCAAGAAGTTGTGTCATTGGTCTTGCAATTTTAGAAAATCTTTTATAAACCTTCTATAGAAACTCGCATGACCAAGAAAACTTCTTATGGCCTTTACCGAAGTAGGGGGAGGAAGTTTTGAAATTGTTTCAATTTTTGCTTTATCGACCTCCATTCCCAATTTGGAAATTTTGTGACCCAAAACGATGCCCTCTCGAACCATGAAGTGATACTTTTCCCAATTAAGAACTAGGTTAGTGGCTTCACACCGAGAGAGCATATTTTTAAGATTGTTTAAACAAGAATCAAAAGTATTACCAAACACGGAGAAGTCATCAATAAACACCTCCATAGAAGACTCGATCATGTCATGAAATATGGCCATCATGCATCTTTGAAATGTAGCCGGGGCATTGCAAAGCCCAAAAGGCATCCTTCTATAAGCGAATGTACCATATGGACAAGTGAAAGTGGTCTTTTCTTGATCTTCGGGTGCTATGGGAATTTGGAAGTAGCCCGAAAATCCATCCAAGAAACAATAAAACTCATTTCCCGCCAACCTCTCTAACATTTGATCAATGAAAGGAAGGGGAAAGTGATCCTTTCGGGTAACATCATTCAACTTTCTATAATCTATGCAAACTCTCCATCCCGTAACGGTTCTTGTAGGCATTGGCTTGTTCTTCTCGTTCATCACAACGGTCATCCCACCCTTCTTAGGAACTACTTGAACCGGGCTAACCCATGGTGAGTCGGATATGGGATATATCAAACCCGCATCAAGTAATTTCACTACTTCCTTCTTCACTACTTCTTTAATGTTTGGATTAACCCTCCTTTGATGTTGAACAACGGGCTTGTAATCCTCCTCCATTAGAATTTTATGAGTACAATATGATGGATTTATTCCTTTGATGTCGGATATCTTCCATGCAAATGCCCTCTTGTGTTCTTTAAGTACCCCAAGTAACTTCTCCTTCTCAACTGCCGATAAGTCTTTAGCAATGATAACCGGTAGTTTGGAATCCTCTGCAAGAAAAGCATACTCCAAATGACTTGGAAGGTCTTTGAGTTCTAGTGAGGGTGGATCTTCAATTGATGGTTTCAATTTAAATGCATTATCTTGTGGGAGTTTCTCAATTTTGGTGATTAGAGGTGCATCCACGGTTAGGAGGTCTTCAATCAATTCTAATTCCTCATTCCCCAACTCAAAATGATATGATTCAAACAAATCATCACCCCCATATCAAAGTAGGAAGGTTCCATACTCTCTATATCATTTTCTTCAATCAAGTAAGGCATACACCCATATGGTGGAAGGGCAGAAGGCCTTATACTAAATGTTGAGGTTTGGGCAGATTATGTGGAAGGAGCATACGCCCTTCTGAAATTTTGGTAAGGGCGTATGATCTGGTGGTTTGGTATACGGCCTTTTGGTGAAAACCCATAAGGGCGTATGGTACTCTTAACAGCTTTTGTCCAAATTGGCTTCTCCACTATACCGCTATATGCAGTACTAACAGAAGGCCTTATGGCCCCTGCACCAACACTTTGGTCAATCATTTCTTCGGTTAAGTTTTCAATACCCTCAACATAGTAAAGTTCATCATCACTTTCTTTTGGACGTTTCATTGATTCCGAAAGATCAAATACCATTGATTCATCACCAACTCTAAGTGTGAATTTCTTATCAAATACATCAATCAAAGCTTTTGAAGTCATGAGAAATGGTCTTCCAAGAATAATGGGAACTTGCACATCTTCATCCATATCCAAAATTACAAAATCGGTAACCAACATATCTTCGGCTATACCCTTAGGATACCTATAGGTATGATCCGCAAGTCTAATGCTCATCCTAGTCGGTGTGAGTTCCTTTGAGGCTATCTTCTCAAATAAAGAATAAGGCATCATGTTGATGCTAGCACCCAAGTCAACCAATGCTTGCTTAACCGTATTGTTTTCAAGACCACATGGCAAAGTAAAAGGACCCGAATCATCCATCTTCTCAGGTATTTTATTCAACACAATAGCCGAACAATTGGCATTTAGCTCTACATTAGACAAGTCTTCAAGCTTACTCTTGTTAGAAAGCAAGTCCTTAAGAAACTAGGCATATTTAGGCATTTGAGCTAAAGCCTCTCCAAAAGGGATGTTCACATGAAGTTGTTTGAACATTTCAAGAAATTTGCCATATTGCACCTTTTGTTGTTGATTTCTTAATCTTTGAAGATAAGGAATTGCGGGCACATATGGTTTAAGAGGTGGTGGAACATATGCGGTACTTCCTTGGAAATTTGGTTGCATCTTGTCCACTTGAACGCCATTTTCACTCGAACCTTGATTCTCCTTCACTACCTCTTCTTCTTCTACTACTACCTTCTTGCCCTTCGGCTTCTTCACAACCATTTCCTCTTCCATTTCAACCTCATCTCCTTTATCCGCTTCAACATTTTTCTCAATCACTTCCCTTGTATTATCCTCCCCCGTATCCATGTTCCTTTTTCCTCTTTGATTTCTAGTGAAAACCGCCTTCGGATCCTTGGGGTTTTGTTCGGTGTTACTAAGAAGACCACCTTGGGGCCTTTCTTGAAGCATTTTGGAAATTTGACCAATTTGGTTTTGTAAGTCTTTGAGAGTGGCTTGTTGATTTTGAAGTGTAGAATCAACTTGGTTGTTTTAGCTTTTGATTGTTACAAAACTTGGTCATCATCGCCATCAAAGGGTCGTTGGTTGGGGTTGGTTGTGATTGTGAGTTTTGTGGAT
This sequence comes from Chrysanthemum lavandulifolium, assembly GCA_022545495.1. Classification (NCBI taxonomy): domain Eukaryota; kingdom Viridiplantae; phylum Streptophyta; class Magnoliopsida; order Asterales; family Asteraceae; genus Chrysanthemum; species Chrysanthemum lavandulifolium. The sequence goes on from CM040241.1 coordinate 207,015,682, forward strand.
AAGGTACTTGTTGTTGATGTTGGTAATTTTGAGGATCTTGGTTGTTTTGGTAGTTTTGAGATTGGTTATTTTGGTAGTTGGATTGGTATTGGTTACGGTTTTGACTTTGGTTTTGGTTAAAAGGTTGTTGTTGGGATTGAAATTGTCAGTTTTGGGATTGGTTTTGATAAGGTGGGTTTTGTTGTTGATTATGGAAGTTTTGTTGTTGATTTTGGTAATTTGAACGGTTTTGGTTAGAACTTGAGCTTTGGTTTAAACCGGGAGGATTTTGAGTGTTGTTTGAACGATATGAGAAATTGGGGTGTTTCTTCCAATTCTCATTGTAAGTGTTTCCATATGGGTTGTCTTGAGGCTTGAAATGGTACTTCCTCTCCCTTGGCCCATATCTTGAAATTCACCCAAAATGCATTAACATCCTCCTCTTGATTCAAATACCCTTGCCCTTGGCATTCCCTAGTTGGATGTGCTCCTCCACACTCGTTACAAACTTCTTGAACTACATTCATCGGCTTTTGCATGGTTGCAATTTGCTTCCCAAGTGTTTGAATTTGTTGAGTAAGAGCATTGATGGCCTCATTTTGACTTGAACTACTAGCACCACTAGAAACTTCAGTTTTGTTCCTTGAGGTTCTCACTTTAGCCTTGTTTTCAATTATAATCAATGCTTCTTGAGTATTACTAGACAACAAATTGCCTCCCGCCGCCGAATTGAGCGAGTCTTGATCAAATTGATTTAAACCATTGTAGAAGGTGTCTATTTGATGTAGATCCGAAAAACCATGATGAGGATACTTCCTTAACAAACCCTTGAACCTTTCCCATGCTTCGCTAAATGTTTCATTGAAAGCTTGTTGAAATTGAGTTATGTCATTCCTAAGACTTGTAGTTCTTGAAGGAGGGTAGAATTGATTCACAAATTTAAATACACAATCTTCCCAAGTCGTGATTGAATTTGGAGGTTCCTTTTTTAACCATCTTCGTGCGGCTCTTTCTAATGAAAATGGAAACAAGATTAACCTCACAAAGTCTTGGGGGACTTGGTTTAGTTTGATGGTTTGGGTTAATTTGGTGAATCTTTTTATGTGAGAATGTGGGTCGTCATTCTCAAATCCATGAAAGGGATTATTGTTAATAAGGTTTAGTAACCCGATTTTCAACTCGAATTGATTAGCTACAACCACGGGTACTAAGATAGCATCTCCAACAACTTTGGCTGGTGCTTGAAGAAGTTCTTCCATTGGTTTCAATTGATCGCCCATATTGTTGTTTTGTGGTGGGGGCTTTGGTTATTGGGTGGTGGAGGATTTGACATAAATTATCTATCTAAACTAGGACCTGATGTACCCAATTGTTCAATTTGACGTGAATTCCGAATCTCTCTCAACCTTTGATGAAGAACTCTTTCCGGATCGGATAAAGGACTTGGAAAATATTCTGGTGGATTGTTTCGGGTCATGCACTACAAAACTAAAACACAAGGAAACAAACGAGATCCAAACAAGATAATATATATAAAAAGCAAGTAACTTCTTAAAGAATAAATTCTTCAAGAAGGATCAACTAAACTACAAAACTAATAATTTTTTTCAAAAGATGATTTATGGCTCCCGTGGCGCCAAAAACTTGATGTGTTTTAATACTTGTAAAATAAACTGTGGAAATTACCAAACTAGAGACTACACACAACTGGCAAGTGCACCAATCGTATGTAATATAGTAAAGTAAGGACCGGTTTTATCGTCCCAAGGAAGCCAAAATCAAATCAAGATACTTAATGTTCGTTTTATATTTAGTTATGAAATGGGTTTTTTTTTTGTTTTTATAAACTATTAGAACTAAGCTAAATTAATTTAAACTAAGAAACGACCTTAAAAATACTTAACTAATTAAAGTTTGAGAAAAAATAATCTAGAAAGAATGCTTGCTTAGATAGACTTCACTTGGGTTGGATAATACTCGACATGGTGGAATTGTACGATTTAGGTTACAAATGTGGTTAGACTTTGAGGGTCTTCATCGTCTACCCCTAACAATTATTGGAAAGTGCTACAAGGGTCTTTGTAAACACCATCTCAAATTATGCTTTTAAAACCAATCTTTGATTCCACAAAATGTTTGATATTTAGATTCCAACTACACAAATGGTCATATGTGTAACTAAACAATATTCAAAAATATAGTTTACCTCCTCAACAAGTCCCAATAATCCTTGGTCTAGATTAAAGTCTCCACTAAGCATAGACAATTAGTGAAATAAAAATGACTTTCAAAAGAAGTTGGTCTACAAGCTTAATCCAATCATTCATAGACTCATTAGTTGATAAACATAAACTTTGAATAAAGAAGACATCAAAACATTCATTTCATCAAAAACCCCAAATGGGTTTTGAAAAATCACACCATGTTTGTATTATCCAACCATAAGCTACATCTAATCTAAGCAAACATTAAAAGACTACTCACTCATAAAGAGTTATTCAAACAAACAAGTAAAGAAAATGATACAAGACATAATCATAAATCAAAAGTCAAGATTAACCGTTGGATTACAATAATGTTTGCGGGAATCAAAATGTGTTATTCTCCTCTCCAATTACTCCAAAAAGCCCCAAAAATCTCCAAAGAATAGTTTTGAGCCGTCACTTGGTTGTGTGTGGAAGAGAATGCCTAAAGAAACCCTAAAAATGGGTTTTTATACCAAGTATGCAGGCACCATACGCCCTTCCAGAGATGGGGCATAAGGGCGTATGACCTGGTGAAATAGGCATTCTTCATACGTGGAGCATAAGGCCTTCTGCTATAGGCATATGGTCTTCCACCTGGAAATGTGTTCTTCAATCTTCAAGTAGCATAAGGCCTTCCAGATTAGGACACATGGGCTTATGGTCTTCTAAGCATATCCAATCTCGAACATCTTCAATGCTATCCATCTCCAATCCAATCCATCCGCATCAAATCATCATTAACCTTACAAAACAACTTTTAAACATAATTAAGCACATATTTCATCAAACAAGAACTAATATGAGCCTAAATCATGAGATATTGCCTTGTAAAATAAGAGTAATTTAAACCATATCACCGCCAACAAAGGGATAACAATCGTGATTCTCAACCTCGAACCGTCAATCCGCCCCCAAAAACTCGACAAAAGTGGAAGAATCCGAATTCAAAAACCATGAGAGAATTATGATCGCTCAAAAATCAACGAATGATTTTATCAAAAATGAGTTTTTCAATCTCAAAGCCAAAGTTGAGCAAGGACAGAAAAATCATCAAGCCTCTATCCAAGACCTCGAATACAAATTTGGTAGATTTTCTGACCAACTTTCCTCTCGAGCATCTGGTTCGTTACCAAGTAACAACCAATCCAATCCAAAACCGTCAAACGATAAAACGTACCATCCACCGCAAACAAGAAATGAGCATATCAATGTTGTATTCACAAGAAGGGGTCTCTCGTACGATCCACCAACAAATCCAAACGAAAATGCTCCTATCACCCAAGATAGTGAGGATGAAGCTGAGGAAACCAACCCAACCCAACCCAACCCACCAAAAAGAAAACCGTCTCACCTATCAAGGCGTACACACCAAAAATTCCATATCCTCAACGCCTTAAGAAATAAAAAATGGAAGAGCGATATAAGAAGTTCATTGAAATAATAAAAGAGGTTAGACTCAATGTTCCCCTCGTTGATGTCTTAGCCGGAATGCCCAATTACGGGAAATTTTTTAAAGAACTTCTTAACAACAAGAGCAAGTTAGAGCAAATATCAGCTACCTTCTGTAACACCCCCAAAATCACAATGTGACAGCGGAAGACTATTTGGGGTATTACTTAGAGGATCATAGTCATAAGTTATAGAAAACGACTCTAAAGAGACGTTTTTAATAAAAGATTGTTACCATTTCATAAAACTCAATGTTTTGGAACACAAGAGAAAATACCACCAGTTTTGAAGTTACATAAAAGATAGTTCAAATGTTTACGAAATGATAACTTTATTAAAAAAACAACACCACTTCCAACGTCCCATGACGTCCACTCCGCGCCTTCATGATATCCTAATTAGTACCTGAGATGAACATGCTTAAAAGGTCAACAAAAAGTTGAGTGATATTCATAGGTTTAAATAAATGGTTGAACACAAGTAAGAGATGATAATTGCTTCGAATACAATTACCATGGAAAACATAGATTATTATTATGCACTAAGCTCATGACACCAAACTAACTGCATACACCTAATTCTTGGTGTAAGTATTAATATTGCCTCGGATGGAATTGCCAATTCCATAGTTAACCAAATATAGTGCGCCCGGGTATTTCGATAACCGAGTCGGGGTCGTTAATTCCCATAGTACTATCCACAATATTCGCGTTCACTCGCAAGTGATTAATGGTTCATGATGTAAGGGACTTATGGCAGGCAACTTAGGCTATAATAATAATGATCAGGCAAGCATACAGTTTAAGAAAAGACTTGTGTTCTAGTTTATAGCATGCATCTCCCTCGCGGGGTTTGATAAACAAGTAAAAGCGAGGCTATGAACTCACCTTAGCAAAGTAGTATCCGAGTAGTGAAAGAGTCAAGTAAATGATGCACCAAGTACCGTCACGCGACCTATAATTTGTATACCAATACTTTAATTAATACGTTTGTATTTTGAATTGATAATATTTATATACACCAAAAGTTTAAGGTATTTATGTTGTGTGTCGTTTATTATTGAACATGGTTAACTTTGGCTCATGGAAGTGCTTAGGTATACACAAAAGTATTGAAACGGTTGAGTCTTGGGTTCGTCAGTAACGGAAGATGATGTACGGAAAATCAAACAAATAGTAAACATATTTAAATCTTAAAGACGTCGCATTATATATATATATATATATATATATATATATATATATATATATATATATATATATATATATATATATATATATATATATATATATATATATATATATATATATATATATATATATATATATAAGGAAAGTAATAGTTTTATTATAATGGTAAAAATAAAATAAATTTCCGTTTTATATGTTATAATGGTCTTTTAGAAAAATGGGTATGACTCGTTTATATGTCTAAAATATATTTGATGACGAAGTGTAGGAAATTATTATTGTTTTAAAATAAATCTCGTTTTGTATGAATTAAAAGTTAATTGTATTTCGTTATTCGTTTATATCATATGTTTATAAAATGAGGTATCGTGAAGTAATATTGAAAATAATTATGTCAAACCGGGTAGGCGAGCTAGTTGTGAACGAGGCGTGAGAAGGATCGAAAAGGCAAGTAATCGTAGTACGTTTAGAATGACGATTTTTGTTGTGCTTAGTGTCATGTAATTTATTTGTTTGCCTCACTTTGTAAACCCTTATGTTTCAAAAGAAATTTGTGTACATAACTGTTTTCGGAAATGAATGTACATTAAATGGGCTTTAGCCCAACTAGTTCTTGACATGGAGTTAGACCCAAGATATCAACCTAGGTTGTGGCTCGTGGCCCAGGTCGAGGCCAAAACCAAACGCACCCATATGAGAAACAAAGAGAAGTAAGTTTTGAAGCAGGTTCTGTTTTCGTATTCCATTGAGGACAAAGGGAGGATAGTCAAGTGAAACAAAGGAGCATCATACGTAGGTTTGACGACATAACATAAACAAAAGATGTTATACCTAGACTTGTATCATCGACGAGGCGACAGGTTCGAACACAAGATACACAACTCGTGAGTCAAGGACTCACATTCAACACTAAAAGACTATACTAAGTGTCACGAACCAATCGTGTCCTTAGTCGAAAGAAACATGTACACCCTTAGGCGTGTTCGCGACCCAAGCCCTTCTTACTTGTGTAATTGACTTGAACCAAACATACCCTTGGTGCGATGGCGTGAGACCCTTTTGACTGAGTGAAACAACCACAACCAGTTTAACATAGCTCGCGTTTATATAACTTGAGTAGCTTATTTTTGTTTGGCTAAACTGTGAATTAAAGATTTTATAAACTCATGGTATACATTCGACCTCGCAACGTGTCACAAACCAACTCGACCTTATGGGGCAGTAGGACTTGCGACGGAGTTGTGGCCCAGCAGCCTTTCGGCGTGTCTGCTTTACCCAACTCCAAACCCATTTAACCAAAACATATTAGCTTGAAATCTTGTTTTAACCATTTTATTAGAACCTCATGTGGTCTCGACAACAAGTCAAGGGAAAAGAGCAAAGGGTGAAATTATATTCTACTTATCAAAACCAAGAAGACATACCACTGTGGTTCGACCACAGTGGGTTTCGACCCATAACATCATCCAACTTAAGCTAAATAACCACTTTCACTACCCAAGCCAATATAGTTTCTTTTTTTGTAACGTTTTTAATTCTTTGCCACACAATACCAACAAAAACATAGATAACAACTCACAAAATCAAATTAGAACATCAATCTCATTAACATCTTGACATTGAATATTACAAGAAGAAAGATTAATGAAACCTTACAAATACGAAGTCGATCGGAAGGGAAAACAACAAAGTAGAGCAAACCCGCCAAGCCGAATCCACAGGAACCACTTAAACACCTCAAGCACTCTTTTAGTTTTTCTTTTGATTTGAAAGTTGTGGTATCTAACATGTGGATTGGTGAGGGTATATAAAGGAGTAAAATGAGTAGTTTGACTTAGTACTTTCGAAAGTGGGGATGAGATATTGGTCTTCTTTGAGCAATAGCATCAGGTCTTCACGTGGCTCCTCTGTCTTCGTCTTCAGCCGTGGTCCAAAGAGGACAAAGGGTCCTTTGTTGTTGTCGATTTCTTCATGGGATAAGCCAAGAATGGTTTCAAGAATGGTTTAAGGTTAACTTTTGATGTAGGGAAAGGAGTTTGGAGGGTTAGCTATTTTTGGAGGGGGATGAGCAGCGTGCGCAGGGGAGTGGGGAAGAGAAGGAGGCGAAAATGGAGGTGAGAAGGGTAGCAGGGTTTTCAGAAGTCAGAAAGAAAGAGAGAGTGGGTTTGTGGGGATAAGGAATATGTTTTTGTTTTATTTTATTTTTGTAATTTAGTTATTAGTAAAAAAAAGTAGTAAGTATTTATTAATTGTGTATAAATATTGTACATAATGTATTTCGTGCTCCGCTGTTTGGTTTGCAACCGTATACTGCTTAATGTAAAAATTATAATACTCATACTTCCGGACACGTTTTAAATAGACTGTCACGATGACGTAATTTTTGATTTTTATTAGTTCGTTTTTACTTTTCGTGTTTTCTTTTATTATGCCGGTACGCGTACGGACTCGTAAGACAAGAAAGCTTTCTTGTGAGACTGATTGAGTTATCAGTAAATATTAGGCATAAATAAATAAGACTACTCGGATATGCATAAATGTTTATGCAAGAAAAGATGAAATGTACATGCTAAATGCTCAACTTAGTTCAAATAAAATTTGACAAACAGTCTAGTTCATAAATATGAAGATAAAAATAGTGAAAATTTTCAGGTGGCTACACCTTCCTTAACAAAGAATGCTCAGCCATTGTTCAAAACAAAATTCCACCAAAGCTCGGAGATCCTAGGAGCTTTCTTATTCCATGCACTTTTGGGAATAATATTCAATGTGATGCTTTAGCCGACCTTGGCGCAAGTATCAATTTGATGCCTTATTCGATGTATTCCAAATTGTCCATCAACAGCCTTAAACCAACAAAGATGAGCATTCGATTAGCAAATCATTATTATCAATATCCTGTTGGAATTGCCGAGAATATGCTTGTTCAAGTTGGTAAATTCATTTTTCCCGTGGACTGTGTAATCCTAGAAATGGAAGAAGATAGTAAAGTCCCACTCATCTCAGGAAGACCTTTCCTAAATACCGCTGATGCGATCATCAAAGTAAAAGGTAAAAAACTCAACCTTGGAGTTGGAGAAGATTGAATTACCTTTTTAATCGATAAAGCAATGCGCTATCCACGTTCCAGTGATGACACATGTTTCAACATTGATGTTATCGATGAAGTCACTGACGAAGAATTGGATGCATTACTTAACGAATCTGATCCATTCATGACTACTTCCGAAAAAATCATTGAAACAGACCTTGACAAAGAGTTTGCTAATTTTATGAAAGTAGAATTCGAAGGAGATAACACGGAGGAGGAAGAAATGGAGGAAGAGAATTTTGAAGAAATAACTTTTGATGACGAGATGAGAATAAAATCTTCTCTTCAAGAACCACCAACTGATCTCGTGCTCAAACTACTCCCCGATCATCTTGAATATGCTTATTTGGAGGAAAACTCACTTCTTAGGTAGTCATATCTTCATTACTCGAGGACAAGGAGAAAGAAAGTTTAGTTTCGTCCCCAAAAATCATAAACGATCTTTCGCTCGGAAAACATATGATATCCCAAGAATTAGTCCCAATTTTTGTAAACACAAAATCAATTTCGAATATGGAATTAAACCTGTTGTGGAACGTCAACGTCGACCAATCCCAACATGAAAGAAGTTGTCAAAAAGGAAATCATCAAACTTCTCGATGCTGGTATCATTTACCCGATTGAGGACAGTCCTTGGGTGAGTCCAGTTCACTGTGTCCCCAAGAAAGGAGGAATGACAGTTGTGACTAACGAACAGAATGAACTAGTTCCTACTAGAACTGTCACTGGATGGCGCGTTTATATTGACTATCGTAAATTAAACAAAGCCACCAGGAAAGATCATTTTCCCCTTCCTTTCATGGATCAAATTCTTGAAAGACTAGCAGGGAACAAATTCTTTTTTTTCTTCGATGGATTTTCAGGATACTTTCAAATTCCAATCAATCCGAATGATCAAGAAAAGACCACCTTTACTTGCCCTTTTGGAACCTACGCATATCGGCGTATGCCTTTTGGTCTTTGTGATGCACCTGAAACTTTTCAACGGCGTATGCCTTTTGGTCTTTGTGATGCACCTGCAACTTTTCTGTTGTTTTGCAGCGGAATGGTATTCCTGGGGAATGACTGTCATAGCACCACAATCACAGTTATATTGAACGACCTAAAGTGTCGTTTGAAAAGAACATCGTTTGATATATAAAAAAAACATTCAGAGTTACAAATATAGGTCCCAAATGAAAATCAACATGTGCGGAAAATAAGTTTGGTACAAGTCAAACGATGTTTTAAAAATGTATAAATCCCATGTGAGACGCGTCGTCACCGCGACTCTATGATATGTCCACATGCATGCCATGAAGTGAATGCCTTAGTTACCTGAAAATACATTACTAAAAGTGTCAACACATAGGTTGAGTGAGTTCATAGAGTTTATGTAAATGTTTAATACGACTACCACAAGTATAAATTATGTATGACAAATATGTCACAAAAATGGTACAATTGCTTAAGCACATGACACCGAAGCTTGACTGATGTTTGCCCCAACAGAGTGTTTTGCCAAACAACTCAAATAATGATAATGAAATGAAATGCATCCATTTGACCAGTTGGAATCCACCAACCCGGATGGAGGAGTCACCCTCAATAGATCTATCCACTCACCCCGGCTTCTTTCGAATTAACGGTTCATGTTTATGAAATGGGGACATTTAATCGAAATGAGGTAACTTAAGCAATGTAATGAATTTGATATACTTGGTATCGTAATAAAATGATGTGCAATGTATTCTCCCGTAGGTTTGAAATAAAGTAAAACTTGAAAGACGGGCTATGAAAACTCACTGTTGCAATGATAATGATGATATAATGGCAATCTTTGAAATGAGGCGCAACCTCTAACCGTGACCTATGATGAATGATATGATATGTAATAAGTTATGATGTAATGTTATGCATGCAATTTGTATGATATCTATACCACTTGTGAATTTTTGAAAATAATACTTATCGTCCAAAAATAATCCTATAACGTCTTGACCATTTTTAAATTACTTTACATGTATTTACGTTGAAATGATATCCTACAATAATCATTTGGTGATTTATTATGAAATCATAACTTTTCGTCGTAAAATAATGTCGTTGAAAATTTCATAAAAGTGACTAAACGGCCTCGAAAATCTAGTCGTAAAATGATGCACGTCGAGTGTTAGGAAACGAACTCAACGGTTTTGGGAAGCTTGTATCATTATCTCAAAGTTTTAGCATTTAAGTTTTCATCCTAGAGGTCTCGATCATGTAGAAAAATATAGGTAAAGTATGGTACTTGTGTCCAAAATATTGTTTAAGGGTGGTTTTCGGCAAAGTTTAAGTGACCGTATTTTTATTCGTTACAACTCCGCTTGACGAATGGTTGAACATTTTGGAAAATATGCTTGGCGAACTTACTTTTACTAGAAGACATCACGTTATAAAAAGTACTACATCAATGTTAAGAACGACCCTCAACATGGTCATTTGTGGCCGTAATATTTGTCTAATAGAAATATTAATTTTGCTTATATAATATACTTACGGCAACTTTGTTTAAACGCGTGTAATTTAATCGTTACAAGTCCGTTTTCTACGTTTTATATGTCCTTAGCTTCGTATTAAAGTATACTAATATATTTTTGATAAGTCGACACATTTTATAGTGCTTAAGACTCATTTTTGACTCGTAAAAAGTCGAGAATACATGCTGAATTTTCTGAAACAAATAGTTTTCGTCGTCTAACTTGAACAATTCATATCTTCTTCGTTATAACTCCGTTTTAATCCGTTCAAACGACCACGTTTTCGTTTTAAAGTATATTTTCCAAATATATAGCCCCAAAATTTTTATCTCTGTCGAGAATTCGAATTGAAAATAAGATCGACCTCTAAATAAATTTGTCGAAAAGAGTTTTCTTAGCAAAACCTATTCTAACCAATTCAAAACAACTCGAAGCTATTCCAATCCTACCATACACCTTCTTAGGGTGTCATGGGTTCCTAGACATCACCAAAAGTGGTATGTTTTAAGGAGTAATTATAGGATAATAAATATATATATATATATATAACACTTAAAACAATAAAAAGTGGTATAAACATCAATATGACTTGCATGTTTTTCTTAAATATGATGAAATGAACATAAAATGAATACGAAAGATGAATATGAACATGAGATGCTTACTAGTAACTTGATGAGGTGAAGTGAACAAAGGTTAATCCTAACACCCTAGGTTTTTATTTCAAAACCTTACAAAGAGTGTAACTAGAGTGATATAAACTTGACTTGAAAATTTTTGGTGATCATCTTCTTGATCCTTATGGTGGCAGTTATGTAGATAAGAGAGAGAGAATAGCTTTGATTTTCACCTTGTGTTTTTATGTGTATGTGTTAAATGAAAGTATAAAATGATTATAAGTGTATGTATATAGTAGATATTTTGTAAATTTTGGGCATGAGTCACCCTTGTGTCGACAAGGGTGATGAATATCTAGTGTTTATATATTTTTATTATTTTTTAAATGTATAAGTATAAGTAGATGTAAAATTAAGTAAAGATAGTTAGTAACTTGTATACATATTTGAGCATTTAGGGTAGCGTTAACTAAAAATAAATTTTAACGGGTCAAAATAAAATATATTGAAGTCATAAAAATTATAAAAATACATTCCTTACAAAATTTGAGTGAAATAATAATTATCGTGTAGTTTTACGAAAACCGTCGTAATTATATAAATATAACAATTTATATACAAAATAAATTTAAAACACTGGGTAAACTCATAATATTATTTTTACAATCTTAATATGAGTATAAAAATATACCGAGATAATTTTTTTTGGAAGTATCGGATCAATTGTTCAAAATAATTAATTACGCGATAGCGTTTATTTAATAAAAAATTATGCGTTTAACGTAAAATGGAAAACCATGCATGAACTAATATGATGATGATGATGCTAATGATATATAGACTAAACCTAGTCTATATGAAATGTCCTTGATGATTGCTCATGAATTCGCAGCTAAACCATTAAGGTTACGCGAATTTGATACTCATAAACCTAGTTTACGATAAACAATGAAATAATGAAACTTGAATAGTGATTTTCTCCAGGAATGAATAGTGTTTCGTGAATAGTAAAATTTTGAAATACGTTCTCAGAATATTACTTTGACTCCGAAAATGATGAATAGTAAAATTTTGAATAGTAACAGGTGAATAGTAAATTCCCGAGATGAATAGTGAATTTGAGAAATGACCTGAAATTGTGAGTTGTCACATTTTCAAAGGTGTATCATTCGGCACTCAAATATCTGTTCACCAAGCAAGATGCAAAACCGCGTCTCATCCGATGGATTCTGCTACTCCAAGAATTCAACATCGAAATCAAAGATAAGAAAGGAGCAGAGAATCTAGCCGTTGATCGTTTGTCACGTTTTGAAAATCCTGATCTAGAGGAGTTGAAGGAAGAAGAAATCGATGATTACTTCCCTGATGAAACCCTCATGACGGTTGATGAAAATGAAGATCCTTGGTTTTCTGACTTTGCGAACTATCTCGTTGGAGAAATTCTCAGAAAAGGATTAACTCACGCTCAACGGAGCAAATTCTTTTCGGAACTTATACACTACTTTTGGGAAGAACCTTATCTTTTCAAAATGTACCATGATGGAATGATCCGAAGATGTGTTTCTGGTTCCGAAACCCGCAAAATTCTTAATGAATGTCATCATGGCCCTACTGGGGGACATTATGGTCCTTCCACCACAGCTAAAAAAGTTTTTGATGCTGGATTCTATTGGCCGAAAATATTCAAAGAGGCACATGCACTTGTCCAAAACTGTGATGCTTGCTAAAGATCCACTAACCTTTCACGAAGAGACGAAATTCCATTAACAAGCATTCAAGTATGTGAAATATTCGATATTTGGGGAATTGATTTCATGGGACGATTTCCTAAATCTCACAAATACGAATACATTCTCGTTACTATCGATTATGTGTCCAAATGGGCAAAAGCTGAAGCTTTACCAACAAACGATGCTCGTGTTGTCGTTAATTTTCTCAAAAAGCTTTTCGCTCGTTAGGGAATCCCCAAAGCTTTGATAAGCGATCGAGGAACCCATTTTTGTAACAGACAAATGGAGAAAACCATGAAAAGATATGGAGTTCATCATCGTTTTGCGACACCTTATTACCCACAAACCGGTGGCCAAGTTGAAAACACCAACAAAGCTTTTAAAAGAATACTCGAAAAAATAGTGAAGGATAATCCTTCAGTGTGGTCGAAGAAACTTGAAGATGCTCTGTGGGCATTTCGTACGGCTTATAAAACTCCTTGGCGCAACTCCTTACTGAGACTCTTGTATGGAAAAACTTGTCATTGCCGTTCGAAGTTAAACATCGTGCTTCTCGAGCTCTTAGAAGTTGTAACACCGATCTCAAAATATTTGGAGAAAAGAGATTTTGCAATTGCACAAACTCGATGAATTGAGATTCAAGCTTATGAGAATTCCAAAGCGTATAAAGCTAGAACCAAAGCTTATCATGACAAAAAAGTTCGAATTCGAAAAGAATTCAAAGCCGAAGATAAAGTTCTGCTTTTCAACATGAAGTTCAAATTCAAAGCTCCTAAGCTACAACCGAATTGGTTCGGACCATATATCGTTAAACATGGATATTCATCCGGATATGTCGAACTTTATGACAAACACGGTGGAAGTTTTATTGTTAATGGGCACCGAATCAAATTATACTACGATAAGAAGCAATTGAATGAAATTTCAATTGAGACAATTTTCCTGAAAATGAATTCAAAACCATCACCTTCGTAGCTCCTTTTCCAGGAAGAATCACACAAAGCGTTCCTTGGAAACCATCTGCTGAATTCATTTGGAGAGATATTGATGCGACTGGTGAAGAATTCATGTATGTCCCCGAACTTTTCAAGATATTCAAGGTGCAACTGCACCACTTGAATCGGGAAGATTTAGTCGGTGATGACTCGTTAATAAAACAAGCGCTTTTCGGGAGGCAACCTGTGTTTTGATTTGATTTTCGTGGTCACGCCCAAAGTTTAAACCTTTGGTTGAACTTAAGTGTGGAGGGTGCCACATATTAATAAAACTCTTTTTGTTTGTGTATAAGATTTTGTGCGGTAATGATTACTCCGGTGGACGCTTGGATCAAAGGAAATTAGTCGACAAACTCATTTGAATATCGGTTTTATCTCTATTTCCCTATTTCTATACTTTGAAGTTCATTTTTCACATTGAGGACAATGTTTAACCTAAGTGTGTGTGTGTGTGTGTGGGGGGGGTGAATAGGAAAATTAGAGTTTTTAAGCTTAAATTTAAATTTTTGTTTGCCCTTGTGATCTAGTTATTTTCACGCTTTTAGGATAATATATTAGAATAACTGGATCAATCCACTCGTAAAACTGGTAATATTTGAAAATTTGAGATGTGTTCCGATTAATATTGCAATCCATTCGGATCGATAATATTTGCTAGCACACATTATAGTCCTTCCACTAAAATTGTGAGGATTTGAGCACATTCGTATAAGCATACATCTTTTATGCTTGAATCTTTTGCTATGAGTGTGCCGATGATTTTATTTATTCTAGAACTTGTACTTGTAAATCATTACCAGACCGCAGTGAGATCGCATTCGTGCGATATAAGTAAATTCGTGTGATAAAGAGGCACCTTAGGATTTTAACCCAAATGGCCCTCCATTTTTCATATTATGATATATTAACTAGCCACATCGGTTTGTTAACCACCCACATGGACCCATTTGTAGCGCTCATCTTTAGCGCTAGATACCCTTAGTTACACCCTCTGAGCCATCCTTTTCGTTTTGATAAATCCAGAAATACAAAAATATTTTACACTTTAAGCCTTAGCCTAACCCTTGTCAATGTCTGATAACGCTACACGCGTCGTTCGGGGTCAAGGAAACTTCCTTTTCTTCGAGCAAGTTTTATAACACCCTAGGCGGTGAACCTAATCGTTGTAGTGTAGTAATTAGGGTAAGCCACGGTATTGATATCGTTCTCTAGGGAATAGGAATGCTAGTAAGGAGTTACTACGCTAAGGTTAAGGTTGAGGAAGATTATTTTGTATTTTTATGTTTTATGAAATGGAAAGGTACGAATCTCGGTATTGGATTTGGGGGGTTGGTATTTCTACCGATTACTCTACTATTATCTAGTTATCTAAACTAAGGTTGTGGGAGTCTATGTCTAATTAATGTGTGCTCGTATGATAGTTTAAAGATGTGTTTACTTAGATTGTACTACTCCTTAATTATCTCCTATTGATGGTTGAGTTGTCACGTCCTTATTCTTAGTTGCGTTGTGTGTCTAAAGTTGTAGGGTGTCGTTTCTCCCAACTCTTTGAACTTACCAAAGGGTCTCGTCTACAAACCCACTAGGGATGATAAACTCCTACTCTAAGGCACTCTTTGGATGGTTTAGCCTACAACTACTCAGGTAATTATATTCTAAGGTTCACAAAGATGAATCAAGCATTAAGTACACAACGAATAACCTATCGCATTACTAGATCATTAATCAACTAAGATAAGAAACAACCAATCAATATTCAATAATTAAGTTTCATACTTCCTAAGCAAACACACAAATAAATTAGCGGACATGGAGAACATGCAAGCATACACACAAATAATCAAAGACATAATTGAATTAATGAAGTAAATACTTATCTTGATGTAAGATAGGGTTTAAAACCCTAAAATCTTGTACAAGACACCTTAGGTTCGGTTTTAGGTTTTACCCAAAAGACTCTCCTAAAAGCGAAAAATTCGGATTCTATATAAGATTACATGTGCGGCGTCACCTTATGTTTCGTGACGCCGCCGTGTCGCCGTCATTAGGGTTTCGTCTTGGCTGTTAACTTGCGACGGCGTCACCTTATGTCCGTGACGCCGTCCTCTTGACCGGCGTCGTCTGGATTGCATCTAGGCCGTGCGAGTGGCGACGGCCTACTCTTTTACAACCGGGCGTCGTCACTTGAAAATCTGAGTTTTGGGTCTGAACCGTCACAACAATTTTCGGACGGCGCCGCACTAGCACTGACGCCGTCACCTTCTATTTTCAAAGAATCGTGAGTGTCTCGATTTTGACTTTGGCCATTTTCTTCATAATTCGCGCCTTTTCGTCCAAATAAGTGCCATTCCGACATTTTGCCTTCAAGAGACCTAAAAGTGAAAAGGAGCGATATTAAGCAATAACGAATACAAAGTGATCAAATAAGGACTAAAACGACCCTCAAAATGGTACCTTTAAAACCTTATCAAATATCCCTACACTTGTTATTTGCTTGTCCTCAAGCAAATGTGCTTTAACCAATTAATTTATAAGTTAGGGGTCATGAAGCATTAATTCAAAGCGGTCCACAACACATATAAGCCCATAAAAGTCATAACAAGCACGGAAATTACATACTAGCACCTCACATGGGGTGTTTGGATACTCACATCTCTCTCGGGTGTATATATGAAATATAACAAAATAGGAAATGGAAGATAAACACTCATTAACCGGTCCTAGTACATA
This sequence comes from Chrysanthemum lavandulifolium, assembly GCA_022545495.1. Classification (NCBI taxonomy): domain Eukaryota; kingdom Viridiplantae; phylum Streptophyta; class Magnoliopsida; order Asterales; family Asteraceae; genus Chrysanthemum; species Chrysanthemum lavandulifolium. The sequence goes on from CM040241.1 coordinate 207,032,207, forward strand.
GATTACCATAGGCTTGAGAATAGATCAAACCTCCATCGCTTTGGCGTAAGCACCTAGGAAAGACTATCAAAGAGGTCTTTAAAGGGTTATAATGTTAGGCTTACGGTAGGGAAACAAAGGGTTTGGTGGGATAGGCTATTTAGTGGTGGCAAGTCAAAAATCTCTATGTTAAATGCATATGAAGAATGGCGTTGCTAAGCCAAGACTCGACACTCTAAAACTCTAGGTAACGAAATAAACAAACATAAATTTAAAGGATAGATGTAGGATGGTAGCAGTATTTTTTTTTTTTTTTTTTTTTTTTTTTTTTTTTTTACACTCTATTTTTTTTTCTTTTTTCTTTTCTATATTTTTTTTCGATTTTTTTTTTTTTTTTTTTTTAATCATACACTTTTACTCTACCATCCTCACGATAACATCAAAATACTAGGGATTTATAGGCACATCCCTACACTTGAGTTTTATTACTCTAACACTAATTTGACCCGAATTGAAAAGATCAAAACACTTGGGGTACATTATTATGCAAACAAAGGGAATTTGAATTTAACGTTCCTTCCGTCATTTCATAAACTTTAACTTTTCCATGAATTCCAATCATCCCAAAGCGTATACAAAGGATATGACTCGACTTAGCAACTTATGCAAGCAACTAGATAATTGAACTAAGGGTTTGGGGTGATAACAAACATTGCACTAAAAGTGAGTGCATAAGGGTAGGCTAAAGCGATTTGGGTGTATATTTGGGGTGGGGTGTAAACAATGCTCTTCATTGATATTCGGAAAACCGAAACATCACGAGAACCGCGAAAAGGATAGGCTCGAGGGGTTAACTAGGGTATCGTGTACTAAAGATGAGTACAGCAAAGGGTGTGGGGAATTACTCAACCGATATGGAAGAAGTACTTATATTACGGTGTATCAAACAAGGGTTATCCTAATGCCTCTTATCATTTAGTTATTCCTAACTACACAAGTGTAGTCTCACTTGCGATCTCGGAATGCATCACAAAACAAGTTCTAGAATCTAATATACTACCGGTTCACACTCTAAGCATTGAAGATGAATGCTTTAATTCCTACTAATCTAAGGTCGATCCTCACATTTTGGTGGAATTTGGGTGGTAAAGGGTTTTTGTGCTAGTCATGCAACTTCCTATCCATGATACGCTTTTGTTAAGACTAATGGCCCACTCCTATATGTCATAAAAAATTTTAAATTTGGTGCCAAAATTACCCTAACCGACATTTCCTCATGGTTTATTACACAATCACTATTGGATAAAGCAAATAGTCAAGGATAAGCATAGTTTCAAAGTTCCGTTTATTTTCCTCCTACACTTAAACTGAACATTGTCCCCAATGTTCCCGAAAGTATCAAAGTTAGGATAAAGAAGGTAATTAAAAGCGAAAGAAACTAGTACTCCCGATTAGCTCGGTAGATCCGTGTAAAGTGGTGGTTAAATCCTTTTCAAGAAGAATTATTGCGTGAAAAGCTCCTTCCAATCTTATGTAACTTCTTCTTGACAAACTAAACTCGCACACTTGAAGAAAACAAACGAAACCTTCGCGTAAAATCGCGGTAATAATATATATAAGACTCGATTTAAACTAGGATATAATGCTTGTGGAATGGATGTTTACTGAATTTCTAAGAAAATTAAGACACGGAAAATTCCAAAATTTATAAGTAGCTCGAAAAACGAGAAAAAGTAATCGATGTTTTTACTCCTTCTCACGCCCGTCGGTTGCAATCTGACGCCGTCAGTTATCCCGACAAAAAGCGGTCTGCGATTTTACGGAAAAAATGGAAAATTTACATCTTTAGAATCTGGAAAAATTTCGCAAAACATCCATTATGACTCGATACAAGCATTTGACTCGAACTAACAAACATAAATATCTTTTAGTTAATTGTTATTCTCATGTTTACGTTTCTTTTGAAAGCGTGTGTAATCCTCCTACACTTATCCCTTATGTAAAATACCTTTATATGTAATTAAGGCGAAGTTAAAACAAAATAAAGCATTTTTACAAATTTAAACATGAGGATAAACAATTAATAAAAGATATATGACACTAACAAGCAAACAATTAAGCATGGGTTGCCTCCACGAGCGCTTTTCTTTATTTAAGAGTCTTGTAGCTAGACTCATAGTCGGTGCTCCTACGCATCGATATACGTAAGTCTATCCTCAACAATGTCGTAAGGATCAAACTTATCATTCAAGTTCCTAGTAGTACGTTCGGTTAAATATGCCTTTTCAAACTTCTCACCATCGGGATCATAGATTTGTATCCTAATGTGCCACTCTCCATTACCATCACTAAGCGGTCTATCCCAATCCCACTTGTGTTCGATTTCTCAACTTTCCACTTATTCATGACAAGGTTAACGGGCAAGCTTCCTAGGAACTCGGGCATCTTCCTAAATACTAAGGCGTCCTCGAGCGGGTTCACTTCTATGTCCCTAGCCATTTCTTTTTCTTGGAAAGTTCTTTGCTAGCGAAGGCTTTATCTAGGTAAAAGGTCTTTGGGGCCTATGATGTTCTTATCAATCCAAGGTCCATATCTAGAAGGCTCTCTATCCAACCCTATCTCTTGTGGGACTTCCTCATCCTTGTAGTACGTATGCTTTTTAACATCGTAAGCGGATCTAGCACTCCCTCCCCTACCACTATTTTGGACATCTTACAATCGATGATGGCACTAGCGGTAGCTAAAAATCCTCTTCCAACTAGTAATGGGCATGTCGGGTCCTTATTCATGTCTAGCACATGAAAGTCGGCCAAAGAGTCAACTCTCCTACATGTACTACCATGTCCTTTATTATTCCTACGGACATGCTATACTACCGTCCGCTAGACCTAAGATGGTTTCCGTTGGTTCAATTTTACCTAAGTTAAGGCTTCTATGGAGGACAACGGAACAAGATTGATGCATGATCCTAAATCGGCTAGAGCATCGAGTGGTTTGGAAGTTCCAAGTCTACGGAAGAGTAAATAGCCGGGATCGTCTAACTCTTAGGTAAGTTGTTTCGCATAAAGGCGGACTCATGTTTTCCAAGCCTAAGTTCTAACTCATATTTTTCTTTTAAAGCATTATAGTAAGGTGCATGAGCTAAGACTTCAAGAATCGGTTTTCTTGATGGAGTTCCTTGTACTCCTCCTCTAGACTAGGTTTGGACTCTTGGGCGACGGGTTTCTCAAGAGTAGGCTCTACCAAAGGTCTGGGCCTTGGTACCTCTTGGATGGCTTGGAACCCTTTTTATAGCATTTACCGAGTGAACCGTTGGGTGGGAGGGCATGGATGTGCACTCTCCCATGGTGAACTAGAACATGAAGTCGATGCAATCGAATTCACTTTTGGGTTCTTTATGGTATCACTTGGGAGTGCTCCAACTTCTCGCTCATTGAAGGCTTTTAAGAGGGCATCAAGCTTGGTTGTCATCTCGCTTTGTTTTTGCTTAAAATCGGCTTCAAGCTTATTCAGTCGAGTTTCTTGGGATGACAAAAATCTAGATGCAATTGCCTCAAGACTAGTGGGGTTCCCGGTATTAAAAGAATTGACCCTAGTAGGCGAACTAGATGAGCTTTGGGGTGTGCTTGAGTTTTGGTTCCACTTAAGGTTAGGGTGATTTCTCCATAAAGGGTTGTACGAGTTTCCTAAGTTGTTTTGTTCGGGTTTGAAAGTGTACCACTTCTCTCCCGCTCCGTCGGATGCGTATGGGGCGTAGTCCATAAAAGCTTGTTTGGGAGCCTTGTGCAATCATGAGTGTCATGGGACCCTTGCATAACTCACAAGGTAGAGTGATTTGATTCACTTGTCGTGAGGACTTAGGATTTTGTAGGAACTCATGAGGAATCTAACTTGATCTTCAAGTTTGTTAGATATTACTTTTCACATACACATCAAACCATAACACAAAGTAGCATATAGATGGAATTCTAGAGAGAAAGTTAGAGGTTTAGGGAACTTAGTGAGAGAAAGTGAAAGATATTATTATGAGCTCCAACTCTACCTTGGAAGGTAGAGAGTATTTATAGTCTTACATAACTCGCCACACTTTGGGTCATGGATCGGGCATACAGGTGGGTAAAGACCCGTCCGTCCTCCACGGTGTTACTTAACTAAATTACTACTTAACTTAAAGAACTATGACTACGAGCTTTAACGATTACATATACTTGAGGTGACCGACTCTTTAATACCGGAATTTCTAATTCCTAACAATCTCCCTAAGGAGGTCACCTCAATCATGCACCAAAATTACATTGAATACAAATAGATATTTCAATTAACAATTGATCTTGCATTCTTGATGTAGTCCTTTGCTCTGAGCTCGTAGTCATTGATTCTTCACATTGCATGTTTGGTTATTCCAAGTGGAGGTCTTTCTTGATCCACATGATAATAAGTTTGAGCCATCTTTGGAGATCATCACTATCAACAATCTCGGCACATCCTTTGTGGTGTTGGTATTTTGTGATGTTGTGACTTTGGGACCGACATGCTCACATTCGGATCATGATATCTTCTCATCGTAGTAGCGGAAGCTTTAGTTGATTCATGATATTGGCGCAGCGTAGCGAAGCATGGAGTGAAAATATCGAGTCATTGATGCACTAATCATGATTTCTTTTGAGATAAATGTGTTAAGTGAGCATGCGGCCGTGGATTGACCGCTTCATTACGATCGGTACGCAAGCGTCGGCGTACACGCATACAATGATTAGCAACAAATCGCACGAAAGTGTCTTTGATCACTTCGTTGAATTGAGTACACGCCCACGGTTCCCGTTGATCGATACAAATCTTGCTGTGATCGGTAGGATTCCTAAGAATCTCCTTGACGGGGTTTCGCGGTTTGTTCTAGTTGTTCTCAAACCGAACATCTCAAAGAAGACAACACGGAGTGAGTGAACCAATAATTTTAAGTCCATTGATTGATGAAAAGAGATTTGAAAAACAATCGTGTATTGCTCAATAGAAATTGTTTTGCAATACAACGAAGGTTTTATTGAAAATCAATTATCAATCATAAAATACCTTTTGGTTTGAAAAATGAGTACACGGTCGATGTGCTAAAGAAAAGAGTTTTTAAGCACAAAGACCGGTTTTTCAAAGGTATCCGTCAATCCATAACTGAACGGGTTTGATTCAAGAGATTGAATCGCCCTATTGTTTCATTCGGTTGTCACATGGTTGATCTATATAATAGATCTCACATGCCACCTACCGGGAGCTTGTTTGATGTTGGCTCGAAGGCTTTCCATCTTCATTGTGAATATGTAAACACATCACTCGGATGTTACGCAATACCACAAGGATAATCGTGGGACTCAAGATATAATCTCTCTTTCCACATTGTGTGAAAGCAGAGTCTTCATTGAAAGTGTCCTAATGAGATTTATTGATGATCTCGTGGCTCTAGACTCAATTTGTGCATATTTGGATCCTGTCTCGGAGACTAGGAGAGGGTCTCCTACTTCAATATCAACAATCTCTAAGAGAAAGTCGATAGATTATGTCGGTTCCCGTGAGAATGAAACAAGCCCTTTTAAGAGGAACTTGAGTGGTTTGGAAAGGCGAAGTGCGGTGCGTCCTTTGGGTCCATGGCGTCTTGTCTTCAATACCGATGTTACCATCGGTAGCATATGAAGTGAACCCGGTTTACGCCCTAAGGTTGAATAAATGGAGGGCTATTTGTTTTCACCCTTTTCTCATTCAATTCTTTTGATTCTTCAACCCCTTGATGCTTACCGAGACTTCATAGCTAGAACCTTGTTGGGTTTATTCCATACTAGCTCGGTCTTAGTCCGCACTCTTCCCTTATCTCATTTTTTCTCCTTTTATCATCATACCTAAGGACTTCTACACTAACTAGTGGATTGTCCTCGGTAGATCCCTCCGGTTACGGCGGATCATGGGAACCAATACCTAACCTTATCATCCTTATATCACCGTACATTAAAGTAAAGTTGGTCGGTCTATTTGGTATTGTTCATCCGCCATTGGATCCAATAGAAAACCATTTGAAAGTCAATTCGGATACTTGTGATGTATTATCAAAGCATTTTGTACCGAATTGTTTTGATATTTTTTAGAACGAGAACTCCCCTCAACATGTGCATCAAGTATTTGAAAATGTTTTGCACATGGAGGCAAGAGAAAGAATTAACTTCTTTGATTACCATTTTCTAAAGATATCAACATCACTTCCTCAACAAATCAAGTAGATATAGCATTTCCGGAAGGATGAGGTTTCCATAATTTTGCTCCCCTCAATATGTGCCTCGAGGTTTGAAAAGAGTTTTGCACATACTAGAGGAACTTGCACATGGGATAAATGACCACGTTTCAAATCAAAGGTTTAAGATAGATGCTCCCCCTCAACATGTGCATTGAAAAATTGAAATCGTTTGTCACATGTGAGAAGGACAGCATGTACATTCTTATGAAACCATTTACCGAATTATCAGTCTAAATCCAATTTAAATCACACATTCTCCCCCGATCACAATTATCAAATCATTTGAGATTTGTGATCTCTTATAGATTTAAATTGATTTTGAAAGCTTTTAAGGGGAATTGTGACTTGATTGTGAAAGTGTTTTAACTGATTCGGATCGGATTTTAAGACTTTAAACTCCATTTATAAAGCATGCATGTAAATCTTTTGAAAACAATTTAATGCCAAATAACTTTTTAATTTAATTGAAATCATTCTCCCCTCAATCAATGACATAGGTTGTTGATTGAGAGATAAAGATTTTGACATATAAGTCCCGATGATTATCAAAAATAGAGATCGAGTTATTTTTCAAAGCATTTAGTTTTCAAAGAGATAAATGTTTATAGAAGCGAGCATGGAATTTTGAAAACATGTTAAGACATGGCTCTGTTCTTTCTTTTAAGACCGGTTATTGCTCAGAAATGACAATAAACCATTGTTTCTCTTTCTCCCAAAAATATTTTTGATTTTTTTTTTTTTTTTTTTTTTTTATATATAAAATTCGAACAACATCTAAAGTCCCGTGTCATTCTTTGAATGACAACATCAAGACCGTAGATATTATCGAATCGAGAGAAACATGACAAAATGACAATATTTTTTGAAGATTTTTCGAATTTTTCAAATTTTTATGGATTTTGAAGGTTTTATATTTTTCTATTTGATTTTTGGAGTTTTATAATTTTGTATTTTGTTTTTCGAAAAAATATTTACAAGAGATAAATTAGTTTAAGAGAATGATGAAATGAGTACCGAGATAAAGATATCGTTCAGCACGTTGTAGAAGAAAGGAACCAACATCTCTTAAACTTTCGCCACCAAAGCATCCGAGGCTTCTAAGAAAATCGTCTGGACATGAGCCTTCTCAATTTGAATCTTTGGTAGCTTCCCCCCAAACCGACAAACATCGAATAAAGACCATTTCCCTAAGAAGTAGAGTTGAATACAAAGCGGTCTCATTGATTGGCGCTCGGCACCACGAAGAACACGAGAACACAAGTAACAAGTTGAAACATTGATCGTCTCGGTGGTTATCAAATCCGGATTAGCGATTACAACCGATCACATAAACTGTTGTGCATCCCGATGTACACCTTACTCTTCGAGATTGACCGGTTGTCTAGTTGGGGAACAATATATCAACATCTTCATTTTACCAAGTGCATTCGGTTATATAACATATAACCAATCAACACATAATGTACACATGTACCCAACAAGAGTAGAGACGATGACATCCATGTAACATGTTGAGTCACTAATCATCTCTGTGGATGTCAACTCGAAATAACTGAATTAGCTCGATCAAGTGAACATGTTGTGCATATAACCGGAAGCACTTTATCATAAACCGTATATAAAATGTCGATAGGCGTTATCATCTCACGTTCCAAATATTCTTCTCACATTTCTCCCAACCGAACATTGAAGTAACAAAACCAAAGGTCTCCGAGACCACTTCCCCAAATAGTTGGAATAATATATCCTTCCCCAAATAGTTTTGATACCTCGAATCAACAAAATATAATATATCCATAAACTTGAAATCTTGTGAGAAGAATTCAAATAGCCCAAATGAATCTGTGAGAATCAAGCTGCTACATAAACTCTCTCGACTATCTTTATCAACCCATATGTAGACAATTTGAAGTGACCACTGTTGAAGAAAAACCCGATATACCAAACTTGAAACTGAAGTCGAATTCCCCGCATTTGTGTCTTAAGCTTGCACTTAAAGATGGAAGAACGGTGTCGAGAATCTATGCTTCCAGCAAATCTCTAAGTACTCACACTCAAACAAAGTATGAGACTTTAACACCTCTTGATATTATCCACATCGTCATCTACATGTGACACTGAGTAAAACAACGTAACTCCTAATAGTGATAGTTAACCAGGTCTTCAACCATCCACTCCGACTGCTGGTAACTAGATAAATCAAGCCTTCAACTCAAATTCTTAAGCCCGAGCAAGTTATCAAATAAGAACACGCCTTTGTGAAGGACAACTTCAATCTCAAATAAGTGATAAATGATTAACTCTGAAGTAATCAACTTGTGTCAAATGTCCAACACGTGAATAAACATACAATCGGATGTACATTGACCCACTGAATGAACCGGAGCAAATGATTCCTCAACATCAATGCATTCTTCCTTAAAAGTAAACATGTAGAGACTGATCTGGAAGATTCACCAATAATGTCTTCGAGCGGATGAGGAAGTCATTTTTCTTTAAGTTCATGTGGTTGATTTATAGCGTGCACATTGAGAGAAACAATAATCCGTAAATATTTGGCAAAGGAATACCAAAGAGCGGATCACTATTCATGAACAATAATCCGTGAAGATTTGGTAAGGAATACCAAAGCGGATCATTATTCATGAGTGCAACCGCAATATTATGATAGTCATTATTAACGCCTTGAGGAATAAGCGGAGATTTGGGCTTCTTGAGAATTCCAAGAAGTACTTCTTAGATGGTGAACCAGTTGAGTCAATAGAAACCGGAGCATGGATGATCAACATTCGTCGGAGGTTGAAAGTACTCATCAAACATATCTTTGAAAAAACAATGAATCCCAAACATTGATACCCAATTATCCTTAGAAAGTGAAGCGTTAGGCGTTGGAGAAGAGTCATCAAAAATCAAAACAATGAATCCCAGTTATCCTTAGTATATTCACTCTTCATCAAAAGAATATACACTCATCATCATCAAAAATTAAGTCGTATAACCATTTTTCAAACATCCATCATCATGTAGTATATTCACTCTTCTCCCCTCAAAATTGCATCCGAAGTTGCCATTTTGATTTAACAATTGAATAAGAGTATACACCAATGAACGTAGATCCACTTGATGGTGAATGAGTGTAGAAAACATGAAGCTTGTTGATGAAGAATGTAGATGGGTATGGCCATTCATGAGAGAATTTCTCATTAGCGAAGATAAAGCTTACGTAAGAAGCGTACACTTTTCTTTTCTATGAGGAAGGGCACGAAGTGTTATCTGCAGACGCCACTATGATGAAGTACGAGGCTGGCCGATTTGAGCAGACGTCATTGTTAAGAGCCCGGTCACATGTTTAGAGCCGCCCGAATCCAAATACCAAGGGACGATTTATACGACACTGCTTTGGACAATGAGCGAAGACGAGAATTGGAAACATTGGATCCCACGTCTTGATGGGTTCCTTTTGGTTAGCACAACAGGTCTTTGAATCGTGAGAAACCCTAGATGCAATGGCATTATCCCTAGGAGTCGAACTAGTAGAGGCATCGAGACTTAGTCAAATGACATTTTGTGCTTAATGGGATTATTCTACCGGTTGGCTTCCAAACCTTAACAGCACTATTCTCGGCATAGTGGATCTAGTTAAAGAGCAAGGTTTGCCATTCGTGAACATTCGACTGTTGGCTTCCTTTGAAATCCTACATTGGTAAAACCTTCCTGTAGGTTTCGAGATTGCTTGTCTGTTTTGCTTTCCAAACTTTCTTAAGCGGGGTATGATTCTTAGATCTCGAAATAACACATCACATTTATCATGATTACGGAAAATAAACATTTATTACATGTTTTGCGAGACGACATAAGGCCTCGAATTAATTTGATAGCTTAGAGCTAATACTAGAACTAACACGATTCTTTTGTTCAAATCAAACTTCTTGTCCCTATGGTGTTCTTTTACTTCCTTATCATGATCACTTTTAGTTTGCGTAATCCTATCCTTCTTTGCATTGCTTCTAGGTTTTGACCCGCTAACTTTAGTGTCAATCTTAGCATCTATAGAAGTAATGATGGGAACATTACATGGCTTCACTACTTTCGCATTCTGGTCTAGAAGTCTTTGGGATCTAAAATTCTAGGAGGCACATCAAAGGTTGCTTGCTTGAATTTTGACATGGAACAAGGCATATCAAGGGTCACATGCTTGGCTTTAGGCATAGAACAAGGCACAACTATTCTATCTCGCCTATTGTTAGATTTCGGACTTGTGACAATTACATACTCTAAGAGTTCACGAGATCGTTTGGCATCCATGCAGGCATAGGTTATAGTACTATCAAAAGGTTTTCTAATCTTTCATCTTCAACAATCTCACGGAGACCCTTCAAACTTTCCTTAAGGTATGAGAGGTATGCTTTATGTGCAAGTTCATTATTCCTAATGGGCGGAGGAATATATAACATATCGATAGCATATTTATCACAATCGAAACCTTAGGAGCAGTATTTGCAATTGGGGATTGGCAACTTTCCTTTCACCTCACGCTTGATTCTCAATATCGTTAAGTAAAGAAGTTATCTTTTCAATTTGTTTATCATGATTAACTTTAAATGAATCACATAACTCTTTGTTTTGATCATTAACCTTTGAAATTTCACTTTAAAACAATCATTTTCCTTTTGCAAGTTATCAATTATGTTTTGAAGTTGGAAATTCGAGAATCTAAAGGTGGAGGCATATGGGAACCCGATCACATCCTTCTTTTCACCTTCGGTTGTGAAATTTGGGCTTTCAATCTTTTGATCGTGTGGCAATGAGCTCGAATTTGTTCATCACGTTTGCTAATTTCAAAAGCGCATCAAACTCGGGAGCATCGAGGATGTCTTGATATTTGAGGTTTTAACATTTTCTTTGAGATGTTGATGTTTTAATTGCAAAGCAAGATGTTCAACTTCTAATTTAGAATAATGTTTGACCAAGTTATCATGATCATCTGTTCTATTTTCTCATGCAATTTTGAATTTGTTGTTTCAAGCTCAATGACACGATCATGGGAGACTTTCGAGCAACAGATAATTCATGAAATTGAGAAGCATTAATGGAACAATTTGTAGCGATGAAAAACACATCTTGAGCAATACATTCATAAATCGATTCTCATTCGATGTATGCAAGTTCTTCCTCTCAATCTCATTATATTTTAATTCTCTCATAATCACTAACCTCAACAATCATTGCATCAAATACCTTTTCCATTTCTTTAATATCGAATCGTCCCCTTTTAAGACTCTCAAATTGATCTTTTAGTTGTTTAAAGAAAGGCATGACCTCGGTTAAATAGCATTCTTTAGTTTGCTCAAAACCCTTTCCCTTGATTATACCGGTGGGTGTGATCCTTTTCTTACAAGTTTCTCAAAATCAACAAATAGTTGAAAGATAACATATTCATCGATTAAGGTCTTGCTTTTAGTGGCAAGAGATCTAGGAACTAAGTGCATTGGTGTATTAGGAGGATACACAGTTGATTTAAGCGGTTTCCTACAAGGGGATTCTTTTCAACAAGATTTTCGACTTTTGCATTTCCATATCCTTTTCCGAACACTTGTTCAGGGGTTAATAAGTCCGAGGCTTAAACTTGTTCAAGGAGATCCAATTTTCTTTAGTGTAATTATGGGGTTTGATCGTTATGTTATTCTTTTTACACTCGGGATCTTCTAACTTCTTATTCATTTTCTCCCTAGTGACTTCATCGATTTCTTATCTTCCTCGGTGCACTCAACGCAACTAGGTTTCTGCCTAGGCTTAAGGATTTCATTACCATCATAAAGCACCTTATGAGCATTTCTAGCCTTTTTAATTACCTCGGATTTGGTTCCTCAACAAGGGGAATGCTATGCTTATCGCTTAAGACTCGATGCTTAGTGATCATGTGAGCGGTTTGAATGGTATTCCCTTATACGTACAACTTATTTTCAAGCTTGTTTTCAAAGTTTTAGATTGGAAAATCATTCAAAAGTTTTGATTCCTTAGCCTTGAATTCTTGCTTAAGCATTTTAACATTTTCTTGAAGTTCGTGTTTTGCTTAGCATTTTGGAAAGCTTTTCTTGTAAGGAGTTTAACTCTTGTTTTAATACTTCTTCTCTAAAATTACTTTTCTAATAATTGTACGCATTTGGATATCCATCTCCGCTCACGAGTGGTAAGTTCAAACTTAGCACGTTGTTCGTATATGGCAACTTGATCCTTATAGGTATTGAGTTCGGTGGTCAAGGAATCATCGAGCACAAATGTAGTGTACTCATGCAATCCATAATCATCATTTTGAGAAGAAGATGCATACCTAGGTGCTGCAGAAACTTTCATGCATGTTTCCTCTGCATTAACGTGCACAGGTTGTGGCTGGTGCATCTCTATCTTGGGTACATCCGAAGCTTCCATGTAGCGTTCCTTTGCATTAGCTTGCACGGGTTGTTACTGGTGCACCTCTCTCTCTTGTGAACATGATCATGAAGATTCTATTTTAGCATTGTCCGACTCATCATTAATTGTTTTCTCTAACATTCTGCATTCAACAACACCCGATTCTTCCATAGATACATTACCCAACTTATCACAACAATCTCTCAACTGCTCTTGACACTCATTCACTTTTTCATCCTTTTGTGCAGTTTCCTCAATGTACTTTTTCACATTATCCATGAGTTGGATAAATGTCTCAATGAATTCTCAATTTCCATTCCGGTATGTTTTTGAAGGAAATTCGGTCAAGTGTTGATCGTAATCTATGAATATTCCCACCGATGAATGGTGAAATTGTTTGTAGATTACTTGAAGAGTCTGACTGGAACCATCTTTTGAACTTCTTCATTGGTAAGTTGCGACTTTAAATGCTCTAAGTTCAACATGACAAGCTTCTTGTCAATGTAGGTAAGTCTGGCGGAAAAGAGCACTACATGTTCGATCCCGACTATGGATAACAACCTATGAGGTGCGGATGAAGTAGTTGATAGGGCTCAATCTTGCATTCCATTTGCATGGCATTACGTAGAAAGGTGCAATTCATTCTCATTGTACTCGAACATGAAGATCTCATATCCTCGTTGTTTAATTCAAACATCTTTAATCGTTGATGTAGCATCCATTATCATTATTATCCACAACATCATACAATTTAAGCACTACGAAATCTTTGGGTCGGAGAGTAAGACATGATGTGGTAGAATGCAGGATTTTACCGGTCTATGATTTAAACCGAGAAATAGAATCTTCGCGATTTTACTAAAATCAAGACTAAACCGTTAAGCAATGACCAATGGAATGTGTTAAGACGACTAATGGATCGACACAATGATAGACAATTGTGTGTTAGGTCTTATGATTGTTTGTGGGATAAGCGAGATGTTGTTTGGTTGTGATTCGGATTGGTTTATGCCCGTTTTCACGAGAAATTTAGGTCTAAAACTTAAAACCTCAATAACTTCTGTTCGGAGCGGTTTAGACCTCGAAGATTGACCCGAATAAACTTTTATTCGGTCTATTCTCCTCGTTCTCACGGTCGTTTTGATGGGTAGAAACGCTGAAAGCGGAGTTCTGGTTCAAAAGTTATGGCCGTTTGAAGTTTTGACGGAAAAATCAACCAAGTCGCTACGAATTCTTGAACCAAGTCGCTAACAACTAATTCGCTACACCACTAAGTCGCTAGAGTTCCAAGTCGCTAGCGATGTAAGTCGCTAAGTAGTAACTCGCTAAGACTCAAGTCGCTAGCAAAATTTTGGCGATGATTCGCTACCCAAGTCGCTAAAGAGCAACTCGCAACTACTCTGGACCAGTCGCTACTCGTAGTGGAGAGTCCACTACTTGTACTTTAACTCGCTAGATCTAACTCGCTAGATTTAAAAGCGTAACTTCGCTACAATTTTGTGAAGCAAGTCGCTATGAAGAAAGTTTTCCGTGAACTAAGTCGCTAGCATGAAAACCATATAAACTTCACTTTTCAATCCAAAACAACCCAACCAAGATGATTCAAGCTTACCAAATGAAAACCTAAACACTTGTGATGATTCTAAACATAAAAGTACCAACAAAATTCAAACTTTAACACAAGAAATCACCCAAATGATGCAAAACCACTAAACTTTTCAAACTCAAAACCACCTAAAACCACTATAAATCCAAAGATGTGCAAGATATGATCTAACCATGGCTCTTGATACCAATTGTTAGATATTACTTTTCACATACACATCAAACCATAACACAAAGTAGCATATAGATGGAATTCTAGAGAGAAAGTTAGAGGTTTAGGGAACTTAGTGAGAGAAAGTGAAAGATATTATTATGAGCTCCAACTCTCTACCTTGGAAGGTAGAGTATTTATAGTCTTACATAACTCGCCACACTTTGGGGCATGGATCGGGCATACGGTGGGTAAAGACCGTCCGTCCTCCACGGTGTTACTTAACTAAATTACTACTTAACTTAAAAGAACTACGACTACGAGCTTTCTAACGATTACATATACTTGAGGTGACCGACTCTTTAATCCGGAATTTCTAATTCCTAACAAAGTTCGATCATCCTACGGTCGGGAGGAGGCAAGGAGATTGCCTTAACGGTTTGGGCAGCTCACGGGGTCATCCTAACTTTCGTTGTCATAGAGGCGAGGTCCTCTATTATTTCCCATGATTCTTTGCGGTGAGATCACTAAGTTTTCCACCGGCCGCTTGGTCAATGGATCGCTTAGTGGGGAAGTTGACATGATCATAAAAGATTTGGACTTGGAGCCAAAGATCAATGCCGTGATGAGGACTTTATGAAGTAAGTCCTTGAATCGGGTCCATGCTTCGAGAGATTCACCTTGACGTTGTTTGAACATCAAGATGTCATTCCTAAGCTTAGTGGTTCTCCCGGTGGGAAAAATTGAGCAAGGAAGCGAGAGGTAAGATCATCCCAACTTGAGATGGAGCCGGTGGAAGTCGCTCAAGCCAATTACTAGCTTGGTCCCGTAGAGAGAATTGGAAGAGACGCGGTAGCGTGGTCTCCCGAGTAGTAGCATCAAGGTCGATGGAATCGACAATTTTGAGAAATCCTCGGATGTTGATTTGGATCTTCTAACGAAGTCCATGGAATGCACATCCGTTTTGCACCAACCGGATGGTGTCGGATCGCAGGCCGTAGTTTGGGCTTGGTCGGGAAGCTCAATGGTGTTCCTATAGCCTAGGTGGCTTGGTCTCGAGTATTCACCAAAGTACGGGCTCTTGGCGGGTCATTTGGTGGTGGGTTGATGAATGGTAGTGGGTTATCACCTTCCATGATGAAAAGTGATAGGTTACGAACAAAGGTCACGAAGAAGGGGATAGACTAAGAGAAAGCTAAAAATAAGAAAAATTTACTTGATAGGAATCAAGCAAAGAACCTAAACGAGGTGGACTACTAACTAGCTATTCTATTCCCGGCGTGCGTAAAAACTTGATAACGCTACACGCTGTCGTTCGGGTCAAGGAAACTTCCTTTTCTTGAGCAAGTTTTATAACACCCTAGGCGGTGAACCTAATCGTTGTAGTGTAGTAATTAGGGTAAGCCACGGGTATTGATATCGTTCTCTGGGAATAGGAATGCTAGTAAGGAGTTACTACGCTAAGGTTAAGGTTGAGGAAGATTATTTTGTATTTTTATGTTTTATGAAATGGAAATGTACGAATCTCGGGTATTGGATTTGGGGGGGTTGGTATTTCACCGATTACTCTACTATTATCTAATTATCTAAACTAAGGTTGTGGGAGTCTATGTCTAATTAATGTGTGCTCGTATGATAGTTTAAAGATGTGTTTACTTAGATTGTACTACTCCTTAATTATCTCCTATTGATGGTTGAGTTGTCACGTCCTTATTCTTAGTTGCGTTGTGTGTCTAAAGTTGTAGGGTGTCGTTTCTCCCAACTCTTTGAACTTACCAAAGGGTCTCGTCTACAAACCCACTAGGGATGATAAACTCCTACTCTAAGGCACTCTTTGGATGGTTTAGCCTACAACTACTCGAGGTAATTATATTCTAAGGTTCACAAAGATGAATCAAGCATTAAGTACACAGCGAATAACCTATCGCATTACTAGATCATTAATCAACTAAGATAAGAAACAACCAATAAATATTCAATAATTAAGTTTCATACTTCCTAAGCAAACACACAAATAAATTAGGGACATGGAGAACATGCAAGCATATACACAAATAATCAAAGACATAATTGAATTAATGAAGTAAAGACTTATCTTGATGTAAGATAGGGTTTAAAACCCTAAAATCTTGTACAAGACACCTTAGGTTCGGTTTTAGGTTTTTACCCAAAAGACTCTCTACCCAAAAGATCGAAAAATTCGGATTCTATATATAAGATTACATATGCGACGGCGTCACCTTATGTTTTGTGGCGCGTTGTGTCGCCGTCATTAGGGTTTCATCTTGGCCACGTTAACCTTGCGGCGGCGTCACCTTATGTCCGTGATGCCGTCCTCTTCGACCGGCGTCGTCGGATTGCATCTAGGCCGCCCGAGTAGCGACGGCCTACTCTTTTACAACCGGACGTCGTCGGTTGAAAATCTGAGTTTTGGGTTACGGACCGTCACAATAATTTTGGGACGGCGCCGCCATTATCACCGACGCGTCGCGCTTCTATTTTCAAAGCGTGAGTGTCTCGATTTTGACTTTGGCCATTTTCTTCATAATTCGCGCTTTTCGTCCAAATAAGTGCCATTCTAGCATTTTGCCTTCAAGAGACCTAAAAAGTGAAAAGGAACGATATTAAGCAATAACGGATACAAAAGTGATCAAATAAGGACTAAAACGACCCCTCAAAATGGTACGTTTTAAAACCTTATCAATGTCTAAATGGTTGGTTGCTAGTCACCTGGAATGAGAAGATTGTCTAGATGATTATGAGTGACCGCACCTTGTCATTTGTATGAGCCATTTCAAAGAAAGGAGTTTATGTTTAAAAAAAAGAGATATATGTAATAAGTATTAGCCAATGAGCTATGCTCGAAGAAAGTTGTTATGGCGAATCAATGCGAAGAATTGTGGAAATCGAAGAAAAGAAAATGAAGCTATGATCATTTATTGGTTCATGATTGTTTGGTAACTAACAAGCGACTCTATTTTTCTTTTAACACCAATTTCATTAACATTCCCATGCCTTATCAATACCCTTTACCCTAAGCCTAACATTTTAACCCGAATAAAAGTCCTTTTTAGATGTTTTCGCTTGGTGCACATGCCACGTCGGTGGAGTTTTGTTTCTTGTACAAGCCTATGGTAATAATCTAATCATGACTGAGCAATGAGTGTGATTTATCTTATTACTCCCCTAAAAATAGAGTGCTTGAGTGAATTATATTTCTTTCCTTTTTGGTGAGGTGTTTCGAAATGTTAATCATGCAAGAAAATCATTGGATATCGTCAAACATCTTGAATTTTCACCCTTAAAAGCTAACTTGATGAATCTTATCTTGTACTTGTACTTGGTGGATTTGCATCATACTTTTCAGAATCATAATTTTGTACCAGTGGATATTTTATTTTGATTCTAGATTTACTTGAGGGCAAGCAAAGTTTAAGTGTGGGGGACTTTGATAACGCTTATGTTGTACATGTTTTCAATAGCGTTATTTGTGCTTTTGTATATATTATTTGGTTATATTCATATGATTTTAGTGCTTAATCGCGTCAAAAGATGTTTGTCTAGTATTTATAACCAAGTGCAGGGAAACGGAAGGAAATGTTAAAGAATGTTCAATAAAAGAAGATTTCCGTTTCATTGAAGCATGTCAAGCACAAGTCAGCATTTCAAGTATCGTAGAATATCAAGTTGAATGAAGAAACAAGCTCTACAAGCCAGAATCAAGCAAAAAGTCCATATTGCATCATTCAGGAAGACCAGCCGATCGGTCGTAACCCGCAACCGAATCGGCTGGAAAGAGGTCAAAAGATATCCCCTGAAGACGGACCAACCGATCGGTCATTGCCAAAGAACCGCTCGGTGGGTAAGTGCAAGAAGACCAGCCGATCGGCTGGACATGGTGACGATTCGGCTGGGAGGTTTGGTTATGCTATTTATTCATCATTAAGATTCCCCATTGCATCCAAACGATTCTAGGTCCTTCCCTTGGTGTATTCTAGTCCCTTCCTAGCTCCTTGGAGGCCAAGTTCAACATTTAATACCCTAGGCCTTAGAACTAGTATAAATAGAGACCTCTTGTGAACATTTGAGAACACACACTTCAATACAACTCTCTACACATCAAACACATCCCTTTTAGCTCTCAAATTCGTCATTAGAAGTCCAGGAAAGTTTAGAGGTCCAAGAAGTCAACATTTGGAGGTCAAACCCCTAAGAAGTCAACTCCCATACTTTGGGAATCATTACTCAATCATTTCTAATCTTATTCCAAGCATTGTAAGCCTCTTAATCATGTTTTCGAATGTTCAAAGTTCTGAGTTTATGTTTATGTTTGCTATGAGTGGCTAGTTTCTTTATGCACTTGCGTAAATGATGTTGATTATTGTATGATTAGTTTATGATTGTGTTAACATGTTTTACTTCAATTTCAAGTTGATTTAAGATCCAATTGTGCTTAAGTTTCATAGTGGCATTTGTTAATCAAGTTTGACTAGTTGATAGTAATCATAGAGGTCGAAAGAACTTAGTGTTATTCAACTAGTTATAATCATTTTGTCTATGGATGATTGTTTTACCCATTATTCTTGGTTAAACAAAGAAACTAAAGTGTGGTTGTAATAAGAACGCTTTTGATTATCAAGTTGGATTGATTGGAAACAACTAAAGCGGTCGTAGAGTAGTTGTTTACAATCAATTGTAACCTTTGTCTATAATCGATTACCTTTGTATTGACCATTTTAAGAAAATTTGATAAGACAATTGGATGTTTTGTGTTTAAGTTTATGAAAGTAAGCTTATGAAACTTGAATTGATCTTGAATTGATTGGTTAAACTTAATGCTTGTTTTTATGAACTAAAATCTTGACGAAGGTTTAACTTGTAAGAACAATAGATTAGTACACCAACTAATTATCATAACCAACATGTTAAGAGGTTAACACAATCATACTTATCAAGGATAAGAGACTAGTTTAAGCAAGTGTAGTTTTTAATCATCTGAATTTTATTATATCTATTCTCGTTATTATTTGCTTTTGGATTGCCTTAGTTGATTTATACTTGTTAATCAGATTCACTCACAAATCCCCGCGAACGATCCCGACTTACCTTCAAAATCTTGCTATAACGGACGAGTGCACTTGCTCGTATGTGTTATTGGTAAAATTAGGTAAATCATATTTTATAAATTTAAAACTTGTACCCACGTAGCACCTCAATGGGTTAAGAGTAAATTGATGATTTTGGAAAATGATAATGATATGATCTTGTAAATGATTAAAAGGGTTTTAATTATAGTTATGGGTGAGTTGGACACCTTTAATTATTATGTAAATTAGAAGTGTTTATTTTTGTTGGTGATTATTTGACTTGGAAAGCATGCAAAGAGGATGAAGATGATGATGTTAATAATATCTTAGCTTGGATGCGAGGTTAGTAAAATGGTTATGACATGAGATTATATTGACTTATTCATATATGTGTTATGTGGAAGATGATAGTGAAGGTTTAAGAGGCACTTGACTTAGTGAGCTTGGATTAATAATAGATTAAGGCTAGTTTGGCAAGAATAGCCAAAGTTGTGTTTAAGTCAATTGTGATTCATGTAAGGTATGTAAGAATTATGTTTGATTGATGATATGTGTATTAAGTGTGATGTGCAAGTATTGATGAAAGTAGTCTTATGGACTAATGTGAGGTGAACGATGCTTATGTGATTAATGATGTATAATATCATGTGATTGTCCTTTTTGTTTACTAAGAATAATACTTACGGTTTAGTTGTTTAACCATTTTGTAGGTTTGTATTGATTTAAAGGATGGCGCGGATAGTAGATCATGGTGCTAATGAGGTTGGAAGTGCTTGTTTATATTAAACAAGTAAATTATGATAGGTTACGAGCTCGAGTCAAAGGTTGAACCCCAAATGTCGTAAATGATTTGTAATGTTATTTGTAATGTCAAAGTTCAGTTTTTAAGTATATAAAATGAGCCATGCTCAAGTTCTGTTTAAGTTGAGTTGAAAATGGGTGTTTGGCAAAACACCCGTCGCTTGGTAAATTACGTGTTCAACGGTAGTTTAAACCGCAAATGTTTATGAAATGATGTATCATGTTATGTTAAATATTTACGAAAAGTTTCATTCGAGTTATAGAAGTTGAGTTTTAGTCGTTTTAGTTAAGTATGAAAATGGGACAACAATTAGTGTAGAAAATGGGCCATGTTAGAAAAATCATATCTTTTAATCCGTAAGTCATTAGAAGTCGTACCACCCGTCGTTTTAAAGTTAAATTAATCTAGTTTCTTTAAAAATATTCAATGTCTGGTTTGTAATAGATTCCAGACAGTTTATAAAAGAGTGACATGAGTTCAGTAACGG
Source organism: Chrysanthemum lavandulifolium (assembly GCA_022545495.1). Lineage (NCBI taxonomy): Eukaryota > Viridiplantae > Streptophyta > Magnoliopsida > Asterales > Asteraceae > Chrysanthemum > Chrysanthemum lavandulifolium. Next base: position 207,053,003 of record CM040241.1, read on the forward strand.
GTCAAAGCGTTTCCGCGAAAAAGTTTTAAATTTTGAGTCAAATCAGGCACGGGGCGTAACACGATCACGCTTCAAAGGTATAATAATTTTATTATTTAGACTAATTATACGCATCATATGGATACATGTTAGTGCCCTTTTTCCGCTGCAATATAAATGTTTTTATATGATTTACATGTTAATCACCAACATGTTCAGGGTCTATATATCTCTTAGACGTTATAGATTTTGTATATTAGGACGTTGCCTCAAAATTGTCATACCTTAGAAAGCTTGAGAGTTATGCCGTAACTTTAGTATCTTCTAAACAGAAAGCTTGTAGAAGTGACTACGGAGTAACCTATGGATTTGTTACGCCGTAATAGTGGCTTTGTCGTATATTAGTAGATAGCTACGCTGTATCTTGAATATCTTCTAAACAGAAGGTTGTTATGTCATAATGCATGTGAGGAGGTTACGGCGTAGTTGACGGAGGCGCGAAATTCTTCATGACCTAGATGGCTACGACATAACTTAAGTTGAGAGTTACGCCGTAACTGCAATTTAGTTGGTCTCTGTTACAAAATCCCAGCTACGACGTAATTGAGAATGTGAGTTGAGCCGTAGCTTCTTCATTAATAGCATACTAAGATAAAACCGTTAGGAAAATCTCCAAATCCGCGTTTCTAAGCTCCAATGCTCATATTTTACCTGGAAACGAAATATAAAGGAATAAGAGTATATATCCATATAAATGACATAAAATATGAGCATAAACGGGGAAAATTGACATTTAAAAGTCATGACTATTTGATGTTATCAGCTTTCCAGGGGAATGCTTTGTCTTTTGGATGTTAGACAATGAGCTTTAGCCTTTTCCTGCTTCGTATCATTTAGTGCCTTAATGATATTTTTTTTACGCTGAATGTTTTGCCTGGGTTTTTGTTATTGTACCTGTTGCGAAGGATGATTAGCTCTGGCTTTGTAAATTTGTTGGTGGATGATTTTTAACCCTAATTACAATGTCAGTGTAGGGTATAGGCTGATGTTGGGTTATTAAACTCAAGCTTAGAAGTTTAAGCCGATGAATCTAGGTTTAATGAAGTAGGTTAGTTTTTTGCAAACGGGTTGTTGAAGTTGTATCCTTGGATCGTAATGAAGCCTAGGATTATTCCAGGTTGTGTTTCAGGTTTTGTCGAGCCATTTTTTAGGCTGCTTCGAGTTGATAATGATTCGCTATTGATTTGTTGAGGTGGAAGAGTGGAAAAGGTCTTGCCTATGTTCCAGTTTCATAAGGATTTTTCAAGAAGTTTTTTTGATGAAGAGGTGTTATCCGGTGAGCCGGAGGGTTAAGAAGGTGGTTGTTTTCGTTTTTTGCGTAGGGTGAGGTTTTTCGTGTTTTGTATAAGGAAAAACAGGGTTTTGGCTTGCTGTCTGGAAATGAGGGTTTCATAGTGAAACCTTTGTTTCTAGGCAAGGATGGATTTTACGGTGACGAAGAGGTGGATTTTGGGTTTTCCGACGCCAGGGGAGTGAAAATATTTAGAGTTTTTCTTGGTTTTCCGGTACCGGAATACTCGAAAATAGAGTTTTTGTGTATCAGAAAATTTGAACAATGAGTGTTTTGGTTTCCAGTGAAGATAAACTTTTTCCGGTTAATTTGAAAAGGCGAAAAATTGCGGCTAAACGTATAGCATGAATGACGCCATGTTTACATAAGGTACGTATTAGGGGGTTTGAGGTTGGTCGATCATTTTGTTTTCCACGTTCGGTAAAGACTCCATAGTGTGACCAGAGTCATGAATTGGTGTAACACTTACGAGTCGAGTGAGTTCTTTGTGTTTATTATTCGTGAGAGAATAATAACGTAGATTGAGTTAACTTATCGTAGATTTTTCATGGGCCATTTCGGGGAAATGGTTGAGTGCTTATACGAAAACCCTTGGGGTTGTGAGTAACCCATAAAGCCAATCTAATGGCCTCGGATGACCCACGTGGTGGTCAACAAAGGAAGGGATAAGGATGAAACGTGTTGTGTCACCCTTGGTTGAGTCGAGTGCACAGGAGGATCCATCAATAGTTGTAGCACTATTTCTCTAAGAATGAGGTAACGACACGTAGTGTTCGTTCCAACGACCCTGGCTTGGTCGTCAGGCGTGATGTTTGCCTATATGCGTTTTTCTGGCAAGGTTTACCCAAGTGTAGCCTGGGGAAGTGTTTCCCAGGCCTGTCGCTGAATCTTAGCCTTCAATGGGATCATGTTACACTAATAGAGTATTTGAGCCTTATCCAGTTGGGCTAAAGCTCCCATACGCTATCAGATTCATACCGCGATTTGTTAGGTTTAATCAAACAAATCATTTTGTAATAAAAAGTGTCTAAACTCAGGTTTACCCTTGCCGGTCCTCTTTTAGATAGGTTGATTAAATTCGTAGACTTATTCTTTTTATTACATGAACTCTCTATTAAGGACTCGGTGCTTGAGTACACCCGTTCCCATGAGTTTAGCCGAGACGCCCCTTTTTCATGCTTACAAATAATACATGTTGACATATTATTTATAGATAACATGCATATCAGATATTAATAAAACTTAATTAATACAACCAAACCATAATCTAATGTTGATCCCGAGAGCCACTTCGGGAATCAACTTGGGTCTATCGAAAGGGTTAAACATGACACAAGGAAAGAAGGTTGTTTCTGGTTCCATGTCTTCCTGGCATTGCCCATCATTTTCTCCTTGCTCTGGGTGGATCTTCAATCCTCCTGGCTCCAACTGGATCTCCTCTCCCTTCGTACTCCATAGGTTCTTCTACCTCGTCTGGGCTTCCTTTCGTCACATATGTCTTCGGTTACATTAAATTTAAACTTACTATACTTAAAATCAAATTACAAGAGGGAATAACAATGGCATGTTGGCATCCCTTAAACCAAAAACAGTAAAAATATAAGCAGTATAAAACTCCAATCACAACCACAAAATTTATATTTTTGATCTATGGCTCAGGATCGTGTCATGCATGATTATCAATAAAGCATACTTTAATAATACATTATAGGTGAAATTACTTAAGCTATAGTTTGCCAGAACCTATCTAATAAGCACATGTACTGCATATGTATCCAATTCTTAATAGTATATGCAAACCACGAGTTTCACCCACAATGTTGAACCACAATGCAACATGTCATTCTTTAAGAATAACGGTTCTTACCTTATTGCTACATATTGCCATTTTAGGAAAATTTTGACTTTAAAATTTAAAAAGCCTAATTATGGTTTCAAAGACTCAAATTTTGAAAGTGTGTGACTTAGGTAAAAGAAATCCTAAGTCACCAAGTATTAGTTTTGAAAATATTTATTATGGACTTTTTAACAAAAATTTTTACTTTCCTAAAGTTGTTGGTTATGCTTAAAATATTTTAGAACCCTAGCTTACATACTTTTGAATACTTGATTTCAAATAGGACAAAACTAAAAATACATCATTTTATGGAAACTCATAGCTTGGTCACCAAGATTTGTGCCAGTCAAATTCTATGATACCACCATCTGTCTAGGATATATAAAATTGACGCACCTAGGGTTTAGGTAATCTTATATAGTCTTTATTGTTCCCTAAGTAATATTTTTTACATATGATTAAACTTGGTAACCTAGGGCTTACAAAAACAGTTTTAGCATATTTTTAGGAAGGTTTACACCTTACAAAAATACCTAAAACCTTAAATCAGAAAAGGAAAAGAAGATTACTTACATAAAAGAAAAGCGAGACTAAGAAACCCTTGTTCTTGCAATTATGACAACACGAATTAGGGTTTCCATGTTTGATCCCACATACCCTTGTATCCTTATAAAGTCAACTCCTTTAAAGGAGTCGAAATTATGTAATCAAACATGCAAGCCCTAAATTAAATCATAAAAGTAAACTTTCCTTAGTTGTCAAGAAAAACAACAACCCTAAAAACCCTAATTACACAAATCGACCAAACCCTAATATAACAAAATTAAATATTTAATTTTTATCACTATTGTAAAAATCGGTCCAGGCGGCCGATTAATCCCCGCATAATCACTGATCGCTCACTAAGTGCCTTGATTTATCATAATAGGCCTATTTAATCGGTTTGGTCAAAGATCACTTAAAAATCGGTCAACAAACGGATTAATCGGACAAAATCGGTCTAATCGGATTAATCGGATAAAATAACTTAAAATTTGGTCAACAAAATCGCTTAAAAACAGGAAAAAGTCACTTAAAAATCGGTCAACAAACCAATTAATTGGATAAAATCGGTCAAAGATCGCTTAAAATGGTCAACAAACCTAGTAATGTCTATGTTTGACTTTGAACTTGAAGAATTATGTATTATGTTTATATTTGAACACTTCAAATATTTGAACTTCGATGCACTATGCGTATCTCATACATGTAATATAATATAATATCTAAAATTACAATTTTAAACATAAAAAACCCAATCCGATTAATCCCCGATTAATCTCCGCCTAACCGATTAATCGCTAGGCCCTACCCGACCGCCTCACTAGCGCCTAGCGATTTTTACAACCTTAATTTTTATGGTAATATAAGCAATTACTAAGAGCCCTGACTAGGTTATATATGATAAAGGTGGCTCTCATACCACTGTAGGGTATTGGTGGTCATCCGCATGGCCTATAAAACATGCACAACATACAATAAACACATAAAGGCCATGTAACCAAAACTCTTGTACACAGATCTCCTAATCAGAGATATAACCTAATTTAACATATAAAGGGTGTTTAGGAATACTTACTTGATTATCCTCTAATAACGTAAGCTCCACGAACCTTCTTGATCAACACATAATGCATTATTCTTGTTCTTGATGTTCTACGAAACACCTTAGGGTTTCTTTGGGAAAATCACCACTTGGAGTGTGTGTTGGAATCACTCCTAAACAGTATTTCATGTATTTATATTTCATATGTAATAGGTAGCTTTATTATGGCCTTTATGTTTGTTTAAGGTCAAGCTTATGTAGAAGGCCCATAAGCTTAGGCCCGAGCCCAATAAGGAATAGGGAAGGAGAGGGAGTGTTGCCCTAGCTCCTTGCCTATATAAACCATGTAATAACCCTCACTGAGGGTTGGTTGTTCAAGTTTTCTTTTCACATATGCCTCACGCCTAAACCGTATCATTACTATTGTGTGTATGTGTGATTTACTTGTTCATCCGCCTTCATCTCTTTCTATAACTTGTGTTTGTAAAACTAGTGACCTAACAAGTGGTATCAATCGCCAAATAGTTGGGTGTACTCGTTTGTTTTGAAGTTTTTTGGTTTTGGTCTTACGCGTAAGGTTAACGCATTCTTTAGCTCTTTTAAAAACTTGTTTTTTGCACTTTTAATCCAAGATTCTTGTACTTTCAACGCTTTAAGGTGTTAAAATACTTGTTTTTGGCAAAAGTTTCAAACTTTATGCGTGGATCATTGTTTTGAACTAGTTTTATTCGTGTGTGTATTTCTACGCATAACTGCTTTTGAGTGCTTTGGATCATCAAGTTTCACACTTTTGTGTTATTTTGGTGTTATTGAAGCTATTTCATCACACAAAACCGGTTTAGAAACATCTTTGGGCAAAATCAAAATTACGAGTAATCCTACGCGTATCAAAACCCTAAAATTACGCTGTAAGATTTTTCCTTGGTTTGATCTTCATTTTCCGGTTTATTCCGTGTTTTCTTACTTGGATAAGTCCGAAAATACATCGACTTTGGATATCTTTTGCACCGTGAAGTGTAAAAGATCATTTGGGCAAAACCCTAAACTTACGCATAAGCATACGCCACGCCAGAAATCCTACGCATAAGATTCACTTACGCGTAAACTTAGGTCTCACGATAAGGTAATCATACGCCTAACTTTGTCTACGCATAACTTTAGTGTTTTTATCTTACTTACGCGTAAGCTAAATCCTACGTAACTTCTTATTGTTACGCGTATCTTTTGGTGTTTTACGCATAAGTACTACTTGGTTTCTTGTCTTTTCACGCCTAAGGACACTTCATCAACAAAGGTTCATTCGACTACAAAGATCCATTTTACTACACAAGTTCATCAACATGTCTCAACCACCATACTCTAACTACTTCCCTCACACTTATAATCATCAACAACAACAACAATTAACTCCACAACATCAACAATGGAATCAACAACAAGCTATTTATCAACAACAATTTAATCAACAACATACTCCAAAACATACTCCACAACATGCTCAAAATCGGTTAAATGGTCTTAGATGCTACAACTGCAATGAGAAGGGACACCTGGCTAATGCATGCCCAAAGCCGAGGACTAGGGGCGTGCTTATTTCAAAGAGGCTTTATTGTTGGCTCTTAAGGATGAAGTGGTGGATCTCTCATAGACAAAGAATGAGCTTTATGGCGGATGCGCACTCGGATGATGATATGGAGGACTTGCAGCCAATGCAATGTTATGTTGATGGCTAATATGCAAGAGTTACACATGAGTGAAACATGCCCAGTTAGAGTGACATCGATGGCTTGTCTCGTGCCGAACAAACCATCATCATATCTCGAACTAATATCTCCATCAATATCGAATCCGCATGGCTCGAATGTTCAAATGAGTCATCTACATCTCATTCGGACGATTAAATAAACCCGTAGTTACATTTGACGATCCGAAGACCTTATGGTTTCCTTGATAATCAAATTGACCGTGGTTATACTTGAGGATCTAAATAATGATCATGTTGTGACTCACGTTGAACAAGATGAACCTTGCCCCATCGAGATCTTGTTCTGTTATTTAAAGACCAACAATCCCAAATTGTTGCATGTGTTGCATTAAATCAGTCCTTAAAAGTAAAATGCACTTTGTTAACCAAGGATTTTGAATGTTTACAAATGCAACTCAACTTTTTCAAAACTCAAGACAACAGTGAAAAAGGTTTTGAAGCCGCTTTGCAAAATCTCATCAAAACGAAAAATATTTTAGAGACAGATCGTGATCTAGCCGCCTCGAAGAATGCTTTGTTGTCCGAATTAGAACAACTCAAACACGAACATAAAAACAAATTAACGCCTCACCTTGGAAAATCAAAAAGCTAAGGCTGAGTTGTTAAATTGTCAAAACGCAGTTCTCCATACAAAAACATTCAACGAATCGGGTAGATGACCTTCTTGAAGAAATTATCGGCTTGCAAAACAAACTTAAAGAGTTTAAAGCGTTGTTTACAAACATGGTGAATCAAGAATGACTATTGAAAAGTTTACCTTAAAACCCAATCCAAAAGGATATGGAAAAATCTAGGCGATTACAAACCAAAGCTTTCACTAAAAACATTCAAACTAACTCTCAAGTTTCCAAAGGAGAATCTGAAATTGATAATATCGTCATGAGTGTTGTTGAATATCATCGTCAAGAGGAATTAGATGCGTAAGGCGAGAGTCGATCAAAATTAAAAATGTTGTTTACAACAAACCTTTTAATTATAAAACTCGGTCACTTTCGTCACACCAACGGATTCTTCAAACACACCAAGGGTTATCATCAAACACCGAGTCTTCTAAAGTTAATCCCAAAACAGACTTTGCACAAACTTATGGTCCTTTACCTTCCATTAGTGAAGTAAACTCACAACCCGAAAATCGAAAAATTCTTCGATATTTTGACATTTTCATGGTGACCTCAAAATTTTACAACATGAGATAGTGATAAGGTTTTAAAGGTACCATTTTGAGGGTCGTTTAAGTCCTTATTTGATCACTTTTGTATCCGTTATTGCTTAATATCGTTCCTTTTCACTTTTAGGTCTCTTGAAGGCAAAATCTTTGGAATGGCACTTATTTGGACGAAAAGCGCGAATATATGAAGAAAATGGCCAAAGTCAAAATCGAGACACTCGATTCTTTGAAAATAGAAGCGCGACGGCGTCAGTGCTAATGGCGACGCCGTCCCAAAATTATTGTGACGATCCGTAACCCAAAACTCAGATTTTCAAGTGACGACGCCCGCTTGTAAAAGAGTAGGCCGTCGCTACTCGGGCGGCCTAGATGCAATCGCACGACGCCGAAGTCAAGAGGACGGCGTCACGGACATAAGGTGACGCCGTCGTAGGTTAACGTGGCCAAGACGAAACCCTAATGACGGCGACACGACGGCGTCACAAAACATAAGGTGACGCCGTCGCATATGTAATCTTATATATAGAATCCGAATTTTAGGTCTTTGGGTAGAGAGTCTTTGGATTAAAACCAAAACCGAACCTTAGGTGTCTTGTACAAGATTTTAGGTTTTAAACCCTATCTTACATCAAGATAAGTCTTTACTTCATTAATTCAATTATGTCTTTGATTATTTGTGTGTATGCTTGCATGTTCTCCATGTCCGGCTAATTTATTTGTGTGTTTGCTTAGAAGTATGAAACTTAATTATTGAATATTGATTGGTTGTTTCTTATCTTAGTTGATTAATGATCTAGTAATGCGATAGGTCATTCGTTGTGTACTTAATGCTTGATTCATCTTTGTGAACCTTAGAATATAATTACCGAGTAGTTGTAGGCTAAACCATCCAAAGAGCGCCTTAGAGTAGGAGTTTATCATCCCTAGTGGGTTTGTAGATGAGACCCTTTGGTAAGTTCAAAGAGTTGGGAGAAACGATACCCTACAACTTTAGACACACAACGCAACTAAGAATAAGGACGTGACAATTCAACCACCAATAGGAGATAATTAAGGAGTAGTACAACCTAAGTAAACACATCTTTAAACTATCATACGAGCACACATTAATTAGACATAGACTCCCACAACCTTAGTTTAGATAATTAGATAATAGTAGAGTAATCGGTAGAAATACCAACCCCCAAACCAATACCGAGATTCGTACCTTTCCATTTCATAAAATATAAAAGATACAAAATAATCTTCCTCAACCTTAACCTTAGCGTAGTAACTCCTTACTAGCATTCCTATTCCCTAGAGAACGATATCAATACCCGTGGCTTACCCTAATTACTACACTACAACGATTAGGTTCACCGCCTAGGGTGTTATAAAACTTGCTCAAGAAAAGGAAGTTTCCTTGACCCCAACGACGCGTGTAGCGTTATCAAGTTTTGGCGCCACCGCCGAGGAATAGAATAGCTAGTTAGTAGTCCACCTCGCTTAGGTTTCTTTGCTTGATTCCTATCAAGTAAACTTTTTCTCATTTTAGCTTTCTCTTAGTCTATCCCCTTCTTCGTGACCTTTGTTCGTAACCTCATCACTTTTCATCATGGAAGGTGATAACCAACCACCACTGTTAACCAACAACCAAACAACGCTCGCCACCAAACAAATACCCACCACTCGATCCAACTTTTGCCAACCAACTCCGAGCTCGCATTGTTAGTGAAATTGGAGAGCTTAAGAAACTTAATAGGATAATTGAAAATGCACTTGAAAAAGCCCTTGAGGAATCCACTGGTACTTTAGATAGTGATTCAACCTCAAGTGATTCAGAAGATGAAATTGTAGAAGGAGATTATAAGGTTTTGGAGATTATGGACGGAAGTAAGGAGGAGGAGGAACTTAGGGAGTATTTCGATTCATACCCTAATGGAAAGGAAACTGCTTATCACTATAATGTAGTTAACTTCCCGCGACCGCCTTTCGAACCATGCATAAAAAGTGGTGACCCTAAAAATATCAAAATACCATGCATGATTGGTTACTTATATAGGGATCACACTTACATAGATTATAAAGCACCCATGAACATAATGTCTAGGCTCTACTACAATTGGATCATGAGAGAAAATTTAAGACCTATGAGGACCCCTTTACCCTAGGAAAGTGAGTAACTATGTTGGAAGGGTTAAGGGATTGCATGTCTTCAGAGGGAACTTCACATATAGGTGTGATTTCATGATCCTAGAAAATGTGAAAGGCATTATTGATGGAGTTTTAGGAGATGTGATACTTGGGAGACCATTTATTGAGGACTCTAAGATGGTTTATGATCAAGAGGAAGGAATAGTCAATTTCTAATGAGACCGAATGTGTTAAATATATAATGCCCGCAAAAATAAGAGGTTTGAGGGCATTGATGAGTTAGATGTAGATAGCATTCCGGCCTTTGAAGTTGATTGGAAGGACAAGGTTCCCTATACCGCCTGTCTAGAATTGGGCCCTGAATATATTCGTGATGAGAACAGAGTTAAGATAATTGAATGGGCTTCTAAGAGGAGGAAAACGTAGAGCACGACTATGAGTCTAGCTACAAGACTCTTAAATAAAGAAAAAGCGCTTCGTGGGAGGCAACCCATGCTTAATTGTTTGCTTGTTAGTGTCATATATCTTTTATTAATTGTTTATCCTCATGTTTAAATTTGTAAAAATGCTTTATTTTGTTTTTAACCTCGTCTTAATTGCATATAAAGGTATTTTACATAAAGGATAAGTGTAGGAGGATTACACACGTTTTCAAAAGAAACGTAAACATGAGAATAACAATTAACTAAAAGATATTTATGTTTGTTTGTTCGAGTCAAATGCTTGTATCGAGTCATAATGGATGTTTTGCGTAAATTTTTCCGATTCTAAAGATGTAAATTTTCCGAATTTTTCCGTAAAATCGCACCGCTTTTTGTCGATAACGACGGGCCAGATTGCAACGACGGCGCCAAGAAGGAGTAAAACATCGATTACATTTTTTCTCGCTTTTTCGAGCCACTTATAAATTTTTGGAATTTTCCGTGTCTTAATTTTCTTAGAAATTCGTAAACATCCATTCCACAAGCATTATATCCTAGTTTAAATCGAGTCTTATATATATTATTACCGCTGATTTTACGCGAAGGTTTCGCTTTGTTTTCTTCAAGTGTGCAGTTTAGTTTGTCAAGAAGAAGTTACATAAGATTGGAAGGAGCTTTTCACGCAATAATTCTTCTTGAAAAGGATTTAACCACCACTTTACACGGATCCTACCGAGCTAATCGTGGAAGTATTAGTTTTTCGCTTTTAATTACCTTCTTTTATCATAACTTTGATATTTCGGGGAACATTGGGGACAATGTTCGGTTTAAATGTAGGGGAGGAAAATAAAACGGAACTTTGAAACTATGCTTATCCTTGACTATTTGCTTTGTCCAATTGTGATTGTGTAATAAACCATGAGAAAATATCGGTTAGGATAATTTTGGCACCAAATTTAAAATTTTTATGACATATAGGGTGGGCCATTAGTCTTAACAAAAGCGCCTCACGGATAGGAAGTTATATGACTAGCACAAAACCCTTTACCACCCAAATTCCACCAAAATGTGAGGATCGCCTTAGATTAGTAGGAATAAAAGCATTCATCTTCAATGCTTAGAGTGTGAACCGGTAGTATATTAGATTCTAGAACTTGTTTTGTGATGCATTCCGAGATCGCAAGTGAGGCTACACTTGTGTAGTTAGGAATAACTAAATGATAAGAGGCATTAGGATAACCCTTGTTTGATACCCGTAATATAATTACTTCTTCCATATCGGTTGAGTAATTCCCCACACCCTTTGCGTTGTACTCATCTTTAGTACACGATACCCTAGTTAACCCCTCGAGCCTATCCTTTTCGCGGTTCTCGTGATATTTCGGTTTTCCGAATATCAATGAAGAGCATTGTTTACACCCCACCCCAAATATACACCCAAATCGCCTTAGCCTACCCCTTATGCACTCACTTTTAGTGCAAATGTTTGTTATCACCCTAAACCCTTAGTTCAACTATCTAGTTGCTTGCATAAGTTGCTAAGTCGAGTCATATCCTTTGTATACGCTTTTGGGACGATTGGGATTCATGGAAAAGTTAAAGTTTATGAAATGACGGAAGGAACGTTAAATTCAAATTCCCTTTGTTTGCGTAATAATGTACCCCAAGTGTTTTGATCTTTTCAAATCGGGTCAAATTAGTGTTAGAGTAATAAAACTCAAGTGTAGGGATATGCCTATAAATCCTAGTATTTTGATGTTATCGTAGAGGATGGTAGAGTAAAAGTGTATATAAAAAAAAAAAAAAAAAAAAAAAATCGAAAAAAATAGAAAAGAGAAAAGAAAAAAATAGAGTGTGAAAAAAAAAAATAAAAATATATACTGGCTACCATCCTACATTTATCCTTTAAATTTATGTTTATTTATTTCGTTATCTAGAGTTTAGAGTGTCGAGTCTTGGCTTAGCAACGCCATTCTTCATATGCTTGTAACATAGAGATTTTGACTTACCACCACTAAATAGCCTATCCCACCAAACCCTTGTTTCCTACCGTAAGCCTAACATTACAACCCTTTAAAAGACCTCTTTGATAGTCTTTCCTAGGTGCTTACGCCAAAGCGATGGAGGTTTGATCTATTCTCAAGCCTATGGTAATCTATGTACTAGGACCGGTTAATGAGTGTTTATCTTCCATTTCCTATTTGTTATATTTCATATATACACCGAGAGAGATGTGAGTATCCAAACACCCCATGTGAGGTGCTAGTATGTAATTCCGTGCTTGTTATGACTTTTATGGGCTTATATGTGTTGTGGACCGCTTTGAATTAATGCTTCATGACCCCTAACTTATAAATTAATTGGCTAAAACCACATTTGCTTGAGGACAAGCAAATAACAAGTGTAGGGATATTTGATAAGGTTTTAAAAGGTACCATTTTGAGGGTCGTTTAAGTCCTTATTTGATCACTTTGTATCCGTTATTGCTTAATATCGTTCCTTTTCACTTTTTAGGTCTCTTGAAGGCAAAATCTTGGAATGGCACTTATTTGGACGAAAAGCGCGAATATATGAAGAAAATGGCCAAAGTCAAAATCGAGACACTCACAGCTGTTGAAAATAGAAGGCGACGGCGTCAGTGATAATGGCGACGCCGTCCCAAAATTATTGTGACGGTCCAGAACCCAAAACTCAGATTTTCAACCGACGACGCCCGGTTGTAAAAGAGTAGGCCGTCGCTACTCGGACGGCCTAGATGCAATCCAGACGACGCCGGTGAAGAGGACGGCGTCACGGACATAAGGTGACGCCGTCGCAAGGTTAACGTGGCCAAGACGAAACCCTAATGACGGCGACACAACGGCCACAAAACATAAGGTGACGCCGTCGCATATGTAATCTTATATAGAATCCGAATTTTTAGGTCTTTTGGTAGAGAGTCTTTTGGAGTAAAACCTAAAACCGAACCTAAGATGTCTTGTACAAGTATTTTAGGGTTTTAAACCCTATCTTACATCAAGATAAGTCTTTACTTCATTAATTCAATTATGTCTTTGATTATTTGTGTGTATGCTTGCATGTTCTCCATGTCCGCTAATTTATTTGTGTGTTTGCTTAGGAAGTATGAAACTTAATTATTGAATATTTATTGGTTGTTTCTTATCTTAGTTGATTAATGATCTAGTAATGCGATAGGTCATTCGTTGTGTACTTAATGCTTGATTCATCTTTGTGAACCTTAGAATATAATTACCCGAGTAGTTGTAGGCTAAACCATCCAAAGAGCGCCTTAGAGTAGGAGTTTATCATCCCTAGTGGGTTTGTAGACGAGACCCTTTGGTAAGTTCAAAGAGTTAGGAGAAACGATACCCTACAACTTTAGACACACAACGCAACTAAGAATAAGGACGTGACAATTCAACCACCAATAGGAGATAATTAAGGAGTAGTACAACCTAAGTAAACACATCTTTAAACTATCATACGAGCACACATTAATTAGACATAGACTCCCACAACCTTAGTTTAGATAATTAGATAATAGTAGAGTAATCGGTAGAAATACCAACCCCCCAAATCCAATTCCCGAGATTCGTACCTTTCCATTTCATAAAATATAAAATGATACAAAAATAATCTTCCTCAACCTTAACCTTAGCGTAGTAACTCCTTACTAGCATTCCTATTCCCCTAGAGAACGATATCAATACCCGTGGCTTACCCTAATTACTACACTACAATGATTAGGTTCACTGCCTAGGGTGTTATAAAACTTGCTCGAAGAAAAGGAAGTTTCCTTGACCCCGAACGATGCGTGTAGCGTTATCAGATAGAATATCGATCTGAAATCAAAGTTGAATATTTTCAATCGCCTCTGGCGCGAAAACAAAGAGACATTTTTCAGAAAAATCTTTTATCTAATGTTAAAAACTTGAAAAGTTGTGCAATTGCTCGGGAAAAGGATTTTCATAAGGAACTTGGGGTAATGAAAACGCCGAGAAAATGTAAACATCTATCTCTAATACTAAACGTAAAAGAAACTCTTGAGAAAGATGTTGATCGACTCTTGGAAGATGTTATCTGTTTGATATCCATAATGTTGTGCTATTCTATTCTTTGCCATATGCATCCGATCATATCTCTGCCGATATTGTTGAAATGTTGTTATCATTGAGAACACCGATAATGTGCTTCGGATCGAGTCTTTAAAAGCTAAAATAAACGATTACTCACCGAAATTTACAATGCAAAACGTCGTCTTCATTGGTGTGAAAAGATATTCACAACCATCAACTTAGTTTTCAAAAGAAAATCGCTCATTGAATGCAAAATCTTTTGATCCTAAAATTGAGCAACTGGATGATCAAAACGTGTCTTTGAAAAGTCAAATCTCAAAATATGAACAAGAACTTTTAAAAGTTAAACAGAATATGGTGTCATATTTGATTTACTCAAAAGACTCGACTTAAAGCATCAAACGAACTTGATCACTATCTTGCTCACACTAGAGATGTCATGAATTTTGCCGGAAATATTCGCTCGAAAATCAAGATCCGATACACACTATCTCTAAGTTACAGAAATGTTAGGAAAGTATGAACAACTTACGCCTATTGTGATTAAGAGATTAGCACCAGTCACACTTAGTAATCGTGAACCTAGAATCCCTACCGCCAAATCACAAGTTGCTAATGTGTTTCTCTCAAACAGAATAGTTGCGTCTTTTCCAAACGTCCGCACTTCACGGCCTAGAGCACTCAATCAAGAATAGGAAGTTGCGACCTAAGAAAAGATCAATAAGGAATGCTAAAGTAGAAGAACACCCTAGGACTCGAATAAAAATCATGTTGCTTCCACTATAGATGTTACGTCCGGCAAATGTAATAGAAATAGTGATGTAACGAATGCTAAACCGTTAAGTACTTTTGATATTCACCGATGCACCTTGTGTTATTTTTCTAAAGAGTATGAATTCGATTGTCATGACAAATGTTGCTAAAGCTATAATCTCTCGATTACGGAATCCTAAGAATCGGAATACCTCTAGGCCCACTAATCATTCTAAGTCCGTGCTTGGTAAACCACCTTCTTTAGATTCTAAGGCAACCATTGCTATCACAATAGTTCCCGATTCACCTCCTAAGAATGTAGTACCACCCACGCATTCACTAAGACTAAAGCAAAGAGTAGTTATAGATGGCGTAAATGGATATACAACACACTAGGATTTAAATGGATGCCTAAAATTATCAATGTGTGTATGTCTCACGAGACGCTTGAACCCTCTAACATTTCGGGTTCCACATCTACTCTATTCCATCCGTGTCGCATGTGTAATGCAGTGTCTGATCATCTCTCGATTGTTGATAGCGGATGTTCCCGACACATGACAGGCAACCTTAAACTGTTATCAAACTTTATTGCAAAGTTCATTGGCACCGCCGATTAAGGAACGATCACTGCAGCACTATCATGGGCTACGAGATTATGTCAATGGGAACATCGAAATCAGTGAGGTTTACTATGTGGAAAGCCTCGATCACAACTGCTTTCGAGAGGTCAATTTTGTGATGGAGATTTGGAGGTTGCTTCGGAGAAAACTTGTTTCATTCGTGATCTACAAGGAAATGACCTTATGTCCGGCTCGCGTAATTCTAGTCTCTACACTATCTCTATGCAAGACATGGTTGCTTCCTCTCCCATTTGCTTACTTTCAAAGGCAACATCTACAAAATCCTCGGCTATGGCACCGCTGCCTCTCACATCTAAACTTTCAAACCATCACCAACCTTGCTCGACACAAACTAGTTGAAGGACTCACACGATTCCCAGATTCAAAAATCACCTTGCTCACTGTGAACAAGGGAAAAGCACTCGTGCTCATTTTCCTTCAAAGGTGGAACACAACCTCAAAGATGTACTACATCTTCTTCACATGGATTTGTGTGGCCCGATGAGCGTGCAAACGATCAATGGCAAACGCTACATCTTAGTAATTGTTGATGACTACTCACGATGGACTTGGGTCTACTTTCTTCGTAGCAAAGACCAAGCTCCACAAATGATCATCACCTTCTCACAAAGATATGTGTTCAGCTCCGCAACACCGCCGGGATAATTCGGATGCATAAAGGAACCGAATTTGTTAACCAAACCCTTCGTGAATTTTATGAGAAAGTGGAATTCAAAGATCAAACATCTATTGCACGCACACACGAACAAAACGGAGTTGTTGAAAGACGAAACCGAACGTTAGTGGAAGCCGCAAGAACAATGTTAATCAATGCTAAACTTCCAGATTACTTATGGGCGTAAGTCGATCATCGCATGCTATATTCAAAACCGTTCTATGATCACAAACGCCACAACAAAACACCTTTCGAGCTTGTCCACAAATATAAACCGAACCTCAAACACTTTCATGTATTTGGATCCCTTTGCTATCCGAATAATGATCGTGATGATTTTGGAAAGCTCAAAGCCAAAGTCGATATTGAGTCTTTATTGGATCGTGACAATTCTAAAGGTTTCGAACTGGAATCGTCGAACTAAGGAGGTAATGGAAACGATTCATGCTCATTTCGATGAACTCACGGAAATGGCTTCGAGTATAACACTTAGAACCCGTCACAACCGCTTAAACTTCCTCAACCCCATCATCACCGATCAAAGCCCCACTCACACGTCAACAAATGGAAAGGTTATTTGCTCCTCCGTTCGTTGATGATATTGATGAACGTGCTCTGTGTGTATCCGCTGTTTCACCGCACAACCCGATAATATTCCTATACCGATACACCACTACAACAACCATCGTTGAAGATGCACCTACACCATTGACTCCAACACAACAGTTGAACACACCGCTTCCAACAATGATGAACCGGTGATGATATTCAATGAAGTACCCCACCGCAGATTTTGATCCAAATGCGTTCTTCAACCCGTTTGCTAATGAGGCTGCACTGATGTCGCAGAATCTTCAACAAACCATTTGAATCCTCGAACCGCACAATGTATACCAACATTATTGGCAACCCGAATCAACCATCGTTACGAGACAACGTCTTCACACGACGGTGAACATTGCATTTATGCACTCACCGTCTCGCTAACTCGAGCCTAAAAACATTAAAGACGCAATGACAAAAGACAATGGATTGAATCCATGCGGGAAGAACTCAACCAATTCAAACGCCTTGAAGTATGGGAATGGTTGAAAGACCAACAGGGTCTACGTCATTGGTCTAAAATGGATTTGGAAAAACAAATTGATATCAAGGAAACATCATCCAAACAAGTCACGCCTAGTTGCTAAGGGTTATCGTCGTGAAGAGGAATAGACTTTGAAGAATCTTTTGCTCCGTTGCTCGCCTTGAGGTCGTTCGGATATTTCTCGCGTTCGCGACTCATATGAATATGACGGTTCATCGATGGATGTCAAACAGCGTTTTCAATGGACAACTAAAAGAAACGGTCTATGTCACCAACCAGATGGATTCGTTGATCCCGAGTTCCCGAACCATGTCTACAAACCGAACAAAGCTCTTTATGGTCTCAAACAAGCCCCTCGGGCATGGTATGATAAGCTATCATCTTTCCTCATTGCCAATAATTTCACCAAAGGCTCGGTTGACCCAACTCTTTTTATACAATATCACGGGCACATATCTTAATTGTTCAAATTTACGTGGATGACATCATTTTGGGTCGACACATAAAAAGTTTTCAACCGCTTTGCAAAACTAATGAAGAAAAATTTTGAAATGTCCATGATGGGTGAACTTACGTTCTTTCTAAGACCGCAAGTTCATCAATCACCCCGTGGTATTTTCTTGAGTCACCCAAATATGCCCTTGAACTGTTAAACAAATTTGGAATGACAACTGTGACACTTATGCCACACCAATGGCTCATACCAAGAAATTAGATCTTTGATTTACATGGGAAATTGGTTGACCCTACCAAATACCAAGTATCATTGGGTCTCTCATGTATCTAACAACTAGCGCACTGATATTGTCTTTGCCGCTTATCTATGCTCCGCTATCGATCGCGACCAATGAAACCCACCTCTCGAGGCTAAAAGAATCCTCCGATACATCAAGGGAACCATTAACTTGGGGATCCGGTATCCGAAGGATTCTCGGTTTTGAACTAATCGCTTTTTCAGACGACGATCACGCAGGATGCTTAGACTCAAGAAAAAGTACTTCAGAGCTCTACAATTTCGGTGATAAACCGGTGTCTTGGCAATCAAAGAAGCGAGGATTGTGCATCGTCATCATCAAAGCGGTAATATGTAGCCATGTCCGCGTGTTGTGCTCAAGTCATCCGGATGAGAACACAACTCAAAGACTATGGTTACGATTTGATGTAATCCCAATGTATTGCGACAATCGGTGCCATTGCCATCTCGTGAAACTACATTCAAAGACTCGAAATCAAAGCACATCGATCTACGCTATCATTTCATCAAGGACCACGTGGAATGAGGCACCGTTGAATTATACTTTGTGGGTCTTGAATACCAATTGGCGATCCGCTCACCAAAGCCTTGCCTCCCGCTAGGTTTAATGAGTTGGTCCACCGAATGGGTATGAGGTGTTTGACTCAAGAGGAATTGATGACCTCTTAAAACAGTCTTAAAAACCCGTCAAACACCAAAACATCTTACGTAAATAATTTTTCAAAACAAAATACAAAAATATAAAATCCGATAAAACAACAAAAATATTCTCCTAATCTATCTTTCTTTCAACATGGCAAGTACATTTCTTCCGTCAACACTTTAATCTTTCAAAATTCAATATTTTTCCGATCAAGTGTTGAGGGGAGAAAATAATCTTTAACTGTTTCAAAACATCGTGTACTTGCATGTTATCATATCTCGGTTGATTCTCATACAAATGGTGGTACATTTTCGGTTCAAAGACACTCCTCGGACTTAAATTAATAACCTTTCATTATTTTCTCAAGTCGATGGGGAGTGTCGTCATGTTTCTTTCCTAAAAATCTTTGTTTGGTAACCAAAATGGAAGTTAAAAGGCTTTGTTTGAAAAAGGAAAAGGTGGAGGGACCAAAGCGTCAAAACCTTAAAGATATTTTGAATAAAAATATCCTCCACCTAACTTTCACTTCTCATTTATTACTCAAAACATAAAACCATCCTACGCTTTGAATTGATTCAAGAAAACCGTGCTTTTGATCTTCATCTTGTAAGTGTTTTCGTGATTACAACATGTTTTTAAGATAAGGTTTTGAATTTCATGTAAATCCTACGGCTAAAACGTTTTCTCACAGCGTGATTAGGTGTTCTACGCTTATGCGTAAGAACACACAATCAATATGTGTGTGTTTGTGGTGAAATGATTTGTGTCAAAACGTTCATAATACATCAATGATACCATTTTAACCATCAAAATCCACCCAGAAACACGAATTGATGATTTTTGAAAATTAGGGTTTATGAGTCGAATTGGGTATTTTCGAATGTGAAGTGTGTTGGTCAAAAAGATTGTTGTGTTATGCTTATGTGCTATTGAATTGATGATATCCATGCCTTATAACCACCTAGAAACCTTAATTGATTCAGAATTAGGAATTAGGGTTTAATGTTCTAAAAATTGGGTATTTTTATTCACTGCAAACTAAGTGTTAAGACTTGGTCAATATGCTCACAACATCTAAGATATACGAAAAACTTTGATGCAAATTCTATGGCTAAAATTTATACGCGTAAATTTAGGGTTTTAGACTACGCGTAAGGATTTCTACGCATAATCAATTAAACATGTCAATTGTGTTATGATCATCATAAATGAATGTTATGTGTTAAACATTGATGATATGATGCTTTGTTTCAGCTTGCTACACTTAATATTCAGAATCAAGGTTGTTGTTACTCACGCATAAGGATCACCTTACGCGTAGCTTGTTATCGCGAAGATTAGTCTTACGCGTAGCTTCTACGCATAAGGTTCTACATATGGGACTACGCGTATCCCGTGAAGGATATGCATAAACAATGACCTCTACGCATAAGGTCAACTCTTACGAGTAGCCTTACGCAAGGTTAATATATGCCCACGCATAAGCTCCACGCATAAGGTCTACTTTTCCTCGTGTAACACTTCTTACGCGTAAGTTAGGATTCTACGCGTAAGTTTACGCCTAAGCATATATCATTCACGTCTATGCATAACTTTACCAATCCTACGATAAGCTCGGATCACACCTTCGTTATGAATTGTTACGTGTACAAACTTGTAAATAGACTAATCATATCGTCACGAATCCAATAATGTCACTAATAAACTTAAATCGCTTGATATGTTGTGAACAATAAGTGATAAAATAAACTTTAAAACTTAAAGTTAACTAAATCACGAAACATTTCACTACGTCATTGAACTATTGAACATACAAGTGACTTAGGACTCAGAACAATCATTGACATCAGACATTCAATAACTAGACAATAAGACCTTCGTTGACTAAAAGATGTCTTTCGATATGTTGGTTCTTTTGGCTAATGTTATTTCGAGATCACGACATGGTCGAACAAATGAATGTGGATGCATCCAAGTTCTCTCCATTCTCGATATCTATCCTCATGGCTATCCAATGAAGATAGGAAAGAACAATCTCCGTGTTGACTTTGACACCTCACTTGCTCGTAATCTTCGTGTCTAATTGCTATTGATATTCTAAGGACTCATCCGTATCGTAACATGCTTACTCACTCAAATCGCTCTCGAGATCTACATCCAACAGCCGGAACACTATGGAAAGGGTCGAAGGACGATCACGTGACGGTGACTCAATCACAAACAAGTCACCATTACACTGCACTAATGGTCATTCTCCCAATTTCGATGTCGATCCAACCAAACTATATGCCACACATGTTGAAGAGCTCACTCTCTAATTCTTAATCGATATCGGTTATGACGAGGCTACAGGAGTAATCACCAAGCATTCTCACGTAGAGCTTAAGAGTATTCCTCAACCCCGGAGAACTCTCTACATAATCATCACCAAGTCTGCTTCTCGGTCGTGGCATGGCTATGAGCACCCTAAGCTCATGGAACTGCAAATATTCGGCATTGGTCATCAGAAACACATCGCTATCGAAGCTCGATTTGGGATGACATGATGTCATTTCTCAACAAACTTGGCTCAAAGATTCCCTACATCGGATATACTAAATTGTTGATCCGAGAGCACTTGACTTCATCCCGATATTCCCAAGAGGCTCGATGACCCCGACAATCACGATATGTTGACGGAACCTATTCTATCTGCTGTAATCAAGGAAACGTCTACAAAGAAACAAGGTGTTGTCTTTGCAGATTTCCTTCTAACTAAAGATTTTAAAGCTCAAATGTACAAAAGGTATCCGAAGCGGTCGAGACAAGGCAAAGTTGGTCATCTCGACGAAAAATCTTCGAACACATGTAAGGAGAACGAAAAGGAAGTCTTGGAAGTGTTACAAGTACAGATAGTCGAGGAATGTTCCAAAGAAGAAACCTATTCCAAAGAGGAAACCTACCCCTAAGAAGAAAGTTCCTTCTCGTGAAGCCACTTTGATCCCTTCCTACACACGAACCAAGAAAAACCTCATGGACGAGGACTCAAGCTAACGACATGGATGAAGAGATCACATACTCAAACCGCAAAGGATGAAAATCCTCGATCAAAACCTCCAAGTCCTCAAACTAATAAAGGAAAAGGAAGACTCTGCACTTGTGCCACATGATGATAGCTCAAGATGAAGAAGAGCAACTGGATCAATCATACAGAAGAAATTTCACAACGCCGACACCTTCAAAAGGTCAAGAATTTGCTAAAGATCAAATGGGTGGCCCCGGAGGATCAAGTGGTGCTTGCCCACTCCTCACCGATCCCGACACGGTTAATCAACCCGTAGGGATCCGTGCCACCACTCTCCGCAACAACAACAACTGTGGAGGATACTATCGATATGAGTTTGAGAACCCTAAAACCGAGAAGTCCGAGAAAGATAAAGATGATGGTTATGACAAGTTGCTTCGGTAGTCCCACACGGCCTCGAAGGAAACCTCTGAACCGCCTAAGGACCCCAAGCCTCCTCATGTCTCTTCCTCATCGACTCATCATCTCACTCATCACCACCACCATCAACGAAGTCAACCGGATCATCATCCAAATCGGTGAAGAAACCACCTAAATCTTGGATTTCGGACTCATGAAAAGATTGTGAAAGTGTCCAACAAGTCGGAAAGAAGGACATACTTTATAAAACTGAATTGGTTTGTTGACCAAATTCAAGACTTAAATGATGAGAAAGAAAAGATGGAGAAAGAAAGGAATTTGTTTAGAAATTCATGAAGAGTCATCGTAAAGAGGAACCGAACGAAATGATCAAGGTTACACTAACAAGTACCTTCGTGATATCGCTCCTAAAGTCCAAAAGGAACCGGAGAAGACAAGAAGAGATCATACCCACAAGTTTCTTCTCGACACCGTCCCGGTGTGACTAGAGAAGTATTTTCCGCATAACTCACTCCTAACATCGCCGCATTGGTTAAACATACAATGGCCAAAGAAGTCGATCTCTCCGAATGAAGTTAATCGCTAAACTAGTGATGCAAATGTCAAAGCGATCCGAACGCTTACTCGGATGAAGCTAAATTTCAAAATCTACTTGATTTTCAACTCGATCATCATGCAAGGAGTCACCGATCAACCCAAACGATCAAGAGATGACAATGATAAGGACAAGGACTCGCACCTAAACGTCAAGCGCCCGGTGAATCTACTGATGCCACCTCCTCCACCACGGATTTATTCTCAACAAAGTCTCCTCCACCTCGGTCTTCATCGATAAACCTCGGGACGATTCCGAGTTACCACCCCGACTCATAAAGCAGTGATTACTTTGAGTATACGGGTGGTGACGATGAAGAGGTCCTCGAGCCCCGACAACAACCCACCTCACCCAAACAAGTGCGAAACCAAGATCATCATCAAGGCCTTCCAAAAGAAGAAGAAGACGACTCGATGCGGAGTCGTATCATGGCTAGATGACGATAAACCGAAGAGTTTGAATGGTTCTCCACACTTGTCAATCAAACTCCCTACGATGAAGGTCAAGACTTGGTAGACGGTTCTACATTAGAGCACGCAAAACTTTTGCAAGAAAAGTTCCATGTGAAGAAAATGACGAAATCGAGTTGAAGCGAATCAAGAATGAAGCGTTTCAACTCTACAAGACAGACTCGAAAGCGCCTCGAGGTCGAATATCATCTTGAGAACATCGCCGAGCTATGTCTAACAACATGGATTGGCTCAATCCGAAGCAAACATTGACTTCACACAAAGGGACAACCCTCCATACTACACCGATTGGACCAAACCCCACCGACCATTGGCCAAGGCAGAACCACGGATTCCTTCCGATACTTTTTAACAGAGACACGGATTTTCTCTTACACGGTAGCGATGGTTCGCGAAAATATGCTACATCATTGACTCTTCCATTCCCGGTGCTATTTACTCAAACCGCATAGCTATCGAGGAACGCAAATCACTTGTTTTCGACAACGCAAGCATACGACCAAGATGCATTGTATGGGATTCATCATTGGCACGAACGTCAAGAATCTACTACGTAAGTCGCCGGTTCGAAGTCTCAACATGCGTTGTATAGTTCTAAGGACATCGTGGCCATCAAACACGTTGATCTCAAGTCTAAGTGGGACTATACATTCTTGAAGAATATCATAGTCAAACGACAAGATGAACATGACTATGGATTCTCGAGGTCGACTTTGAGAACTTATCTCTCAACAACATCGAAGACATGTACCTTGCCAAAGTCCGTGGTCGATGAGACAATTCTCATCGACGCTCAACGAGAATTTATCAAGTCGATTCTCATCTTCATTAGATGCATCGTGATCAAAGAACGTGTTGAAGATATCCGGATGGTCGTTGAATCTTATCAAACGCGTGTCAACCTCACTCTTCCAACGCTACTCTTCCCGATCTTAACCAACTACCTCAATATACACTCATCGGCAAACCTTTGGCGTTGTTTACCATAGTGAACTTCAAAGCGCTTAATGGCGTGTAGTGAGCTCCACAAATCGGGATCATACCTTGAAGATGGTTAGGGATGGATTGGCGACTGAGGTTGAAGGATATCGCTGAAAGTTGGGTCTCTGCTACTGGAATTCTCGGGAAAGGAGAGATGTGAGACGATCATCACCATGATTGATGAACGGTTGTTCGTAAGGGACCGCCTGCAGACGATTGGAGAGCTATGTTGGTGGTCGAACCAGAGAAACATCACCGGCTTTCAACGCCCATGCGACTCGGGAACATCACCGCACTTCACGGTACCCTTAAATGGTTTCCTTCATATAATTTTGGATGTGTGATTATATATGTCAATGGCTTGTGCACACATAACGTTGTACAACCCGTAATTGTCAAGAAAGGACCTTGTGGTACGCCTCGAGTGCCACAATCCTTATAAAAGGAGCGAAAGCTTCTTATTTTTGAGTAAAACCTATCAAACCTTTTATTTTCAAGGTTTTGCTCAAAACAAAAGTACTTCCCGTATGATTTTCAAAACCTCAACCGTTTATATCACCAGTTGAGGGGGAGTATTTGGATTAAAACTTTGTTCACAAATTGTTCATAGTGGTCATCTTCCCGCAACACTCGAAATGGTCATATTTATCCTCAAACGTTTCAAAAAGAACATTTTCATATGCCATTTTTGAGGGGGAGAAAATTGTGTGATAAGAAATATGTTGTACAATATGCAAATGAATATGTGTACCTCAGACTTAACCAACGAATTGACGGTACTAAACTGTTAGCAACTCGAAAAGACTTGTCCTGGACGGGTAATAATTTCAAGCTAGTTCGCTAGTAATGTAAACGTGTCTCGCAAAGGACTTGTCCAAGTAGAAAGTACCATTCGAGAAACTCTTGATAGACATGAAATCGACGGTATGACAACCTTCGAGGTTTGTCTACACCTTCAAGGTAGTTATTAGAGCTAGTTGTCACCTAAAAGGCGACAATGTAACTCTTTAACTATGCAACGTAACCGTGTCTCATGGGATTGTCTATCTTCATTGGATCAATTCAAAAGTGCGCGCTCTTTCCTCACGTGCATTTAACCATTAAAACTATTAAGAACATGTGGAGGGGAGTATTTATGCAAAACATCATCTCTCACGATGGTTCAAACATGTTTTCATTAACAAACCCTTTGAGAGATATTTTCACATACTGATGGTTTTAATGGCAAACATAGGTTAGTCATGGAGTTATAAGGTGACTAAGGTTAGGAATAACATTCTATGATCCGCCAGAGCCGGAGGATCTACCCAAGGACACTACCATTAGTTAGTGTTAGAAGTTGATGAGTGTTCAAATACTCATCATTTTTACATAATCTAAACTGCAAAATCATCTGAAAACACTCAAAACACATCAAAATAATCAAAATATCACAAATTAGTGTTTTATGTGTTTTAAAAGCAAAATATCAAAATCGGATGAAAAACATATCAAATTTGCAAAATTGCGCTTTAGTCCCCAAGTTTCTAAAATTGTCAAAAACAGGTCCCCGGTACATAATTTCAAAGAAAAATCACCAAAGGTCCTTTTAAATCATAACTTGTCAAATTTAGTCCTTTGGTGAAAATATAAAAGTTTTGAGAAAATTACAAATTGGTCCTTTAAGTTTCAAATTGGCAAAATTGGCCCGGAAAATTGGAAAATAGCAACTTTGGTCCTTGCATTATTAAGCTTGTCACTTATGGTCCTTGGAGAAACTTTTCAGATTTGGCAAAGAATGGTCCTTCTAATTTCGTAAATTGCAATAAGGTCCTTGGTATTTAAAACCTTTAACCACATTCGCCTTGTCAAAACCCCTATTGACCCCTTCCTAAACCTTTGTGACCCCCCTGTTTTTGACCTTCCCCTTTTATTAATAACACCCTGGTCAACCCTTTTGGTCAAACAAACAAAAACCCGCCATTTTAGTCATCCCCTTCATCACCTGCTCCCTGCTATATCTCCACACATCCATCCCCCCTCATCTCCTTGTCCCCCCACCTCAACACAAGACAAATATCATTAAATGATCCCTTTTCCCCCTCACTCAACCTCACCACCGTCATATGCAACTTGGCGCAAAAATTCAATCCACGGCCAAAATGATCCCAAGATATCCAATGGTCCAAAATATTGGTGGGAAGTGCTCAAAGTCAAGAAGAAAAAGCTTGGGTATAAAAAAAAGAGAGAAGCAAGGAAGCGTTAGTATAAATATTAGCTCTTGTAGCCATTTGAAAGGCATTAGGATTTTTAGTAGTTTTAGTTTTATATAACTTTTAGTTTTATTGTACTTGTTTTTTTATGAATGAAAGTTTTTGTTTTTTCATTATCGTTATTATTGCAAATAAGCACTTAGTGCTTATTTGCCCTTTTCTTTATTATCGCCTTTTAAGTTACTATCCAAGTTTCTAAAGTAGTTATTACAAAAGAAAAATCCTAGTTTAGTTTGAAAAATCGGTTTTCCAAAATTTAATACCCATTAAGGGTGTTTGGTTTAAGCTTATCTTGGGTCTAAAATAGCTTTCTACCCACTTTGACTCTCAAAGTCAAAGTGGGTTAAAGTCTAGATAAGTTTTAAAGTGGTATTTAGTTTGGATTGCCAAGTGTACAAGTTTTGAAAACAAAAAAACAAGCTCACCCGACCTCTGTCTTATCGTTACAAACAGAATTTCAGTCATTGCTTTCACCTCTTTTTCCACTTATTTTAAGCCAAAACCTTGTCCAAAGTGCTTTTCTCACATTTTCACATACCCATCTCAACATTTGTTTAGCTTATTTGTCACTTAAGATCATTTTACTTAGTTAAATCTTGCTCTAAAAAGTCTCACAAAACCATTCTCACATCATATCAGTAGTAAATGTGCATAGTTTTTAGTTTTAGCTTATTTAGTTGTCCCTTTAGCTTATTTTGGTATCTTTAGTGCTTATTAGTCCCATAGGTTAAATTAGTTTGCTTATTAGTGCTTATTTAGCTCCTTAGCATAGCTTATCAATTCCATTTTATGCCATTTTCCTTTTAGCTTAAGTTTCTTTTAAGTTTAGCTTATCATCAAACCGCTTATGCTTCCTTTTTGTTGCTTATTTCCTGCAACTCTTAGCTTATAAAGATTCCCGAATAGTTGCTTAACTCATTGCTTTTCAAAGTTGCTTATCTTGTTGCTTATTAGGCTTAAATTTTGCATAAAGGGTGTTTGTTTTGGCCATCGTCTCCATCGTTGTGAATAAGCGGTAGCTAAGCGCTTATTCTCATTGGCTTGGTAAAAAGTCTTTTCACAAAAAAGTCTTATTTTCATCCTATAATTAAGTTTCAAAAAGAAAATTTGAAAAAAAAAATGGTTTGCAAAAAGGTGCAGGGGTGGGATTCGACCCCCGACCTCTTGCCACACGACCACAACACCACACCACATAACCAACTGCCCTAGGGTCTTTTCATGTTTAACTTTGCAATACTTTATATTTAACTAGCAGTTCCAGTTTTAAAGCTTACTAGCTTATTAGCTTATTAGTTGCTTATTTCATATAGTAGTGTACCTCTTTTTTATTTTTCTCAAAACCAGTTTTACTCAAAGTATTTTCTGAGAAATTTTCAGATTTTTATAAAATCATTTAGTATTTTTTATAATTAAATTAGATTAAAATAGTTTTTAAATCATAATAAAAATATAAAAGTCAAAAAATATAAATCTTTTTTTAAAATTTTCTTTTATCATATAGTACGTAATAAAATTGTTTTCACATTCAGAGGACCTTTATTTCATAAATTTCACGCTTTATCTTGCGCCCAAATACGTCGCTTTCGTACATAACGCTGCTTTCGGTTTAAGTAACGCTTTTAGATAATTTGAGTTTACGCTTTAGTTAATATAGTTTATTTAAGTTATTTTATTTTATAAATTCACATAAACGCTCATCACTTTAAATATAGTGATAGCGTTTATTTAATATCTTTATCTTTTAATTTTCTTAATTTGCATTTAAGTCGCTTTTATTCATTTCCTTTTTCAAAGAGTGTAATTATCATATCCAATCCTTTCTCGATCACTATCATTAGTGATCAATCTATCGTCTCGAATCTGTTGTACACACCATTGAGTCTCCGTGGGACTTAACGACCCGGAATCCACCGTATTCTCTCGATCTTCATTGTATTTGTGCTAAATTGTTTTAAGTCTTTTGACTTGTTGTTTACGCAGATCAAAATTTTGGCGCCACGCCGGGAGGCTTTAGCGTGTGTTTAGCCTTTTCGCACCCATTCTTGCACATATTCCATCTTTTGTAAAAAGTTTTTGTAAAGTTATCGAAAATCCAAAGTTCATTAACACTTTTCCTAAAGTGTTAAAAACGCCAAAATATTTTCATTCTTTGTTTTTATCATAATGTTTTTCAAAACACCACAAATATTCATCTTTACCCTCTCACATCTTTGATTCTTCATCCCTACCCTCCGTTAACCTTTGATTCTTTCTATGTCTTATCCTCACCCTCTTGGTTGTCAATGGTGTGGTGGTCCTTATAATGGTGGTAATGCCCCAGGTTGTTGCATGGTGGAATCGTGAAACGGTCCATCTATAACCAAGATCCCTATTCCTACCATAACACAACCGATTTATTCCATCACCACCACTTTGTGAGACTCGGCAGCTTTATGTTGTGAGTATTGTGGTGGTTCACATTCCATTCGATTGTCAATCAGAAACACGCTTGTCTATGAAAGGTGTTCCCGATACCAATTATGACTACAACACATACCACTCACACCACATCGCTTTCTTGTTGTGAGTATTGTGGAGGTCCTCACTCTAGCTCGGATTGTCAAACAAGGAATCCATTTCCTTGTTACGATTACGACTCTTCGTATCAAGACCAACCTCCACAATACCAAATGATTCAAGCGACCTCTCTTGAAACTACGATGGATCTTCATCAAGACTCGGAGTTATTAAAAGAACTTAAGGAGGAGTCGGCTATGTCATCCCATAATCCAAATGAAAATCAATGGAAGTTTTGTTAGCGAAGAGCGAGTCGCTAAATTAGATTCCCAGATTATGCTTGAAAAATCATTGGGAATCAATTGCAATAGAAAAAGCGGACAAATCTAGCTCTCGATTCCGTTTCATTCTCGATGACGATGATGATGAAGATATCCTTGATATCTTACAATTTTATAACAGTTCATCAAGTTCATCGGTTGAGACTCCTTCCATGATCCATCGTGGAGAAAAGACTATGATGGAATTACTAGCGTAAGAACAAATGTTAAGTATTAAACATATGTATGCTAGTCCATCTAATCTCCTCGATCAAGTTGTTATCACACCGATATTCCCACTCACTCTCTAAACATGGGATGAGCTTTTAGCACTATTCCAAAATGGAATCGCCTAGTGTTGAGGACCTTATCCCAATCCCGAGAGAGTCACAGGGAATTTCGATCATCCGTGTGATATTCCTTTCCTCTCGAGTGTTCTCAAGATCATTTTGAAACTTTCTCCGATCTTAGCGACGATTGTGCTTCCTATGGAGACATCGAGTACGTTGAGGCATCACTTCCACAATCGATGTCGATCCCTTCTTCGAGGAGTTCTCCGTGAACTCACTCACATCAATCCACTCTTTGATTTCAAAGCCAACTGGGAGAGACCGAAAGTCTCATTGATAATGATCGCTCACTCACTTCTTATCCCAACAATCCAATAGAGAATGTTGATCACTTTGTTCCCGAAACATTCAAAGCTACTTTCACTAATCCTCTATTTGAATTCGACTATGAATTCACTTCAATTTCTGAGAATCCACTCTTTGACACTCAGATTGAGGATAGTGATGAGCCCACAATGGAACAAGAGTTCACAAATTCACATTATGTGATTGATTCTCTTCATGAGGAGTTCTCCGGTGAACTCACTCATATCATATCTCCGCTGGAGTATGATTACGTGGATGGCAAAAATCATGATCGGGGGGAGAGAATCTCAATTTGCATATTTATGACAAATCCTTCCACCCTCCCCACCGAGATGCCTTCCAAACCAAAGAGCTCTACCAAGAAAATCCAAATAAGTGCAACTGCACTTAATCCCGAGGAAGAAGATCTAGTTATGATTGTTATCATGATCTTCCTTCTTTCTTCACCTACTTGGTGACTTCCTCTCTTCTTCACTCGCTCGGGAGTGAAGACACTATCTTGACCCGCATTTTCATTTATCATTTTGAGCCGGTTCTATGTATATCTCATCGGTGTGGAACTTTCACGTGCTTCAAATGTTTGTCCAAACATCTTTAATGAAAGTCCATGGAGATTGTTTCTTCCACTTTGCTTCCCATGAACCAATGAATTCGGGGTCGAGTCAAGCTAGCGACTCGGTAATCAAAAACAAGAGCTTAACATGGGTTTCACCCCGTGTCCCACCCCAGTGTGGGAGTTGCCCACATGTTGTATATATATAAGTTTTCTAAAAATAAAAAAAAAAAAAAAAAAAAAATCTTTCAAAATAATGGCCGTAGTATTTCCTTTTCGTTCTTTGTTTCGCATAATCACGTATTTTGAATATTGAGGCAATATTCATTTCTAAGTGTGGGGAATTCTCACTTAATTTTATCATATAATTATACCAATTCCCGTTTTGGCCAAAATTTTTTTTGGAGTAAGTGTTTTACACTTTCTCATTTGGTTATCATCCGCCATGTTTGATAAACTAAAGGATTGGCTAATCCAGAGCAAACGGCTCTTGGTAAAGATATATCAAACCGTTTACGGCTTGCAATTTGCCCAAATTGTATGGTATTCATTCACCATATCCTAAAAAGTGAAGAGTTGGCTAGCCCGCAAGTTTATGGCTTGTGGTAAGGCGATGGAAAATCCATAATTGGTAATCACCACCAAAGATAATACCGATAATTTATCTAAGAGTTGGCTAGTCCGTAAGGGTACGGCTTCGTAAAGACAAATCAAATCCGTTGAAAGTCGGTGGTTTGCTCAAAATCACATGGTTATCGGTGTACCATGGTTCTTACTTGAACCGAAACATTTGGCTACCCGTAAGTAATGGCTTTTGGTAAAGAGATTAAAATCCATTATGTTTTTCAAATCATTGCTAGGGACTAGCAATATCTCAAATGTGGGGGATTGATGAGTGTTCAAATACTCATCATTTTACATAATCTAAACTGCAAAATCATCGAAAACACTCAAAACACATCAAAATAATCAAAATATCACAAATTAGTGTTTTATGTGTTTTAAAAGCAAAATATCAAAATCGATGAAAACATATCAAATTTGCAAAATTGCGCTTTAGTCCCCAAGTTTCTAAAATTGTCAAAAAGCAGTCCACGGTACATAATTTCAAAAGAAAATCACCAAAGGTCCTTTTAAATCATAACTTGTCAAATTTAGTCCTTTGGTGAAAAATATAAAAGTTTTGAGAAAATTACAAATTGGTCCTTTAAGTTTCAAAATTGGCAAAATTGGCCCCGGAAAATTGGAAAATAGCAACTTTGGTCCTTGCATTATTAAGCTTGTCACTTATGGTCCTTGGAGAAACTTTTCGATTTGGCAAGAATGGTCCTTCTAATTTTCGTAAATTGCAATAAGGTCCTTGGTATTTAAAACCTTTAACCACATTCGCCTTGTCAAAACCCCTATTGACCCTTCCTAAACCTTTGTGACCCCTGCTTTTGACCTTCCCTTTATTAATAACACCCGTCAACCCTTTTGGTCAAACAAACAAAACCCGCCATTTTAGTCATCCCTTCATCACCGCTCCTCGCTATATCTCCACACATCCATCCCCTCATCTCCTTGTCCCCCACCTCAACACAAGACAAATATCATTAAATGATCCTTTTCCCTCACTCAACCTCACCACTGTCATATGCAACTTGGCGCAAAAATTCAATCCACGGCCAAAATGATCCCAAGATATCCAATGGTCCAAAATATTGTGGGAAGTTCTCAAAGTCAAGAAGAAAGAAGCTTGGGTATAAAAAAAAGAGAGAAGCAAGGAAGGCAAGAGTATAAATATTAGCTCTTGTAGCCATTTGAAAGGCATTAGGATTTTAGTAGTTTTAGTTTTATATAACTTTTAGTTTTATTGTACTTGTTTTTTTATGAATGAAAGTTTTCTGCTTTTTCATTATCTTATTATTGCAAATAAGCACTTAGTGCTTATTTGCCCCTTTTTCTTTATTATCAGCTTTTAAGTTACTATCCAAGTTTCTAAAGTAGTTATTACAAAAGAAAAATCCTAGTTTAGTTTGAAAAAATCAGTTTTCCAAAATTTAATACCCATTAAGGGGTGTTTGGTTTAAGCTTATCTTGGGTCTAAAAATAGCTTTCTACCCACTTTGACTCTCAAAGTCAAAGTGGGTTAAAGTCTAGATAAGTTTTAAAGTGGTATTTAGTTTGGATTGCCAAGTGTACAAGTTTTGAAAACAAAAAAAACAAGCTCACCTGACCTCCTGTCTTCATTGTTACAAAGCAAAGCAAACCTAGTCATTGTTTCACCTCTTTTTCCGGCTTATTTTTAAGCCAAAACCTTGTCCAAAGTGCTTTTCTCACATTTTCACATACCCATCTCAACATTTGTTTAGCTTATTTGTCACTTAAGATCATTTTACTTAGTTAAATCTTGCTCTAAAAGTCTGTCAAAACCATTCACATCAAGTATCAGTAGCAATGTGATAGTTTTAGTTTTAGCTTATTTAGTTGTCCCTTTAGCTTATTTCGTATCTTTAGTGCTTATTAGTCCCATAGGTTAAATGATATTGATGAGCGTGCTCGGTGTATCCATTGTTTCGGCACAACGATAATATTCCTATACGATACACGGCTACAACAACTCTTTGAAGATGCACTACGATTGACTCCAACAAGAGTTGAACACACCGCTTCCAACAATGATGAACCGGTGATGATATTCGAGATGAAGTACCCCGCTGCAGATTTTGATCCAATCGTTCTTGACCCGTTTGCTAATGAGGCTGCACGATGTCGCGAATCTTCAACAAACCATTTGAATCCTCGAAATCTGCACAATGTATACCAACATTATTGGCAACCAATCAACCGATCGTTACGAGACAAGCGTCTTCACGACGGTGAACATTGCATTTATGCACTCACGTCGCCGTCGGCCTAAAACATTAAAGACGCAATGACAAAAGACAATGGATTGAATCCATGCGGGAAGAACTCAACCAATTCAAGCGTCTTGAAGTATGGGAGCGGTTGAAAGACCAACGAGGGTCTCGTCATTGGTCTAAAATGGTTTGGAAAAACAAATTGGATCTTGAAGAAACATCATCCGAAACAAGTCACGTCTAGTTGCTAAGGGTTATCGTCGAGGAGGGAATAGACTTTGAAGAATCTTTTGCTCAGTTGCTTTCTTGGAGGTGTCGGATATTTCTGGCGTTCGCGACTCATATGAATATACGGTCTATCGGATGGATGTCAAACAGCGTTTCTCAATGGACAACTAAAAGCGGTCTATGTCGACCAACCGATGGATTCGTTGATCCACGAGTTCCCGAACCATGTCTACCGAACAAAGCTCTTTATGGTCTCAAACAAGCCCCTCGGGCATGGTATGATAAGCTATCATCTTTCCTCATTGCCAATAATTTCACCAAAGGCTCGGTTGACCCAACTCTTTTATACAATATCGGGCACATATCTTAATTGTTCAATTTACGTGGATGACATCATTTTGGGTCGACACATAAAAGTTTTCAACCGCTTTTGCAAAACTAATGAAGAAAAATTTTGAAATGTCCATGATGGGTGAACTACGTTCTTTCTAGGCGCAAGTTCATCAATCACCCGTGTATTTTTCTTGAGTCGATCAAATATGCCCTTGAACATTAAACAAATTTGGAATGACAACACATGACACTTATGCCACACATGGCTCATACCAAGAAATTAGATCTTTGATTTACATGGGAAATGGTTGACCACCAAATACCAGTATCATTGGGTCTCTCATGTATCTAACACTAGCGGACACGATATTGTCTTTGCGTTTATCTATGCTCCGTTATCGATCGCGACCAATGAAACCCACTACGAGGCTAAAGAATCCTCAGATACATCAAGGAACCATTAACTTGGGGATCACGGTATCCGAGGATGGTTTTGAACTAATCGTTTTTAGAGCGCTGATCACGCGGGATGCTTAGACTCAAGAAAAAGTACTTGAGGCTCTACAATTTCGGTGATGGCGGTGTCTTGGCAATCAAAGAAGCGAGGATTGTGCATCGTCATCAACAAGGCGGAATATGTAGCCATGTCCGTGTTGTGCTCAAGTCATCCGGATGAGAACACAACTCAAAGACTATGGTTACGTGTTTGACAGTCAATGTCTTTGCGACAATCGGTGCCATTGCCATCTCGTGAAACTACATTCGAAGACTAGAAATCAAAGCACATCGATCTACGCTATCATTTCATCAAGGACCACGTGGAGCAGTGCGTTGAATTATACTTTGTGGTCTTGAATACCAATTGGCGGTCACGCTCACCAAAGCCTTGCCTCCGCTAGGTTTAATGAGTTGGTCCACCGAATGGGTATGGTGTTTGACTCGAAGGAATTGGATGACCTCTTAAAACAGTCTTAAAAACACGTCAAACACCAAAACATCTTACGTAAATAATTTTTCAAAACAAAATACAAAAATATAAAATCCGATAAAACAACAAAAATATTCTCCTAATCTATCTTTCTTTCAACATGGCAAGTACATTCTTCCGTCAACACTTTAATCTTTCAAAATTCAATATTTTCCGATCAAGTGTTGAGGAGAAAAATCTCTCTCTTTTCAAAACATCGTGTACTTGCATGTTATCATATCTCGGTTGATTCTGTACAAATGGTGGTACATTTTCGGTTCAAAGACACTCTCGGACTTAAATTAATAACCTTTCATTATTTTCTCAAGTCGATGGGGAGTCGTCATATTCTTTCTAAAAATCTTTGTTTGGTAACCAAAATGGAAGTTAAAGGCTTTGTTTGAAAAAGAAGGTGGAGGGACCAAAGCGTCAAAACCTTAAAGATATTTTGAATAAAAATATCCTCCACTCTTTCACTTCTCATTTATTACTCAAAACATAAAACCATCCTACGCTTTGAATTGATTCAAGAAAACCGTGCTTTTGATCTTCATCTTGTAAGTGTTTTCGTGATTACAACATGTTTTAAAGATAAGGTTTTGAATTTCATGTAAATCCTACGGCTAAAGCGTTTTCTGGCGTGATTAGGTGTTCTACGCTTGCGTGAAACACAATCATATATATGTGTGTTTGTGGTGAAATGATTTGTGTCAAACGTTCATAATACATCAATGATACCATTTAACCATCAAAATCCACGAAACACGAATTGATGATTTTTGAAAATTAGGGTTTATGAGTCGAATTGGGTATTTTCGAATGTGAAGTGTTGGTCAAAAGATTGTTGTGTTATGCTTATGTGCTATTAATTGATGATATCCATGCCTTATAACCACCTAGAAACCTTAATTGATTGAATTAGGAATTAGGGTTTAATGTTCTAAAAATTGGGTATTTTTATTCACTTGCAAACTAAGTGTTAAGACTTGGTCAATATGCTCACAACATCTAAGATATACGAAAAACTTTGATGCAAATTCTATGGCTAAAATTTACTACGTAAATTTAGGGTTTTAGACTACGTAAGGATTTCTCGCATAAGCATTAAGCGTCAATTGTGTTATGATCGTCATAAAATGAATGTTATGTGTTAAACATTGATGATATGATGCTTTGTTTGGAGCTTGCTACACTTAATATTCAGAATCAAGGTTGTTGTTACTACGCGCAAGGATCACCTTGCAGTAGCTTGTTATCGTAAGATTAGTCTTCTGGCGTAGCTTCGCATAAGGTTCTACATATGGGACTACGCGTATCTGTGAAGGATATGCATAAGCGATGACCTCGCATAAGGTCAACTCTTACGAGTAGCCTTACGGCGTGGGTTAATATATGCCCTCGCGTAAGCTCTACGCGCCAGGTCTACTTTTCCTCGTGTAACACTTCGGCGTGAGTTAGGATTCTACGCGTAAGTTCGCCCTAAGCATATATCATTCACAGTCATGCATAACTTTACCAATCCTAGCATAAGCACGGATCACACCGTTATGAATTGTTCGTGTACAAACTTGTAAATAGACTAATCATAAGTCACGAATCCAATAATGTCACTAATAAACTTAAATGCTTGATATGTTGTGAACAATAAGTGATAAAATAAACTTTAAAACTTAAAGTTAACTAAATCACGAAACATTTCCTCGTCATTGAACTATTGAACATACAAGTGACTTAGGACTCGTAACAATCATTGACCTTATGTACATTCAATAACTAGACAATAAGACCTTCATTGACTAACGGTATGTCTTCGATATGTGGTTCTTTTGGCTAATGTTATTTCGAGATCACGACATGGGTGAACAAATGAATGTGGATGCATCGAAGTTCTCTCCATTCTTGATATCTATCCTGGCTATCCAATGAAGATAGGAAAGAACAATCTCCGTGTTGACTTTGACACCCTCACTTGCTCGAATCTTCGTGTCTAATTGCTATTGATATTCTAAGGACTCATCCGTATCGAACATGCTTACTCACTCGCAGCTGTTCACGAGATCTACATCCAGATTACGGAACACTATGGAAAGGTCGAAGACGGGGCTAGCGGTGACTACGAATCACAAACAAGTCACCATACTGCCGAAATTAAGAACATTCTCCAATTCACGATGTCGATCCAGCAAACTATATGCCACACATGTTGACTCACTCTCTAATTCTTAATCGATATCGGTTATGGCGAGGCTACGAGGAGTAATCACCAAGCATTCTCCGTAGAGCTTAAGAGTATTCCTCAACCTGGAGAACTCTCTACAATCATCACCAAGTCACGGTCGTGGCAGTGACTATGAGCACCCTAAGCTCATGGAGCTGCAAATAATGCAGGCATTGGTCAGGAAACACATCGCTATCGAAGCTACGATTTGGGATGACATGATGTCATTTCTCAACAAACTTGGCTCAAAGATTCCCACATCGGATATACTAAATTGTTGATCCGAGCACTTGGACTTCATCACGATATTCCCAGAGGCTCGATGACCCGACAAATCACGATATGTTGACGGAACCTATTCTATCTGCCGGAATCAAGGAAGCGTCTACAAAGAAACAAGGTGTTGTCTTTGCAGTTTCCTTCTAACTAAAGATTTGAGGCTGAAATGTACAAAAGGTATCTGGGCGGTCGAACAAGGCAAAGTTGGTCATCTGAAAAAATCTTCGGAACACATGTAAGGAGAACCCGAAAAGTCTTTGGAAGTGTTACAAATGAGATAGTCGGAGGAATGTTCCAAAGAAACCTATTCAAGAAAACCTACCCTGAAGAAAGTTCCTTCTCGGGAAGCCACTTTGATCCCTTCCTCTACACACGAACACAAAAACCTCATGGACGAGGACTAAACTCGACCACGGATGAAGAGATCACATACTGCGCAAAGGATGAAAATCCTCGATGCCAAACCTCCAGTCCTCAAACTAATAAAGGAAGGAAGACTCTGCAGTGCACATGATGATAGCTACGAAGATGAAGAGCAGCGGATCAATCATCTGGGAAGAAATTTCACAACGTCCGGACACCTTGGCCGAAGAATTTGCTAAAGATCAAATGGGTGGCCGGAGGATCATGGTGCCCGACTCTCCGAGATCACGATCGGTTAATCAACGTGAGGATCGGTGCCACTCTGCAACAACAACGGCACTGTGGAGGATACTATCGTATATGAGTTTGAGAACCCTAAAAGCGAAAGTGCGAGAAGATAAAGATGATGGTTATGACAAGTTGCTTGGGTAGTCCCACGGTCTCGAAGAAACCTCTGAACCGCCTAAGGACCCCGACCTCATGTCTCTTCCTCATCGGACTCATCATCTCCTCATCACCACCACCATCAACGAAGTCAACAGTCATCATCCAAATCGGTGAAAACCACCTAAATCTTGGTTCTCGGACTCATGAAAAGATTGTGAAAATTATCGACAAGTCGAAAGAAGGACATACTACGAGCGAATTGGTTTCTTGAAATTCATTTAAATGATGAGAAAGAAAAGATGGAGAAAAGAAATTTGTTTAGAAATTCATGAAGAGTCATCGTAAGAGGCGAGCGAAATGATCGAAGGTTACACTAACAAGTACCTTGAGGATATCGTTCCTAAAGTCCAAAAGGCGGAGAAGGCGATGAGATCATACCACAAGTTTCTTAAACCTTGTCCCGGTGTGACTAGAAAGTATTTTCGGACAACTCACTCCTAACATCGTCGCATTGGTTAAACATACAATGGCCAAAGAAGGCGATCTCTCGAATCGAGTTAATCGCTAAACTAGTGATGCAAATGTCAAAGCGATGCGGGCGTTTGCCGGATGAAGCTAAATTTTAATCTACTGATTTTCAACTCGGATCATCATGCAAGGTCGGCGATCAACGAAAACGATCGAGATGACAATGATAAGGACAAGGACTACGCACCTAAGCGTCGGAGCGATCGGGAATCTACTGATGCCACCTCCTCCACGGATTTATTCTCAACAAAGTCTCCTCCTTCGGTCTTCCTGATAAACCTCGGGGCGATTCCAGTTACCACCCCGACTCATAAAGCGGTGATTACTTTGAGTATCTGGGTGTGGTGACGATGAAAGAGTCCTTGAGCGACAACAACCGCCTCACCAACAAGTGCGAGAAACGTTATCATCATCAAGGCCTTCCAAAGAAGAAGAAGGCGACTCGATGCGGAGTCGTATCATGGCTAGATGACGATAAACCGAAGAGTTTGAATGGTTCTCCACACTTGTCAATCAAACTCCACGATGAAGGTCAAGACTTGGTAGACGGTTCTACATTGAAACGCATAAAACTTTTGCAAGAAAGTTCCATGTGAGAAAATGACGAAATCGAGTTGACGAATCAAGAATGAAGCGTTTCAACTTCTACAAGACAACTCGGCGCCTCGGTCGAATATCATCTTGAGAACATCGCTCGAGCTATGTCTAACAACATGGATTGGCTCAATCGGAAGCAAACATTGACTTCACACAGGGACAACCTCCATACTACACCGATTGGACCAAACCCCGACCATTGGCGGCAGGGCGAACCACGGATTCCCCGATACTTTTTAACGAGACACGATTTTCTCTTACAGTAGCGATGGTTCGCGAAAATACTACATCATTGACTCTTCCATTCAGTGACTATTTACTCAAAGCGCATAGCTATCGAGGAGCGTGCAAATCACTTGTTTTCGACAGCGTGCAAGCATCGACCAAGATGCATATGGGATTCATCATTGGCACGAGCGGCGAAGAATCTACTGTTTGCACGGTTGAAGTCTCAACATGGGTGTATAGTTCTAAGGACATCGTGGCCATCAAACCGTTGATCTCAAGTCTAAGTGGGACTATACATTCTTGAAGAATATCATAGTCAAGCGACAAGATGAACATGACTATGGATTCTCAGGTGACTTTGAGAACTTATCTCTCACAACATCGAAGACATGTACCTTGCCAAAGTCCGGTCGTTGAGACAATTCTCGTTGACGTTCAGCGGTTTATCAAGTCGATTCTCATCTTCATTAGATGCATCGTGATCAAAGAGCGTGTTGAAGATATCGGATGGTACATTGAATCTTATCAAGCGTAACCTCACTCTTAAGCACTTCTTCCGATCTTAACCATTACCTCAATATACACTCATCAGCCAAACCTTTGGCGTTGTTTACCATAGTGAACTTCAAAGCGCTTAATGGCGTGTAGTGAGCTCCACAAATTCGGGATCATACCTTGAAGATGGTTAGGGATGGATTGCGATGAGGTTGAAGGATATCGCTGAAAGTTGGGTCTCTAAGCTGGAATTCTCGGGAAAGGAGAGATGTGGCGTATCATCACCATGATTGAATTGTTGAGCGATTGAGAGCTATGTTGGTGGTCGAACCGAGAAACATCAAGCTTTCAACGCCTATGCGCTCACAGGAACATCACTTCACGGTACCCTTAAATGGTTTCCTTCATATAATTTTGGATGTGTGATTATATATGTCAATGGCTTGCACACATAACGATGTACAACCCGTAATTGTCAAGAAAGGACCTTGTAGTGCGCCTCGATGCCACAATCCTTATAAAAGGCAGCTTCTTATTTTTGAGTAAAACCTATCAAACCTTTTATTTTCAAGGTTTTGCTCAAAACAAAAATACTTCCGTATGATTTTCAAAACCTCAACCGTTTATATCACCGGTTGAGGGGTATTTGGATTAAAACTTTGTTCACAAATTGTTCATAGTGGTCATCTTCCATGACACTCGAAATGGTCATATTTATCCTCAAACGTTTCAAAAGAACATTTTCATATGCCATTTTGAGGGAGAAAATTGTGTGATAAGAAATATGTTGTACAATATGCAAATGAATATGTGTACCTCGGACTTAACCAGCGAATTGTGGTACTAAGCTATTGCAACTCGAAAAGACTTGTCTGGACGGTAATAATTTCAAGCTAGTTCGCTAGTAATGTAAGCGTGTCATGGACTTGTCTAGAAAGTACCATTAGAAACTCTTGATAGACATGAAATCGTGGTTATGACAACCTTCGAGGTTTGTCTACACCTTCAAAGGTAGTTAGAGCTAGTTGTCACCTAAAAGGCGACAATGTAACTCTTTAACTATGCATAACCGTGTCTCATGGGGATTGTCTATCTTGATGGATCAATTCAAAAAGTGCGGCTCTTTCCTCACTGTGCATTTAACCATTAAAACTATTAAGAACATGTGGAGGGAGTATTTATGCAAAACATCATCTCTCGCGATGGTTCGAACATGTTTTCATTAACAAACCCTTTGAGAGATATTTTCACATACGGTGGTTTTAATGGCAAACATAGGTTAGTCATGGAGTTATAAGGTGACTAAGGTTGGAATAACAGTCTATGATCCATGAGCGGAGGATCTACCCAAGGACACTACCATTAGTTAGTGTTAGAAGTTGATGAGTGTTCAATACTCATCATTTTACATAATCTAAGCGCAAAATCATAAAACACTCAAAACACATCAAAATAATCAAAATATCACAAATTAGTGTTTTATGTGTTTAAAAGCAAAATATCAAAATCGGATGAAAAACATATCAAATTTGCAAAATTGCGGTTTTAGTCCCCAGTTTCTAAAATTGTCAAAACAGGTCCACGGTACATAATTTCAAAGAAAAATCACCAAAGGTCCTTTTAAATCATAACTTGTCAAATTTAGTCCTTTGGTGAAAAATATAAAAGTTTTGAAAATTACAAATTGGTCCTTTAAGTTTCAAAATTGGCAAAATATTTGGAGAAAAAATAGCAACTTTGGTCCTTGCATTATTAAGCTTGTCACTTATGGTCCTTGGAGAAACTTTTGATTTGGCGACAATGGTCCTTCTAATTTTGATTGCAATAGGTCCTTGGTATTTAAAACCTTTTAACCACATTTGGCCTTGTCAAAACCCCATTGACCCTTCCTAAACCTTTGTGACCCCCTTTGACCTTCCCATTAATAACACCAATCAGACCTTTTGGTCAAACAAACCCGCCATTTAGTCATCCCTTCATCACTGCTCTGCTATATATCTCACGCATCCATCCCCCTCATCTCCTTGTCCCCGCCTCAACACAAGACAAAATATCATTAAATGATCCCTTTTCCCCTCACTCAACCTCACTTTGTCATATGCAACTTGGCGCAAAAATTCAATCCACGGCCAAAATGATCCCAAGATATCCAATGGTCCAAAATATTGGTGGGAAGTGCTCAAAGTCGAAGAAAAGCTTGGGTATAAAAAGAGAAGCAAGGAGCGTTAGTATAAATATTAGCTCTTGTAGCCATTTGAAAGGCATTAGGATTTTTAGTAGTTTTAGTTTTATATAACTTTTAGTTTTATTGTACTTGTTTTTATGAATGAAAGTTTTTACATTTTCATTCTTGCTTATTATGCAAATAAGCACTTGGTGTATTGCCCTTTTCTTTATTATCGACTTTTAAGTTACTATCCAAGTTTCTAAAGTAGTTATTACAAAAGAAAAATCCTAGTTTAGTTTGAAAAATCGGTTTTCCAAATTTAATACCCATTAAGGGTGTTTGGTTTAAGCTTATCTTGGGTCTAAAATAGCTTTCTACCACTTTGACTCTCAAAGTCAAAGTGGGTTAAAGTCTAGATAAGTTTTAAAGTGGTATTTAGTTTGGATTGCCAAGTGTACAAGTTTTGAAAACAAAAAACAAGCTCACTTTGACCTCTGCTTCTTGTCACAGCAAACCTGTTCTTGTTTCCTCTCTTTCGACTTATTTTAAGCCAAAACCTTGTCAAAGTGCTTTTCTCACATTTTCACATACCCATCTCAACATTTGTTTAGCTTATTTGTCACTTAAGATCATTTTACTTAGTTAAATCTTGCTCTAAAAAGTCTGTCAAAACCATTACATCACATTCTTGTGGCGAAATTTGCATAGTTTTTAGTTTTAGCTTATTTAGTTGTCCTTTAGCTTATTTGGTATCTTTAGTGCTTATTAGTCCCATAGGTTAAATTAGTTTGCTTATTAGTGCTTATTTAGCTCTTAGCATAGCTTATCAATTCCATTTTATGCCATTTTCCTTTTAGCTTAAGTTTCTTTTAAGTTTAGCTTATCATCATCAGCGCTTATGCTTCCCTTTTGTTGCTTATTTCT
Organism: Chrysanthemum lavandulifolium; assembly: GCA_022545495.1. Classification (NCBI taxonomy): domain Eukaryota; kingdom Viridiplantae; phylum Streptophyta; class Magnoliopsida; order Asterales; family Asteraceae; genus Chrysanthemum; species Chrysanthemum lavandulifolium. The sequence goes on from CM040241.1 coordinate 207,096,159, forward strand.
GCAACTCTTAGCTTATAAAGATTCCCGAATAGTTGCTAACTCATTGCTTTTCAAAGTTGCTTATCTTGTTGCTTATTAGGCTTAATTTTGCATAAAGGGTGTTTGTTTTGGCCACTTGTCTCCTTGTGAATAAGCGGTAGCTAGCGCTTATACATTGGCAGTAAAAGTCTTTTCACAAAAAGTCTTATTTTCATCCTATAATTAAGTTTGAAAATTTGAAAAAAATGGTTTGCAAAAAGGTGGGGTGGGATTCGACCCCGACCTCTTTACCTGACCACAACACCACCACATAACCAATGCCCTAGGGTCTTTTCATGTTTAACTTTGCAATACTTTATATTTAACTAGCGTTTCAGTTTTAAAGCTTACTAGCTTATTAGCTTATTAGTTGCTTATTTCATATAGTAGTGTACCTCTTTTTATTTTCTCAAAACCGGTTTTACTCAAAGTATTTTACGAAATTTTTGATTTTTATAAAATCATTTAGTATTTTTATAATTAAATTAGATTAAAATAGTTTTTAAATCATAATAAAAATATAAAAGTCAAAAAATATAAATCTTTTTTTAAAATTTTCTTTTATCATATAGTACGTAATAAAATTGTTTTCACATTCGTAGGACCTTTATTTCATAAATTTCACGTTTATCTTCGCTCCGTCGTTTTTTGTACATAACGCTCGTTTCGGTTTAAGTAACGTTTTTAGATAATTTGAGTTCGTTTTAGTTAATATAGTTTATTTAAGTTATTTTATTTTATAAATTCACATAACGTTCATCACTTTAAATATAGTGATAGCGTTTATTTAATATCTTTATCTTTTAATTTTCTTAATTTGCATTTAAGTCGCTTTTATTCATTTCCTTTTTCAAAGAGTGTAATTATCATATCAAATCCTTCGATCACTATCATTATGATCAATCTATCGTCTGAATCGTTGTTGTACACACCATTGAGTCTCGTGGGACTTAACGACACGGGAATCCACTTGTATTCTACGATCTTCATTGTATTGTGCAAAATTTTAAGTCTTTTGACTTGTTTGTTTGGCCTGAATCAAAATTTTAGCGCCCTGCGGGAGGCTTTAGCGTGTGTTTAGCCTTTTGAGACCCATTCTTGCACATATTCCATCTTTTGTAAAAGTTTTTTGTAAAGTTATCGGAAAATCCAAAGTTCATTAACACTTTTCTAAAAGTGTTAAGCATAAAAATATTTTCATTCTTTGTTTTTATCATAATGTTTTCAAAACACCACAAATATTCATCTTTACCCTCTCACATCTTTGATTCTTCATCCCTACCCTCTGTTAACCTTTGATTCTTTCTATGTCTTATCCTCACCCTCTTGGTTGTCAATGGTGTGGTGGTCCTTATGGTGGCAATGCCCGGTTGTTGCATGGTGGAATCGAAGCGGGTCCATCTATAACCAAGATCCCTATTCCTACCATAACAGCGATTTATTCCATACTACACCACTTGTGAGACTCGGCGATTTCTTGTTGTAGTATGGTGGTTCACATTCCATTCGATTGTCAACAGAAACACTTGTCTATGAGCGGTTCACGATACCAATATGACTACAACACATACCACTCACACCATCGGTTTCTTGTTGTGGTATTGTGGAGTCTCTCTCGGATTGTCAAACAAGGAATCCATTTCCTTGTTACGATTCGACTCTTCGTATCAAGACCAACCTCCATACCAAATGATTCAGCGACTCCTCTTGAAACTACGACGGATCTTCTCGAAGACTGCGGGTTATTAAAACAGGAGGAGTCGGCTATGTCATCCCATAATCCAAATGAAAATCAATGGAAGTTTTGTTGGCGAAGAAGCGGTAAATTAGATTCCCAGTTGCGTTTGAAAATCATTGGGAATCAATTGCAATAGAAAAGCGGACAAATCTAGCTCTCGATTCCGTTTCATTCACGATGGCGATGATGATGAAGATATCCTTGATATCTTACAATTTTATAACAGTTCATCAAGTTCATCGGTTGAGACTCCTTCCATGATCCATCGGGAGAAAGACTATGATGGAATTACTAGCGAAGAACAAATGTTAAGTATTAAACATATGTATGCTAGTCCATCTAATCTCCTCGATCATTGTTATCACACATATTCCACTCACTCTAAACATGGGGATGAGCTTAGCACTATTCCAAAAATGGAATCGTCTAGTGTTGAGGACCTTATCCCGATCGAGAGTCGCGGGAATTTCGATCATCGTGTGATATTCCTTTCCTCTTGAGTGTTCTCAAGATCATTTTGAAACTTTCTCGATCTTTAGCACGATTGTGCTTCCTATGGAGACATCGAGTGCGTTGAGGCATCACTTCCACAATCGATCTTGATCCCCTTCGAGGTTCTCCGTGAACTCACTCACATCAATCCACTCTTTGATTTCAAAGCCAATGGGAGGCCGAAAGTCTCATTGATAATGATCGTTCACTCACTTCTTATCCAACAATCCAATAGAGAATGTTGATCACTTTGTTCCCGAAACATTCAAAGCTACTTTCACTAATCCTCTATTTGAATTCGACTATGAATTCACTTCAATTCTGAATCCACTCTTTGACACTCAGTTGAGGATAGTGATGAGCCCACAATGGAACAAGAGTTCACAAATTCACATTATGTGATTGATTCTCTTCATGAGAGTTCTCGGTGAACTCACTCATATCATATCTCATTTGAGTATGATTACGTGGATGGCAAAAATCATGATGGGAGAGAATCTCAATTTGCATATTTAACAAATCCTTCCCCTCCCCCACGAGATGCCTTCAAACCAAAGAGCTCTACCAAGAAAATCCAAATAAGTGCAAGCTGCACTTAATCCAGGAAGAAGATCTAGTTATGATTGTTATCATGATCTTCCTTCTTTTCTTCACCTACTTGGTGACTTCCTCTCTTCTTCACTCGTTGGGAGTGAAGACACTATCTTCGACCCGCATTTTCATTTATCATTTTGAGCGGTTCTATGTATATCTCATCGGTGTGGAACTTTCACGTGCCAAATGTTTGTCCAAACATCTTTAATGATCCGATGGAATTGTTTCTTCCACTTTGCTTCCCCATGAACCAATGAATTCGGGGTCGAGTCAAGCTAGCGACTCGGTAATCAAAAACATTAACAACATGGGTTTTCACCCGTGTGTCCCACCACAGTTGGAGTTGCCCACATGTTATATATAAGTTTTCTAAAAATAAAAAAAAAAAAAAAAAAAATCTTTCAAAATAATGGCCGTAGTATTTCCTTCGCGTTCTTTGTTTGGCATAACGCGATGCTGAATATTGAGGCAATATTCATTTCTAAGTGTGGGGAATTCTCATGAATTTTATCATATAATTATACCAATTCCCGTTTTGGCCAATTTTTTTGGAGTAAGTGTTTTTTCTCATTTAGGTTATCGATCGCCATGTTTGATAAACTAAAGGATTGGCTAATCCAGGAGCAAGCGGCTCTTGGTAAATATATCAAATCCGTTTCTGACTTGCAATTGCCCAATTGTATGGTATTATATTATATCCTAAAAAGTGAAGAGTTGGCTAGCCGCAAGTTTATGGCTTGTGGTAAGGCGATGGAAAATCCATAATGGTAATCAGCTCACCAGATAATCAATAATTTATCTAGAGTTGGCTAGTCCGGAAAGTGCGGCTTGGTAAACCAATCAAATCCGTTGAGCGGTGGTTTGCTCAAAATCACATGGTTATCGGTGTACCATGGTTCTTACTTGACCGAAACATTTGGCTACTCGATAATGGCTTTTGGTAAAGAGATTAAAATCCATTATGTTTTCTCAAATCATTGCTAGGACTAGCAATATCTCGATGTGGGGGATTGATGAGAATACTCATCATTTTTACATAATCTAAAGCTGCAAAATCATCGAAAACACTCAAAAACATCAAAATAATCAAATATCACAAATTAGTGTTTTATGTGTTTTAAAAGCAAAATATCAAAATCGGATGAAAACATATCAAATTTGCAAAAATTGGGTTTAGTCCCCAGTTTCTAAAATTGTCAAAAAGCAGGTCCACAGTACATAATTTCGAAAAATCACAAGGTCCTTTTAAATCATAACTTGTCAAATTTAGTCCTTTGGTGAAAAATATAAAAAGTTTTGAGAAAATTACAAATTGGTCCTTTAAGTTTCAAAATTGGCAAAATTTAGGAAAATTGGAAAATAGCAACTTTGGTCCTTGCATTATTAAGCTTCTTATGGTCCTTGGAGAAACTTTTCGATTTGCGACAATGGTCCTTCTAATTTTCGAGAAATTAATAAGGTCCTTGGTATTTAAAACCTTTTAACCACATTTGGCCTTGTCAAACCCTATTGACCCTTCACTAAACCTTTGTGACCCCATTTTGACCTTCCCTTTATTAATAACACCTGGTCAACCCTTTTGGTCAAACAAACAAAACCGCCATTTTAGTCATCCCTTCATCACTGCTCCTGCGCTATCTCCACACATCCATCCCCTCATCTCCTTGTCCCCCACTCAACACAAGACAAATATCATTAAATGATCCCTTTTCCCCCACTCACCACCTCACTGTCATATGCAACTTGGCAAAAATTCAATCCACGGCCAAAATGATCCCAAGATATCCAATGGTCCAAAATATTGGTGGAAGTTCTCAAAGTCAAGAAGAAAGAAGCTTGGTATAAAAAAAAGAGAGAAGCAAGGAAGGCGTTAGTATAAATATTAGCTCTTGTAGCCATTTGAAAGGCATTAGGATTTTAGTAGTTTTAGTTTTATATAACTTTTAGTTTTATTGTACTTGTTTTTTATGAATGAAAGTTTTCTGTTTTTCATTCGCTTATTATTGCAAATAAGCACTTAGTGCTTATTGCCCTTTCTTTATTATCGCTTTTAAGTTACTATCCAAGTTTCTAAAGTAGTTATTACAAAGAAAAATCCTAGTTTAGTTTGAAAATCGGTTTCCACCATACTAACCGTATCAATTCCCAAATCTTTCTTACTTCCTTCTAAGATTCCTCCAATCTTTTGCAATGAACTTCCTATGTCTTTGAACATTTTATCCAAGTTACGAAGGTATTCCAAATTCGCTCAAACTATCCATACTAACTAGCTAAACTTGACAAAACAAAACAAAACAAAAATCCGAATCATTAGCGTTAGAGTTAGTAAAACAAAAGCAAACTATAGAAACATATACTAAGCAAGTAAAGAAACTTAACAAATCTAAAAACATAAGCTAAAACTCAAAATCTAAAATTAGAAAAAATTTATCGAGAGCTCCAACCGATCGGTTGGCTCACCAACCGATTCGGTTGGTGGTAAAATATTGACCAAATGTCTAATCGGATCCGTTATGGGTTGCAACCAATCGGTTAGATCGATACAAATATATATATATATATATATATATATATATATATATATATATATATATATATATATATATATATATATATATATATATATATTTTAAAAAACCGAAAATTAATTAAAATTAAAACTATTAAGTGTACTAAAACTCTTAATCAATTAAGACTCCTCATTACCCTTTATTAATTACTTAATTAATTGCTTATAAAATTAAAACTATATTAACTACTCCATTTAAATTACTCATTAAGATCACTAAACCATAAAACCGAAAATTAATTATCTAATCATTAGAATTAAAACAAGGAGGAGGTTATTTTGCATACCAAATAATCCTTACATACTGAGGACACATCCCAACCATTGATTCAAATTTAATCAATGGTCGAGATTAAAACACACCTCCACTAAAATAAAAGCGGAGGGTATAATCACAAATCACACCAAATATTAAAACGCCTAACTCTTCATTTATCACATTCATCGCACCTACCTAAACACACACTAAAACACACACTACTCACACATTTACACCGATCAAAACATGCAAAATCATCAAAAACTTTCAAAATCACCGGAGAAGATGGAAGATACCGACCAAACTATCACGCTAAAGGAACCGAGGAAAAAGGAACTACCAAAGAAAACCGCCAAAACCGCTTCGTGTATAATCTTACACTCTAAACATCTATTTCAATATCTACAACTCGTTATTTATGATTATATGATGTTTTCAACTGCTTATAGCGATTATGATGAAGAAATGTGCAAATAGAAGTTAGGTTTTAACAGCTTTAGAAGCTAGGTTTACAAGATTAGAACTGCTTATAGATTTTTGTTATGATTAGGAGTTAGGTTTTAATAGTTTAGAAGCTAGGTTTGCGAGATTAGAAGTGTTTAACGAAGGCGTCTTATGCGGCTAAGCCAAAGGCATCTTATGCGGCTAAACCTTTGGCTCAGCTGTGGAAGCTTTGACGAATGCAAACGGATTCAACAAAGCAGCTAAGTAAAAGGATTAGCCGCATAAGATGCCTTTGGCACGCCTACAGCATCTTATGCGGCTAATCCTTTGGCTCACCGCGGAAGGTGCCTTTGTCAAAATGCTAAAGGATCTTATAAGGCTAAACCTTGGCTTAGCTATAACATGCCTTGGCTTCGCTAAAGGCATCTTATGGCTAAGCTTTTTGTTTAGCCGCATAAGATGCCTTTGGCGGCCAAAGGCATCTTATGCGGCTAATCCTTCGCTCGACCGCGGAAGGTGCCTTTGTCAAAATGCTAAAGTATCTTATAATGCTAAACCTTTGGCTTAGCTACGTAACATGCTTTTGTTCGCTAAAGGCATCTTACGTGCTAAGCCTTTTGCTTAGCCGCATAAGATGCTTTAGCATTTAACAAACAAATTGGTCAGGATCGATGCACAAAATGCTTTGTGCGGATATATGATAACTTAAAATAAGCTTTTAAACTGCTTTTTGTTCTATATCGATATGAAATAACAAACATTTGCTTTTAAAATAGCCTTTAAATATGTAATAACTTAAAATTTCGTAGAAACCAAGGATTTGGCTTAGATATGTGCATAGCCTTTGAAAAACTTCAAATCATTAACATTTGCTTAGCCAGTGCATAGATTCAACATTTCAACACAAATACATGTTTGTAACATATTTTGTATCTACCAAAATTTTATGTTAAATATCACATATGATATAATAAAAGATGTATTCAACTTTGTGAATTGACTAGGGTGCGAGATAAGCAAAGGCTTCAAAAAGTTATTATTAGCATAGCCTTCGCTTTGTCAAGGCTATGCCCTGGCCTAAGAATTTGACAAAATGAACAATTATTCAAGAGCTAAAAAATATGTTGAATATCATATATGATATTATAAAGAATTTTGGTAATATACAAGTGCGTCCCCTAAATTTGCAAAAAATATATGCTCGCACCTAATCCTTTGAGTAAACCGCCGATATTAATTAATTGTTCATTGTTGATGATGTAGGAGATAAAGAAAATGATGACGAGAAGATGATGTTGGGCATCTAATCTCTAAATTGCCACTATTAAAACAATCATCAAGAGAAAAGCTCGCTAAAGGTACATGTCATGTTATTAATGAAACACGTTATGTAATCGAGAATATTTCAATTACTAAATCACAAATGATATAATATAAATTTGTTTTGCGATAAATCAAAACAAGAGCTCAAAGATCGAATGAAATGCATAGAAATGCTAAGAAGAGTAGAGCAGAGCTAGAAAAGAAAAGAAGAATGAAGGAGATAAGGAAAAACTAAAATAAAGAAAAAAAGACACTTCAAAGAAAGAAACGTGCAAGAAAAGAAAAGCATCGAAAAGCAAAGTATTCAAAAGATTTACTAGAGGTGATGCTAGGAGAATTGAAGAGGAAAAGATGCCGATAAAAGTGATGATGAGGATACCGAGACAGAGAAGAGATCAAGTGGAAGAGATCAAGAGGAAGTGGAAGAGATCAAGAGGAAGTGGAAGAGATTGAAGAGGAAATCAAGAAGAGAATGATCGACAATTGGTTGTAAAAGAAACCAAAAAGAGAAAGAAGGAAGTAATGCTCGTAAGGTGGTTGAAGATAAGGAAGATAAAAAGAAGCTTAAGGTGAAAAGGACAAAGCAAAACAAAAATTACCCAACATGTACAACAAGGTCATCACCGAAACCTCTATGAAGCAATGATTGGTTTATCAAATGAGCGAAAGAAGTGCTTGAAAGAGATGGGATTTGAGAGGTTCATAAACTTCCCTATTGTTGAACTTCCATCTGCATTGGTGTATCATGTAATTGATAAGTTCCATCCACCTAGCATGGAATTGAGATTACAAAAGGTTCAATAAAGGTAACAAGGCAAAAAATTCATGATATGCTTGGTGTGCCGATGGGGACAAGAAAGCTGGAAGATCTGGAAGAAAGATTTGATGATGACGATTTTGTTAGAGAGTGGGAAGAACAGTACGCTCATCTTGGACGAATTACACCACCGTCAGAGTATTCGAGATATCAAGCTCAATCAAGGCGATTTCATGTTCAAGATGAATTTCTTAACTTTGTTTGCAAGCACCATGGGCACTTTGAGAGTGCATGGAAGAGTGCCCAAAAATCCTCGTGCACGTGAAAGAAGATGATGATATCTCGATATCGATTGGTGCACCTACATAATGGAATGCTTGGAAGTCGAGAAGCTAAACGGACGCAAGTCAAGTCGGGTACCAACTTCTATTATGGTCCTATAACATTCTTATGTGTGTTATTTTCCATTAAACTTTTCAACTATGATTCACTCATATAAAAATTATCTAACAAAATTTTAATTGTATTTTGTGTATAAAAAGTCGCTATACTTGGACTCAACAAACTACCCGAGGTTCCAAGTTATGCGTCACCGCCTTGACCATCGAAGTTGGAACACTCCAACAATGAGGAAAAGAATAAACATGGAAATGAGAGACGGTTGCTTGGGGACGTTAGAGCATCACGGAGAGTATGATCCCGATGAGGAGCAAACCGCCTGAATTTGTACAAGGGAGCGTATATATACTATGAACCGATGCCTCCCGGAAAGCCGGTGGAAAAGAGGTAATATTATTGAATTCATTTATAAAATGTTGTTATAAAAAGTATGTTATGATATATTTTACTTATTATTAAAAAGAATGTTTAAAGAGTTAATGAAAACAAAACATTAAGCTTAGGCGCAAGCATAGCCTTTCGGCTTTAGCGAAGGCTATGCTCGCCTTGTTTTCAGTACGACCTTCGCTTTAGCCAAGGCTATGCGCAGACTAAGCCTTCAAAGAAAGCTAACATTCACCAGTGCTTGCAACAATATCATATATGATAAAACAAAGATGAATATCACATTTGATATTAGTGTTAAATCATATATGATATGTAATATCATATGTGATATTACACTAATATCATATGTGATATTACATATCATATATGATATTTTAGAAAATCATATATGATTTTCCATATACAATAAGAAACTAAACCGAAATATTTAATTTACGGAGTTTTATGAAAAATTGATGAGAAATTTGAGATAATCTCAAAAGAAAAATAGAGTTGGTTGAAACAATGAGAGGGATTGAAGAAATTCAAAGGGACAAGGTGATGTTGTCATTCGCAAGAAGTACAAGAGAATGTTCAACAAGATCGATTTTGATATAGAAAGTGAGGCCGAGAATATCGATAGTGATAGTGAGAACAAAGAAGGAAGTGAGCCCGAGAATCAAGAAAAATAAATGAAGGAAAATTAATACTTGAAAAGGAGAATGAAAAGGAAGGTGAGAGCAAAAATGAAAAGGAGAATGAAAAGGAGAATGAAAGTGAGAGTGAAGGTGAGGATGAGGAAGAAGAAGAATATAATATATTTGAAGTGAGAGCGAAACCGAACAGGAGGATGAAAGCGAGAATTTAAGTGAAAAGGAGGTTAAGAGCAAAGATGAAATACCGTAACTACCAAAAATACGGATATAATACCAAGATGAAGGAACAAAAAGTTGCAAACAAAGAAACACCTCCAACTGAAACACAAAAAGAACCTGAGAAAGAAAAAGAGAAAGAAATGTAAATACCAAGAGTGAAGGAGAGTGTGATGGAAAACCCGATTGAAAACCCGATTGAAGTTGCAAAGGAAGTTGGAACACCAACCGGAGGTAGCACCAGTTATAAGTTGAGACTAGCAACACCGGATGATTTTGGAATCCAAAACTTTGATAATCTCGTTAGTCAAGCGTAACAAGAATATGCGAAAAACATGGGAAAACAGATAAGAGTGATCAAAAGAGATTGCTGGGACAACAGAGATGATAAGTGACCCAAAAGATATTGCTGGGACAACGGAGATGAGTAGTCCAAAAGAAATTCAAGGGTCAAAAGAAAAAATGACCAGAGGAATAGTAAGAAAGTCAATGTCGCCACCATCTGAGAAAATGACAAGAGGAAAGATCAGAAAATCATTCACGCCACCAACTTTCGCCTTGGTATAAGCCCAACGATAATGTGTCGTTGTTGAGACCGAACAAGATCAAAACCGAAGAAAAGAAAGAAAAAGGGTGAGAGACATGGAGGTCGAGATCAAATGAATCAAAACAAGAAGAACAACATCTAGCAAAGAGAGTCAAAACCATCACGTTTTCGTATCACCATACATGAACAAAAAACTATAATCCACACTCCAAAGACAACCGGATGAATTGATGATAACGGACGCGTTATTTTCAATGGAAGGAAAACCAGTAAGTCTCGCTATTTTTTTATTAAAATCACTCAAAAAATAATAAATGTTGTGATAATAATATGTATATGATTTAAATTTTGTGTAGTGACTTTGTCTTGAACCAAGCATCAAGGAGCCCCTACAATAAGGGAAAGCATGCAAACACGGCACCTAACTTGAAGGTAGAAGCTAGTGTCATTGATGACTTTGCTTCACTTTTAAACTATGAAGAAATGGTGACCAATGGTGGAAACAAGATGAAGCATTACTTCCACATCGGAATGTTGGTAAGTAGATAAACATTTAGAAACTAATTACTAATCTGTTTGTTAACAGTTATATGATATTGTTGATTTTTGACAACAGACAAGCCAAATGGTAGAGTTGCCGAAGAAAGATGAAGCAAAGCAATATAAAGCTTTCTTTGATTGCATGACAAGGGAGTTTGAAGACAGCCCAAATGACATGTCATTGCAACATGTAGAAATGGTAACAACTTACTTTACTTATTATGAAGAAAGAGATTCGACTTTTATTTGAGCTAAAATGAATATAATTTTCTTTCAATTTCTACAGGCCTTCTTCCCAGTGATTGCTCATGAACACTTCTATCTGTTTGTATTCAATCTAGCAAAAGGAACTTCAACAATCATTGACAACTCCAACTCTGGCGCATATATGACACCAAATACAAGAAAGAATGCGATGTTTTGTAAGTCACTGAAACTAGGCATGGAAAGAACATAAATTGCATCTAATATTAGAAACTATAATATGACAAGAAATATCATATATGATATAATTGTCTTTAAATATTAGAAACTAAAATATGGTAGTTAAATATCATATATGATAAACCACTAGCAAGTTAATTGAGTCTTTGTTTGAAATATCAGATATGATAAACCACTAGTAAGTAAACTGAATCTTTTGTTTGTGCAGAAAAAAGTGTTTTCACAGTATTTGGAGTCATTCAACCACCCAAAAGCGAAGCAAATAAAGAAAAACAAGACAGCAATCATAAAAGTCAAATGGGCAACAAAACAAAATGTGATTGATCATGGGTCTTTGTTATGATGCACATAGAGTTGTACAATGGTGAAGCAAAGAAAGAACCGGAGCCGAACTTCCCAATCAAGAAGAAGGCCAAACAATGGCAATAATCAAGTCGAGAGTAAAGTATGCAACAAAAATGTTAACGCATGAAATTAATGATGAGAGAAGAAAGAAATCAAGAAGCACATGCGTTTGCAAGGAAGCATCTTGACAAAGCATTGAAACAAACCTACATAAAGGAGCAGATAGAAAAGAAGAAGAAGGAACAGGAGGCAACCCATGTTGCAAGTGCGATTTGAAGGAAAAACTCGATAGATGATAAGACAATTGATAGATGATAGGAGCTGATGAATAGATGGGAAGTCACTCGTTTTTGGGTAAAGGTGGAGTGACAATGGTGATGCACTTACAAACTTCTGATTAGTTAAATTTGGGATAGCTTATGCCATTTAGAATGGTTAGAACAGTATGTTATGTCTTATGGTACAATGTCACAATCTTATCTCGTATGCTACAATATGTTATGTCTTATGGTACAATGTCACAATGTTGACGAATAGTGATCGATCTGAAATGGTTATATAATGAATTTTATGCACATCCATGGATGTGATTTTGGATTATATGTGTTGGTGTACAAGTTTTGCTACACAAACCGATATATTCGATAAAAAGGTGTTGCTAACCAACTCCGCGCTTTATAACACAATTTGAAAACATATGATATGAGATCTGATCAACAAATGTGCTAATGGTGGTATCACATATGATTTTGTATGTATATCAAATATGATATATAACAGGAAAAACAAACTAGATAAATTAAATGTGATAATTCACTTAACACAAAGAGAAGATAAATCACTTAAAACCAAAAAAAAAAATATCAAAAATTCATTTCATAAAACAAAATCAGAAACAATCAAAGAAGATTCAAAGTACTTCAATCACAAAATTTTATTTGGACAAAAACAAGAAAAGATTTATCATGTAGCTCGATTGAACCAAATCATCTTGTACTCTATACTTATTTGGACAGTCCTTTTGTTGTGGCCATCTTTAGCTCCACATACCGAACATGCATTCCTATTAATCGAACTCTCATCAATAGCTTGCTCTTTTCCACCTTTATACGCGACTTTTCACGTCCTTTGGGCTTACAAATGACGGATTCTTAACAAAGAACTACAGAGGCTTTTGCATCCGACAAGCTCTTCAAGATTATCAAGCTTGTCCTTTGATGGAGGATTTGGGCAATCGCTTCAACATCTAACTTTAGCAACTTCAACTTCTCAATAAAAGCATTAACCTTGTCTCGCCTTTACTCAACATATGCACACAAAGGATCAACAATAGAAGTAGCCTCATTTGCATAATTCTCAACAATCTCATTCTTCTCACCATACATGTTCCTTTTGTTCCTCAAACCAAGCAGGTATCAAGTTCTTTGTCCAACGCCTCAAGATGTATTGATTTGGAATCATTTCAACATTCAGATTCTTAAAGACACAAAAATGTGTCTACACAATATTCCAACTCTAACAAATAGTCATGTAAACAAACAATCGATCCATCTTCTATGTTTCGCAAAACCTCCATGAAAAAAACAACACATAGTCAAATATCATATATGATAGATCATATGTGATACATCATTTGATATATCATATATGATATATCACATATGATATCTCATATGATATATCACATATGATATATCAAAATTATAAAAGTATAAAAATAACAATAAAAAAGCTTTAAAAGACCATAAAAAAATTGGTTAACAAAACTAACAAACCTTATACACCCATCTTCTCTCGTGAAACAAGTTGATCGGCTCCTCTTCTTCTTCATTTTTATCAAGATCATCACCTTTTTCTTAAATTTTTTTCTTAGCTTTTTCTTCTCCATTACTTCATCAACAAACTTTTCTCTTTAATAATAGACACCTCGGATCCTTCAAACAAACTTTTGGTATCTATTTGGCAAAACCATGTCCCAAACAAATATTTCACTTGAACCAATTCGAAAGGGGACGAGTATAAACCTTTGACGATGACGCTTAATCTTAAGATAGGTTCTAAATGTAGGAACAGAATCAATCGACTTAAGATCTAACCTCTCTTGTATATGCCTCTGTTTTTCCATTGCCGTCTCAAACAATTCATAAAATTCATGAGAGTCGAACTGAATTAGTAAAATGAGAGAAAAAGAATTCTCACTCGCACCTAGAAGTTGTCCTCATCAAACCACACAAAGGAGAGTCCACAAAAAAGGTGAATCCAACAAGAGCGAATGCGAAACATCTTTGTTAACCACTTATGATTATGCAAATTAAACTCATCTAATAACTTCCCCCATTGATACTCAAACTCATCAGGACCAATATACATATTCCACACAATTTGATTGAATTTCCTTTTAAAGTCTGTGTGATCATAAATCTTTGAGCATATCTGCAAACAAAATATCACATATGATATAACAAACGATTTACCAAAATGAAAAAACTATGAAATATCACATATGATAAATCATTAGAAACTACAAAGAAAGAAAAATAAAATACAAGAAAGCACATAAAGTATCACATATGATATAATAAAAGGAAATACAAGAAAGCACACAACATACCTTTCCAGGAAGCTTTTGTGTAATATGCCACATACACAACGTGTTTCGATCCAAAGAAATTCTTGTTCAATCGCCTTTCTCATAGCCCCGCCCCGATCAAAGGACAACGATACTAGAGCTTTACCAAAAGCTTTTATAAATGCTTTGAGCAACCAAATATAAGAGTTTGCGCCTCATTCTTCAAAACTCGCAAAGAACTGTAACACACTTCCTATGATTATCAATTGTCGTAAAAGGAACAAACATCATTTTGTACCGAAAACAAAACAAAAATAGTTAAAAAAATAAAAATACAAGTAATACAATAAAATATGATATATATCACTCAAACACTTACTTATTTGTCCCAGACGTAGCATCAAAAGAGACAACGCCACAAAACTCTTTGTAATTGTACTTGGAAACTTCATCACCCGTAAAATTGCGTAAAGCTCAAGATTCTCAACCAAGTAATCAAACGAAAAATCGGAACATGCTTCGCCTATTTTCCATCTTAGCTATAAGCATCCGAGCATCACTATCGCCTATATAACAATTCACACTCCTAAAAAGTTCTTAAAGTCAACAGTTGTACCATGAACAAGCAAATACGATCCTTCGCATCAGCCAACAAGTGATGAGCTCGCGTTGCACCTATATTCACGCCGCAGCTTTAACAATAAACAATCGCCAAAGATATGTTAACCGCTTTCGGTCTTTGACAAATGCTTATATTCTTTACGCTCAAGCTCATGGTTATGTATACTATCAAAAGCAGGTCAACTTATACTTTGAAGAACCAGAATCAACTCAAACATCACACGTGCTTTGCAACTTGTGATATGAAGGTTCGAACTTCTTCTCGCTTGTCACTATTCTCTAAATCTAGTGTGTCTACATGAATTCCCTTAGGACAACCTTCCTATTACACACTAGATACTTTTGCTTAACAATACCACTCCTCAACCTTTTCTCGACATGATTTCCTAACCACAAACCCCGCTTTTGAAGCATATTTCATATACGCACTAATGCACTCATCAATCGAATTAAAACATTGCCCTTAGCTAGTAAAACGTCGACCGAACTTTAGGAATATAATAAACCGCTCCACCAGAGTATCAAAATTAGAGTGAGTAGAGAATGATTCAGAGTTTTCAAAGCATCTGATTCGAAAAACAAAAAGTACAAAATAAAACATCGATCAAGTAAAATGTGATATCACATGTGATATCACATATGATATCATATGTGATATCACATGATATATCATATGTGATATCACATATGATATCACATGTGATGCAAAATAAAAAGTGCTTAACAAAACATAACTAATAGCTTGTTCAAAAGCTTAAACTACTTAATTCAATCAAAGCATAAACTAATAGCTTATTCAAAGCTTAATATGCTTAATTCATCAAAAACTAATTAACAGCTTAATTTGAATCTAAACATAACTAATCGCTTATTCAGAGGATTAAAATGATTAACACCTTATCCATCTCCTACACGTAACACAAAACTAACAGTTTAGATCAATCTAAAGCTAAATAATAGCTTATTAATGACTTCAAATTAACTTAAAACCGCTTAATTCAATCTAAAACTAAATTAAACCGCTTAATTCAATATAAACATAACTAAATAGCTTATTCACATATTAAAGCATACTCAAACGGAAAAACAATAAAAACAAAATTAAACGATCTTACTCTTAATAGTCATGGATTCATCACCGTGTTCATAAGCTACAATCTCCTCCGTATACTTAGCGTAAACATCATCACTAACAACAACATCTTCGATGCGATTCGCCATGTAAACATCATCACTAACAGTTATAGAAGAAGAAGGATCAAAGAGGAACGATCGATTCATTAATAAGAAGAAGGATCAAGAAATCAAGAATTTGGAATCAAATCCATGAAAGAATGATTAATTGATAACGAATTAGGAATAATCGATGAAGAAGATGCGGTTAATCGATGAAGAATCGAGAGAATAGAGATAAACACACACTTGTGTGTGTGAAAATTAGATAACGTTTAATAGAAAGAAACATAAAAATTCTTTTATATTGACTAAATACCCTGAAGTAGTAAAAATCAGATTTAATCTAAGCCATTAAATCAAAATGAATGAAAGGTGGGGATTGGTCCCTTGGTATGTAGATAAAGTTTTGTCCCTAAATGATCTTTTATCTAAAACAAGAATTAATCTAAAAATTAATAAACTAAGAATAACTAAAATAAAGAAAAATTAAAAATCTAAGAAAACATTAACAACCAAAGATATAATCTATAAAAATCTAAAATGACAAGAATTAATCTAGAAACTATAACACAAATCACTAAATAAACTTAAACTATGAAATCAAGATGCAAAAAAAATCCGTAGCACTAACCGGATCCGGTTGCAGGAGCAACCGAATCGGTTAGCTTTTGACCAACTTTTTTTTTTCTTTTTTCTTTTCACCAAATTCAATTTCAAAACTACCAATTTTACAGAAAATGAACAAACTCAAATTGCTTAAATCAAAATCACAATCAAAATTGAAATAAAATCCTCGGCGTGGCGCCTAAAAACTTGATGTGTTTCACGTGGTGCAAGTTTTAAAATTTATAAACACGATTTAACCGTCTAATACTATAAACACATACGAGCAAGTATACTGTCATGATAGCAAAGTTGGGTAAGTCGAGATCGTCCCAATGGATTTTGTGTTCAAATTGTTTTCTTGAAAAGATTTGAAACGAGAAAGCTTTGTCAAGGCTTCCTCAAAAAGTGATGTTATAGAGAAATTCAATAATAAGAAATATATATACTTGTGTGTAGTCTATAGGCAATCATAGATAGTGTTCATGAAGGCTTGGTGTAAACTCTTGATGTGATGCACAAATCATAAGCAAATGATTTCCAACCATGGTATATGTTTGTAAAAATCATTCTAAGAACAAAACCATATAGGTAATCCTTTCGGTCCTTATCCTAATGATTATCCTTTAGAAAATCCATTTGTTTGTAACATGTTCTTATTAAACTCGTTCTTACGAATCTTTCGACCTTTCGTGATGAAAATGTTTCTAGTCTTGTTTTAATAAGTAAACATGGTGGTTGTCAATCACCATATCCCCATACTAGTTTGTCACTCAACTTTTAGAATAAAACACAAGAGAAACTTTTCGGTCCTTTTTCTTAAAACATGTTTTACCGACAAATCAAACCAAGACTAGTATTTTCCAATAAACTCAATTAAACAAGATCATATATACATGCATCACATATGAGAACACTAGTATGATTTTCTACATCCCAACACACAAGTATATCCCAAAACTACTCCATGATAATAATAACAAAACACAAGAAATAACAAAGTAATTCCAATAACTCAAGAGAATAGAAATCCATAACAAAGTTCATAGAATACCTAAACTTTTGCGATTACAAGAACTAGAATTCGTGGCTTGTAGCAACCACACGCCTCCAATCACCTAGATTCACCGTATAACTCTAAATTACCAAAACTATGGATGAGAATTGCTCTCTCCACCCTCCTGGACGTTTTACAGTAAGTACTAAACTTTTGGGATGAATAAAATGGTTGGTAATAGTTTTGGTGTAAACTATTACACTTTTGGTTGTGTCACACCAAGTAAACTAAGACTAGGTTCAATATATAGCCAAAGAAACTTGTTCAACTGGCCAAAAACGTTCCCAACAAGTTAATATCAAGAAATGATCGGCCTCCAATGATTATGGGGAGTTAAGGCAACAATAAATGCATCTTTGTGTAACTGCAACCCATGCAACTGGATCGGTTGCTCTGGCAACCAGATCGGTTGTCGTTTGACCAATTGCCCAGCCGGATCCGGTTACGGGTTACGACCGATCGGCTGGGTGTTGCTTATTTGACTTTTTGTTGACTTTCTTGTTATACGCCTCATTCTTTGCTCTCGCTGATGATTTCCAAGGAAAAACTTGATCTCTCCTTGCTGTAGATACTTAGAAATCATTTCGCTTCCTAATCATTGAGTCCAAAAGCTTCCTTGCTCGACTTCCTTCCTCGGGAATCTTCCAAATGTGCATAAAAACTTCATTTCTTCATCATTCGTGATACCTAGCTACATATACATACACAATATGCATCTTTTGCACTTTTGCAACAGTTATGAGTAAATATAGCCGATTATCATGCACAAAACCAACAATAACGCTACTAAAAACATGTTCATTTTGGGCGTTATCAACCAACTTAAAGAGGATTTAACCAACATTCCGGTTTGGGTTAAATTCCTTGATGTTCCTTTTGCTATGTTTTCTGATGATGGTCTTAGTCTTCTTGCTACATTGATTAGTACGCCGAAAATGTTAGATGCTTATACTAGCCAAATGTGCAAGGAATCATGGGGCCGCAGTAGTTTTTCTAGGTGCTTGGTTGAAGTTAAGACGAATAAGGTACTTAGGGATAACCTAGCTATTGAAATACCCCTACTTGATGGGTCGGAAGATACGGGTTGAATACGAGTGGAAACCTCCTTGATGCGAAAAGTGTAAGATCTTTGGTCATGCTCTTGTTGATTGTCCAAAATCTGTTTTACCCCCTATTCAGTCTAAGATTGTTAATGATAGTTTTCAAACTGTCAACAACAAGAAGAAGGGTAAGCAAGGTGGTCCAACTATTTCGGGTCAAGGAGGGTTTAAGATTCCTAATGTGGGTAAGAAGCTCATATATCAATCCAAAAAGCCTCTTGATGAACCTAAGCAAGTTGATATAAGAAAAAGGTTGCTGATGTGCCTAGTATGAGTGGAATGAAGGTTGCTACATCTAATAAATCTGATGCCCTTAGTATGGATGATACTGATGTTTTTGGTATTCCTACTAAAGAAGTGAATAAGGATGTGGATGCTGGTAGTACAATGGAAGAAAAGAAGAATGAGTCTCCAAAGACTAGTAATACGTTTCATGAACCGCTTGTGAGTGACTCAATGGAAGCTAACGAGGTTGGTCTTACCCCTATTGTTATGAAAATTGGGGAGTTTGAAAAGCTTCTTATTGATGGGAAAGCTACTCTTGTAGATGATGATGGTAATCCTATTAAAAGGTTCCGGTAATAAAAGGATTTTCCGTCTACTTCTTACGCTAAGAGGTTAACCCATTTTTTAAGGTGGGAGAGATTTTTGATTCTGACAGTGATGAAGAGGAGGTTGTGAACACTTTTGATGAGTCAATGAACCTATTTGGTGCTGGTCATGATCGTGAAGATGATTATGATGACTATGATTATGATGACTATGCGGATCAGGTCTACGATTGTAGGATCGTGTATTTTATGTTGTTTGGATGATTCGGGTGGTCTAGGATGATGATAGTATATGAATGCCATGGTTAGAGAGATGAAGAGAGTAGAGAGGGAATTCTAGAGAGATAAACAAAAGTGTAAAAGGTTAGATTAGAACTTCCAACCCTCTACCTTGGAAGGTAGAGGATATTTATAGGTTACAAACTAAACGACCTCCTATCGGCCTGTGGATCAGGTATACAGTGGGTAAAGACCCGTCCTTCCTCCACTGTGTTACACTAAACTATACTACGCTACAAATTAACTAATAAACTACTACATAACTTAAATAACTACAAATCTACGAGCTAACATATGCTAGACTATAATTGGGGTGACCGACACTTTAACATGGAATTTCCAACCCTAACAATCTCCCCAAGGGAGGTCACCCCATGAAATACATTTTGCATCCTAGCATTCTTTCTTTGACATTGTTCTTGAGCTCAGACTTGAATTCTTCACTTCGCAATCTTTGTGCTTTTGTAGCGATTCTTCAAAGTCCACATAGATTTGTACTTTAAGTGGAGGTCTTTGAACCGATCCACATCTTTGATGATCTTCGAGCTTTCTTTGAGATCATCACCACAGAAATCTCTGGATCACCCTTTATTGTGTTGCCATCATGTGAAGTTGTGACTTTCGGACCGACATGCTCACACTTTTGAATCATGGCATCTTTCCATCGAGTAGCGGAAGCTTTCTTGGTTCATGATATTTGCGCAGTAGCGAAGCATAGTATAAAATATCGTAACCGAGTTATGTAGATATGCACCACCAAGATTTCTTCAATTGTGTGGATGCTTGTGAGCATGCGGCTTTGGATTGACGCCTCAATTACGATCACCGCAACCGTCCAAATGTACCGCAAACAACAGATTAGCAATAAAACACACGAAAGTGTCTTTGATCACTTCGTTGAATTGAGGTACACGCCCACGGTTCCCCGCTGATCAAGACAAGCACGCTCGTGATCGTAGGATTCCTAAGAATCTCCTTGACAGGTTTCGCAATGTTCTAGCCGTTCTCAAACCGAACGTCTCAAAGAAGACAACACGGAGTGAGTGAACCAAACAAATTGAGATTTCTCGATTGATGAAAAATGATTTGAAAACAATCGTGTATTGCTTGAAGAAAGAGTTTTGCAATACGACGAAGGTTTTATGAGAAAGATCAATTTTCAATCAAAATACTTTTGTATTTGAAAAGAGTACACATTCAAGTGCTAGAGAAAGAAGATTTGCACATCGAACGGTTTTTCCAAAAGTATTTTACAATCGAGATACTTTTGTGTTTGAAAAAAAGTACACTTTCGACGTGCTAGAGAAAATAAGGTTTACACATCGAACGGTTTTTCCAAAAGTATTCATCTATTCCATTCCTGGACCAAGGTTGATTCAATAATGAATCGCCCCATCATTTCTATCCAGTTGTCACAAGCTTGATCTTACGAGAAGATCTCACACGTCACCCACCAAGAGCTTGTTTGATGTTGGCTCTAGAAGGATTTCCATCTTCATCGTGAATACTTTTACATACCACTCAGATGTTCTGGCAATACCACAAGGATAATGCGTAGGCCTCTTAATATATACTTACTTTCCACATTGTGTGAAACAGCAAGTCTTCATGAATTTAGTGTCCTAACGAGATATTGTGGATGATCTCTTGGCTCTAGACTCAATCGTGCATATTTTGTTCCTGTGTCGGAGACTAGGGAGAGGATCTCCTTCTTCAATATCAACAATCTCTAAGAGAAAGTCGATAGATAATGTCGGTTCCCCGTGAGAATGAAACAAGCCCTTTTAAGAGGAACTTGAGTAGCTTGGGAAGTTTAGTGCGGTCGTCCACCGGGTCCATGACGCCTTGTCTTTAATACCAGTGTTACCTTAGTAACCACCAAGAACATATGTATTGAACCCGTGTCCGCCCTAAGGTTGAATTATTGGAGGGCTATTTCTTTTCACCCTTTTCACATTTAATTTTTTTCATTCTTCAACCCCTTCAAGGCTTACCGAGACTTCATAACTAGAACCTTGTTGGGTTTATTCCAAGACTAGCTCGCCTCAATCCGCACTCTTCCCATTTCTCATTTTTCTCCTTTTTTTCAATATACCTAAGGACTCTACACTATCTAGTGGATTGTCCTCGGTAGATCCCTCCGGTTACGTGGATCGTGGGAACAAATACCTAACCTAACCATCCTTATAACTCCATGCATAAAGTAAATTGGTCGGTCTTTTGGTATTGTTCATTCCTTCTAGAAACCAATTGAAAATCATTTGGAAAACAATCAAGGTACTTGTGATACGAGATCAAAGCATTTTGTACCTTAATAGTTTTGATCATTTAGAAAACCTCCCCTCAACATGTGCATATGATTTAGAAATTGTTTAGCACAAGGAGGCAAGAGGACTTTGAAATATTTTCTTTGATCACAATTTTCATACGAAAAAGCCATTTGATTTTCTTGGTAAAATTCTCCCTCAATATATGCGTAAGATATTTGAAATCATTTTATCACATAGAGGCAAGAGTTCTTGAAGTACTTTCACGATCACACCGCCATTTAGAAACCATTTAAAACTCAATCAAGGTACTTTATATTAAAACATAAAAGCATTTGCACCTTGATAGTTTATTATCATTTGAAATGCTCCCCTCAATATGTGCTTCGAGATTCAAAGCGTTTAGCACATATGAGAGAGCACTGCACAATTGAATCAAAACGATCACCTTTTATCAAATTTCATTATTAAATCACAAATTCTCCCGATCAAAATATCAAACCCTTTGAGATTTTGGATCTCAAGTGATTTAATTAGGTTCGTAAAACATGGGAGAATATGTGCCTGGTTTAAATACTCATCCGGTTTTGGATAAATCCTCCTCCTCAACATGTGCATTGTGTATTTGAAATCGTTTGGCACATGGAGGCGGGAGTGCCTATAAAGGACTAAACCGATTCCATGAAAACAGATTTGAGATTTAAATCACGATCTCTCCCCGATCAAAATTTCAAACCTTTTGAGATTTGTGATCCCAATTGATTTAAATCATTTAGAAAATTTTAGGGAAAGACGTGGCAAGATTTAATTTTGAAAGATGATGATAGGAATGATTTAGACATTAAAGATTGTTAGTGTCGTGTATGATTGTTTTAAGAGACCTTTAAGTAAAATAAAACAATTTCACAATCAAACAAGAACAGAAAAATTTCATTTTGTAAGATCTTTGAGTTTTAAAGAAAATCATACCATGACATAACATTAAATCTTTAGATCACCACTTATTGTTGTACGTAACGGACTTTTGAAGATATATTGTTTGAAAATACTTTAAATTAAATCACTCTCCCTCAATCGATGACCGAAGTCGTTGATTGAGTGACTTAAGTTTTGGAAAAATGAAGTCCGGTGATTTTCAAAGTTAAGTCCAATTAATTTTCAAAACAATATTTTCCATTTTCAAAACAATTTCATCAAATTTATTCAAAATTGTTTAAAAATGGTATCTCGCACAAAGATACGTTAGGTGGTTGAGAAGCTTCCGTTGTTCTTTGTAGGGCTTGGAAGAAAACCGTCTCACGATGTAGTGAGACTTCTTCACGTTGCATTTTGAATGCCAACCGAGGTCAAATTAAGCTCCATTTCTTCAATCACTTAGAAGAAAACCATCTCTCGATGCAGTTAGACCTCTTACGTTGCATTTATGCCAACTCTCCATTGAAGTCCAATTAAGCTCGCTTCTTCATTTGTCAACCCAAGAAATAGTTACCCTTTCCTTTCGGCATCCAATCATCTTCAATTGTGGGATCCGGATCGGGAACATTCTTATTACCAATATACCGCATACGTTAGTGAACACACATATAGATATATGGTGGTCGACATCACCCATAACAAAGAATCGACTAATTAAAGTCAATTCAACATAACAATCGATCATATAAGGCATGGGGTTCATGTGTTAATCAAACTCTAATCATCTAAACCTAACAATCATATCCTAAATTCCTAGTCCTTCGACATAGGCAAATATCATTTTAATTAAGCACGAGGATAATTAAGAAAGCTCGTTAGATGATATAGATTTGAAAACATTCTCCCCTCAATCAATGACTCATTTTGAAAAGTTTAAAAGCGCTGAAGTCATGGATTGAGTTTTCAAATTTTATAAAACTCTGAATATGATTGATTTTTCAAGCAACTCATTTTCCACCATTTTGTTAAAACAAATATTTTTCTGAAGAATTTTAGACGGAAAAATATTTGAGTAGGAACAGCAGTCCTTCGACATACTTTCCTCATTTGTTATTAGGATAAGTGAATGAGATATTTGAAAAAAAGGTTTAGCGCAACACTTTCCTTTCTTGAAGAACGGGTTGCTATCTGAAATAATAGCAAGCAATGGTTTAAGCACGGGTTACAGTCTGAATTAACTGTAAGCCATATTTTGAGACATGTTTAGAAAGAAATATTTACACCTCCTGCTCGAACTTCATCTAAAGTCCCGTGCCATTATTGAATGACATTTCTAAGACCGTAGATGTTATCGATACCAGAAGACATGTCTTAGAAAAACAATATTTTTGGTCTTTTTCAAATTTTCTGATTTTTATGGCTTTTTGTTGGTTTTATAATTTTCTATTTTCTTTTGCTGGTTTTATATTTTTGTATTTGGTTTTTTAATAAATATATACAGAGATAGAGAAGATGATATAGTTAAAGAAGATGATGATACGAGTGCACCGAGATAAGGATATCGAGCAAAGACGTCGAGAAGATAGAAGTCATCAACTCTTAAACATTCACCACCAAAGCTTCCAGGCTCTTGAATCAAGAAAGAAATTGAACCATCCGAAAGTGAGACTTTGGCGACTTCCCCAAACCGAAAATCCTTTAGGCGAGCAGATTCAAGCTCTATTTCAAGCTTTCCTTAGCAGTGCATGATAAGCACACCATTATCATAAATCCGCGCTCCTTTTAAGAACGATAATCGAGGATCTCTATTCGGGTTATATCATCAAGAAGAAGAACAGCAACGTATCATCCCACTCATAAATAATCTTCTCAAATTTCATAACCACTGAAGTCTGAAGCAATCCATTCCAAAAGGTGTCAAGAGACCACTTCCCCCAAGTAGTTGAATTGATGTAGTCAATCTCTTAGACTAGAGCTCACGAACCCGAATACACATACCCGAAGACAAAGAAACTTATACCATCGAAGTAGCAGATTAAGTCCAATAGCCAAAGAATAACCCGATTTATACTTTTCTCTCCCTCAAGACAAGGCATGAAGCTCAAGAACCCGGTACCGAATGTCCAAAGAGAGAATAACCGATAACATTGAAGAAGCAGGCGAATCATCGATTATCTCTCGGATGACAATCTTTGCGGATGTCAACTCCGGAATAAGTGATTATATCTCTCGAATCACCGATTAAGCCCTCGAGAGAGACGGTGAGCGTCCCCAATGTACACAATCCTCTCTCCCCGATGATTGCGATAACATCGAAATCATCACACACTCAGTACCTCTTTCATCATCAGAAACTAACTCTTTGTTGGGAATTACAAGTTTGAGTTGATAAAGACAAAAAGAATGAAACAAGAGGGACTTAATATGACAAGAAGGAAACCTACTAAAAGATGGAAGGACTTGCTTGCAATGGAAGTTTTATTATTTAGTCCTTAGTAGAGATTTGTAAACCCTAATCCTCTAGTATATAAAGAGGACATGGGGTGTAGGTTTTAATTAAGTCTTCCAATAATGTAGTCGACTAAAAGGTGTGTGTTTAGCCTAGACGTTAGGGAAGAACGTCTAGGGTTTTAGATTAGTGTGTCCTAGGCGTATAGTCTTGTAAACGCCTAGGTTATTAGTTTAGTTAGTAGACGTGTTCCTATAAACGTCTAATATTAGTTAGTGTTAGTGAATGAAAACCTTGTTCAATAACAAAGTATTGTTTTGATTATTCCGCTGCGTATTATGTTTATTATCTTTGTTATTGATATCTCTAGCTGAGCTTAAAATGATCTTATCAATTGGTATCAGAGCGGGGAGCTCTTGATATAGGGTTTATTCAAGGTTTTATTGAAGCAGTAAAAGTTGTCGAAGAAAGCAGATTAAAAATAAAAGTCGAACAGAAGCAGCTGTGAAAAGTGGGTCGATAATGGTTATTAATTATATGTCGTCTTTTGAATATCAAGTGAGTTATCTGTTGAATGATTGGACAGTGGTCACATGGATTTCATACATGAATTTAATTTGTTTTTCACAAGGGAATCATTCGATTGGTTATAAAAGATTGTGTTATCACGTGATTTTTTTTATTTACTTTGGTCTATCACACGCAAGACACTGGGGATAACATGTGGGATATGATTCGGTGATGTGAGATACATGGAAGTTATGATGGGCTTGCCTTTTGATTGGTTGATTTGATATTTGGTTTATTAGGCGTTGCAATTGTTTATTCTGGTCCCACTCGGTTGAGGCAATATCACATGGTACTGGTCAAATTGGATTGTTTTTCTTGGTCAATGATTCACGCATACTGATTGGTCTGATCATTGTTGTTATTCTATCGTGATTGGTTTAGTACTATGAGTCTCAAGTGGGGTCATCGTATTTTATATGGTTTCAATATTGATGAATATAAAGGTGCTGGTACTGATCACATGTTTGAAATTTGCTTATGCACTCTTTATTACGAAAGTACTGTTGGATGTTTTCAAAGTACTGCTCGAGGATTTTTAACAGTACTGTTGCAAGTTTTATTCAAGGTATTGCATGTTTGTGAACGCATCGCCACTACGCTTTTAAAATCTTCACGAGTTTTATTCAAAGTGTTGCTCGAGTTCTTATTAAGGTACCGCTCGACGAAGATGAAAGTATCACGATCGTGAAAGTACCGCAGTTTATTTCAAAGCATCTGCAGATTTTGATGAAAGTCTCGCTCCTTCCCAACATAACGCTCATGCTTTATTACGAAGATTTTTGATTTAAGGGAAGTCGAGCATGATTTTGGATGACACACAGAGGTTATTGTTCACACACGGGAAGAAATTTATGTTCTTAAAAGGATTTTAAAAGGCTCGTTATGGAGATTTATTGAAGAATTGATTACGAAGAAGATTATTTATCACTTATTTGAAGGTGAAGTAGAATTACTTGGTTTGTGTTCTTATCATCTAGCTTGTTGAATCTAGCAATGTGTGATTTTTCTTATGATGCTCTATGCACACATTGTCTATCACTTAAAGGAGTTACATTGTAGTGCTCAGTGTCTCATACTAGTTGAGGATTCTTTTCAAGGGATTGCGGTCTACTTATATTTTGTCCGTATAAGTATGGAGTTCCGTGGGTAGTAAAAGATTTAAGACACAAGTTTGGGAAATTTTACATCTTCATCAAGTTTGTTATATTTGGTGCTCTTCACAAAGTGATCATTACAAGGAGCTTACTGATTTTGAAGAATCAAGAAGATGGTTAACATATGGTTTTAGGGAAGCTTATTGTTAAAAGTTTAACCATCTACATGCATAACTCAAGGGAAGTTTTTGATTTTTACTATTGTTGATCATTATTACTACTCGCTAGTTGGAGTTTTCTCTGTTTTGGATCCATTTTTCTTATGATGCGTAATGGTGGGCGATTTGAAGCATTGGATGGCTTAGATTGGAAGTATGATATTGGTTCGTGGTGGTCAAGATCATTATTTGCATCGCTCCCTATTTGGATAATAACAAAAGGGAAGAGATGTTTAAGTGATGTGGCATGGATTAAGGGAAGACAAAGGAAGACATACTTGTTTCATTCATGGTGAGATCCCGATCTCAATTTCTACTTGCCTAGGGAAGTTCGTTCAAGAATGGTTTTGTCATTATCAACTAGGGAATATTGTTGGAAATTACAAGTTTGAGTTGATAAAGACAAAAGAATGAAACAAGAGGACTTAATATGACAAGAAGGAAACCTACTAAAAGATGGAAGGACTTGCTTGCAATGGAAGTTTTATTATTTAGTCCTTAGTAGAGATTTGTAAACCCTAATCCTCTAGTATATAAAGAGGACATGGGGTGTAGGTTTTAATTAAGTCTTCCAATAATGTAGTCGACTAAAAGGTGTGTGTTTAGCCTAGACGTTAGGGAAGAACGTCTAGGGTTTTAGATTAGTGTGTCCTAGGCGTATAGTCTTGTAAACGCCTAGGTTATTAGTTTAGTTAGTAGACGTGTTCCTATAAACGTCTAATATTAGTTAGTGTTGTGAATGAAAACCTTGTTCAATAACAAAGTATTGTTTTGATTATTCCGCTGCGTATTATGTTTATTATCTTTTTTATTGATATCTCTAGCTGAGCTTAAAACGATCTTATCACTCTTCCATCTCTTCCCCCACATAGTTGGAATAAGAACACTAAACGCCTTGATGAGTAAAACCTTGAGTTTCTCTGCGGTCATGACATTTGTTTTCCCGGGATATCTTCAATCACTTAGAAGAATTAAGTTCATCAAGTTTACTCGCCATGAGTCAAACCTTGAGTTTCTCTCATGTAATAACATTTGTCTTCCCGGATATCTTCAATTACTTAGAAGTATTAAGTTCATCAAGTTTACTTGCGCTTAGATACGTGTCTCCTTCCCCTTGTCTGGTTTTGACACTTCGAATCAAGAACTCTTGAAAGCCCAAATACTAGAAATCGATGAGAAGATCGCTTGAAGTCTTTGTGAGAATCAACATGTTGAATAATGTGAGCAAGTCTAATTGGGATTAAATTCGACATATCACTCTCCCCAATTAGTGCTCTCCCTAAACCGACAACTGCTTGATAAATGCCCATATTAAGAAGAAGTCTTTTGATAATCAAATGCAACTCGTCTTTTAGTCTTCTAACATGTAGCAGAGAATGTAGAACCGATCAGACTCGACCTTCTTCAAGATTGTTCGGTTGGGGAATAGATAGTTAACATCTTCAACTCACACCAAAAAGCATCTCACCAAAAACATCCCAATTAACTTACATCTTGCAAATCCCTTAACTAAAATCCTCCCAATCAAACAAGAATGTAAAGATGTTCATCAAGGAAATCAAGAATCGTGCCGCAACGAACACACAAGATGGTAACACCAAACTACCAATCACATCAAACAAGAAAGAGAGATTGTTCGAATCATCATGTTGACGTGTACGTGAAGCATTAGCCGGAAGCACTTTGTCGATAAACTCATCATCCGAGCGAAGATGTCAACCAACGGCTCTTAGAAGAAACACCATGTAAAGATGATCCGATAAGAAGAAGCTCGGTTCTTACATGAGTTAGAGCCGTATGACCATATATTCTCATAAGTCAATCAACCATGCGTAATTATCACACTTCTTTCTCCCTCAAGAATTGCATACGGAGATGCCATTCTTGATTAAACGAGTGAACATCATCCAAATGTAGTCTATTCACACTTCTCCCCGCAAAATTAGCACAGGATGTCGCCATCGTCATTATAGTTGAGAAAGTGGAATCGAAAACAATCAACAAGAGCCGGTTCACTTGATGACTCAAGCGCATGGAAAAAGTATGAAGCATGTTGATGAGAATGGTCATAATTTAGAAGATTTCTCTTCTTCAGAAGATAAAGCGCACTGAAGCGTACACTTTTCTTTTCTTTAGGAACGAGGCATGAACTGATGTGAACAGACGTCATAATCTCTCTCTTTTCATCATCTCTTTTGGCAAAACATGTAATCAACCCATTATCATTCAGTAGGCTCTTTGTTGTGACAGCTAATGGAGAAAACCCAATATGATGAATTTGACCCTGAAGTAAACTACCCTGAACTTGTGACTTAAACTTGCACATATGTAACAAAGATCGGTGTCGAGAATTCATGCCCCTTTGAATCTCTAAGTACTCTATACTCTTCAACCAACCAACCATCAAGTAATAGACGTACATTACCTCTTGAGAATCCATAATTGAATGTGACACTGAGCACTACAATGTAACCCCTTTAAGTGATAGTTATTTTGAGGTGATAAGAGCCCAATTCCCCCAAGTGGTAAAAGAAGAGGTAAAAGTCACCCAACAATAACTAGATTTCCAAGTCTTCGTTTTTGATAATAAGCTCGAACAAGGATCTTGAAGAATCTTCATCCATCCACCCCCGATAACTTCAGATGCTAAGTACACTCGCCCATGATAATTCACTTCAACCTCAAATAAATAGTAGTGAATTAACTCCATTGTCACATCTTCTGATTAAAAGCTCAATTCTAGCCTTCTTTGACGTTTAAAGTGAACTATGATAATGGTATTCATCCCGACCATGGTTAAAAGCACAGAACCCCGTAAAACCAAGCAATAACCAAACTGCCATGACAAAAATTCAAACACACATCCAATTCATAAAGTACCCCCTTTTATCCCTTCTTTGAAGAAGAAACCGTAGCACCAGCATCAGATAAGATCCCGAAATACACTTTCCTTTCTCCAGGATGAATCCATCAATACGGGATTTTACAATTCTATAGTTTAAACTGAGAAATCATTTCTTTCAAGGGATTTTACAAAACCAAGAATAAACCGTAAGATAGATCCGAAATGCACAATACAATTACTGGATGTTTCCATTGTCACGGGATTTTACAAGTCTATGATTTAAACCGAGAAATAGGTTCTTTCGCGGGATTTTACAAAATCAAGACAAAACCGTAAACAATGTCATTTTGAATGAGTTATGACAATTTGGGTTTCGGTGAATATCTGTTTTAGGGGAACATGCAGAGGTTCATCAATGGTTCACCATCCAACATCAACTACATCATCAACCATCTAATAAACACATTGGTAAACACATCATTCACGATTCGTCGGCCATTGCAAAGGACAACATGGTGAAGTACACCGATATGCCAAACTTGATCATGAAGTAAAATTCCCCATTTGTTACTTAAACTTGTACTAATACTTGTGAAGAAGAAACGGTGTACCCAATGTACAAAACCTCTTGACATATCCTTAATCACATGAGGCAATCAAGTGATAGTTATGTTGTGAGATAAGCGAGAAAGAATCACAAACGTAACTAAATAGCCAAGTCTTTATCACCCTCTATAAATGCTCAAACAAGTCATCTTCGCGGAAGGGTAGAAAGAAAGAAGACGAAATAAGTAAACGCGCCTGGAAAACGTCACTTCAAATTCAAATAGGAAATACCGTCCAAACGACCCCGTAGTTAACATTGATCAATTTTCAGTTCGAGCCGTGACATAATATTTTTGGTGAAAGAATGTAGTCCAAAGAATCAAACCTCATAACCCATCGAATCTCATCATCTCATCAACTCACATCATCAAATCACATTTTAATCCAAGTCACCAAATCATGAGAAATCACGTCAAATCTTATATTATGCGAACCAATTCTGAGAAGCTCATTTGCCCGACATCCAAATCCATGACATCAAATAAACAACTTAAACCCATATCCGGTTCAATCATGAACACCCGTTCCAAGTTCATTTATACGTCATGCCCAATTCCAATTATATTCCGTCCAACACAATCCGACCCAAATGTATTAGTGTGATTAACCGGCCCATGAATATAATATCACCATTTTCACAAATCTATATACCATAATCCGCAAATAATACATATGTCCAATCATAATTAACATACGAATATTGCGTCACAGAATTGAATTAGCATTTGGTGAAACATAAAATGAATATATGTATCAACCTGGCAACCGTGGCAAGTTTCTAGTCGTTTATACCTCATGAGGCCCGAACCTCATTCACTCATACAAGCCCATCTAATCCAAAATATCTTCAAATTAGGCCCATGAACTCAACAAGAATCAAAATCAGCATAACCCTAAAAATTTGGGGTATAAAACACCACTAAACTCACTCTTACCCTAATAATACACAAACAAACACACGCCCCCATTCTCTGTAACACTAACATCTTCAAACCCTAACACATCTTAAAAAATAATCCGCCCCCCTTCTTTCTCAAAACATCTGCCTCCTAATATATTTCAACACCAAAAACGCATTTCAGTCTTCCCACAAATAATTATCTCTTAAACGCCACACTCTAAAGCATCATTCAAATCCTAATCACAAATACATGCGCATCCATATGAACGCATCATTCACTCACCACAGGGATGGTTAGAGATGAGGAACCAAACTCGAATAGGCCACAGGGTTGGCAAGATGGAGAGGGCTTTGTGGTTGAAACAAGACAATCACGGGTAGGTTATTCCATGTTATACATAACGATTAGTTAATTCATGATATGCACGAATCTTTTGTCCCGTTTGATTATTTCCTTTTAACCGAATCAAGAAGAGGTTTGAACCCCTAAATGGTTTTGAACTTTCTTCATTTTAATTCGAACATTGTCCAATAAGTATAACAAGAATCAGTGATGAACATATTGTGTTGAGGGCCTTTTTCAATGGTCGTGATATACATATATCACCAAGCACGAAATGGTTTCTGAGATTCATTTGTTTTTCATTTTGAGTCTTGGTATAGATGTAGTGATAAAGAGGGTCTTGGAGTGAGTCTAGTTGTAGGTTAAGTTATATTCGGATATGGTTGAGTCAAGATTGGTTTTGGTTTGGATTCGAACACCTTTTTCATTATGATATTGTTGACTGATGGTCTTCCTCATTGAGTATGATGGTTTTGGTTCGGATGTTAGATATGGATAATTGGTTGTGTCGATGTACAAGGACTGATGATGGTGTTTTTGGAACCTGAGGTCGTGTTGAAGTTTTGGTATAAGGTATTGTGGTCTTATTTATTGGTGTTGGTCTTGTGGTTAACTCTTCTCCATCTCTACTTTTCTGTCTAAGTCGCTAGCCAACGTTTTGTATTAAGTCGCTACCTTTTTGACACTAAGTCGCTACTCTTAAAACAATAGTCGCTAATGAGTTTATGATTCAAGTCGCTAGCATAAATACTAGACCAAGTCGCTGCCCTTTTATTGTCAAGTCGCTATTATAGACCCAACTCGCTTTTGACTCAATAATCACAAAGCTGTATATGCACAACTCGCTACCTGTTTTTCATTACATACCAAGTTGCTAACTTTTGACTCAACTCGCTATTGACTTTCAAAAAAGTCAACGAATATCCAAGTTGCTACAGAAATAATAGACAATTTGCCATTGACTTTTTGACCGTACCATGAATCTGGACATAAATGAGGACAAGTCTCTAGCAAGAACATGACCAAGTCTCTAGCAAGAACATGACCAAGTCTCTACCAAGAACATCAAAGACATCACCAGCAGATTCATATAAAAACCATACGAGTATCAAAAACAGATTCATAATATCAAAACCACATAAAAAACCAGATTCATACTAACAAAACCACACATGTTATCACCTCATAAAAACCAACAACCAATCTGTTTTAAAAATTAACCACGTAAAACCACTTAAACACAAAAAAAAAACCATATAAAAACCATTCGAATCATTACAAACAACACAACCTGGCTCTGATACCAATTGTAGGATCGTGTATTTTATGTTGTTTGGATGATTCGGGTGGTCTAGGATGATGATAGTATATGAATGCCATGGTTAGAGAGATGAAGAGAGTAGAGAGGGAATTCTAGAGAGATAAACAAAAGTGTAAAAGGTTAGATTAGAACTTCCAACCCTCTACCTTGGAAGGTAGAGGGTATTTATAGGTTACAAACTAAACGACCTCCTATCGGCCTGTGGATCAGGTATACAGTGGGTAAAGACCCGTCCTTCCTCCACGGTGTTACACTAAACTATACTACGCTACAAATTAACTAATAAACTACTACATAACTTAAATAACTACAAATCTACGAGCTAACATATGCTAGACTATAATTGGGGTGACCGACACTTTAACATGGAATTTCCAATTCCTAACAACGATCTTCCATGGAATTTGGATGCTTTGTATGACACGTATGGTATCAAGCTCCAAGGCCTTGGTAGGAAGTAATTTTGTCTTCATAGGAGTCTAATGTTATCTTTTGAGTAGTGGTTTACTTTCTTGTTTAGAGAATAGGAAGTATCTTGTTATGTAAGCTCTTCCGCCTATGTAACGGGCTGAGATATGGGATTCACCCATATCCTTTGTACTTAAACATTTTTTGCAGTAATATATTTATCGGGTCTTTGACCTTTTACTCAAAAAAACAATATGGGGCATAGTGTTTTGCCAACACCTTTTCGTTCTCTTCACCTAAATCATGTTCTTATTACTCCACATATTATTAAAAATTTGATTGTTGCTCGTCAATTTGTTCGTGAAAATAATTGTACTATTGAATTTGATACATTTGGTTTTTCTGTTAAGGATTTTATGACACGTCGAGTGCTTCTCCGATGTGATAGCACGGGAGATCTTTATTCGGTCACGGCTCCATCTCTTGTTCCTCAAGTTTTTCTTGTCAGTCAGCATACGTGGTCCCAACGTCTTGGACATCCAAGAAGTGATGTGTTACATCGTCTTGTCTCTAATAATCTCATTTCGTCGAATAAGGAGATACCTCTCGTACTTTTTCTTGCGTGTCATCTTGGCAAACACGTGAGGCTTCCATTTGTTAATTATGATACTGTGGTTACTTCTTTTGATATTATTCACTCGGATGTGTGGACTTCACCCATTCCGAGTATGTCTGGATTTAAATATAATGTCTTGTTTCTAGATCATTATTCGCACTTTATTTGGGTGTATCATTTAATTAATAAATCTGATCTTTTGTCTAAATTTGTATTTTTTGTAACTATGTTCATACTCAGTTTAAGTGTGAAATTCGATCTTTTCAGTATGATCATGGTGGCGAATTTGATAACCACAACATGCATAAATTCTGTTGAATAGTTTTACCAATTAAAACTTCCTTTTAAATTATTTAGATCGACTTATGTCAATCTATTTGGTTGTGTGTGTTGGATGTTGATAAACAAGCATATAAAGATATGTAATGAAAAGATAAGAGTAGAAGCACAAAACCACAACGCGAGTATTTATAGTGGTTCGCCTACAAGGACACCTTCCTTGCCTACTCCACTCCCCGAGTCACCTACTCGAGAGTTTGTAATCACTACACCAATCTCCTTATGGCGGAGAAGCCTTCACAACGTCGCTTAATCTTTTTCCGGTACAAAGCTAAATACCGAGTTCTTTCACACCAAGGCGAACCACACCTAACACAACGTCGCCTACCCTTTATATGGTGCTAGGCTAACCACCGAGTTCTTTCACACCTTAGGTGAACTACACCTTCACAACGTCGCCTACCCTTTATTAGGTACTAGGCTAAGCACCTAGTTCCATTGCAATGGAGGAACTACTACCACACTATACCAACGACTATCCCAAAGGAGATCTACTCCTTTACAACATCATCAAGGACATCAATATCCTTGGATCTAATGCTAGTCTATCTAGTACATCGAAACACACCATATCGAATGTACATCTAAGGCACCTTTCACTAATGCCTTTGAATAGATCTACAAGACACCTTTCACTAATGTCTTTGATTAGATCTACAAGACACCTTTCACTAATTTCTTGTGTCTTCACTTCTAAGCACCTTTCACTAATGCTTCTTGTCTTGACTTCTAAGCACCTACCACAAGTACTTATCCTATAGACGATAGATACCCTTCACTAATATCTTCATCTTGACTCTTGAGACATCTTTCACTAATGTCTTTAACACTATGCTTCCTTGAAGAAAGAAAGGGATCATCAACAAGAGGACTTCAATAGCCTTGATGATGAGGAAGCTTGGCAACTCATGGACTTGAGCTTGCTCGACTTCAAAGGTGGTGATCTTCCCTTTAAGAGGAACCTAAAAGATCACACAAAACAAAACTACAAACATAGATCTCTTGGATCTATGGTTAGTGAGATTTAACTCGGGGAGAAAGTATGTTAGAGAGGGTGAGATATAATGAAGAAATGGCTCACTATTTATAGAGGAAAACCCATCGTTTCCCGGATCCCACGGATCCTTCCACTGGGATCCGCTAGCACAAAGCTAGGGATCCGTAGTCCCTCCTCTTTGCCCATGGGTATTTTGGGTTATGGGTCATGGGTCATGGGTTATGGGTTGATCCATGGTTTCTATCTAGATACAATGTACCTTAAGGATACATTGAACTTGTGTAAGTGGTATATATAAAACCATGGGTTATGAGTCAAAACCATTTGCTAGTTTTATCTATTTAGTATATACTTGCTTTTACCCATTTTAGTACATACTTGTTTTTACCCATTTTAGTGTACTTAATATAAGTATGTATTAACAATATGTAAACACTAGTTGTTGTACATATGTATCTAACTCATAGAATTACTTAAACTTGTTAAGCCAATATGTAAACACTAGTTGTTGTACATGTGTATCTAAAATATAAAATCACTTAATCTTGTTATAGTGTTTTATGTGAAAACGTAAGTGTGTTAGAAAACTATTAGTTCAAACCATTTACGTATTTTATTTGTTTCGTTAATATGATTTTACTTTTGTTATCGACAAAACATTAGAAGATCGTAAAATATAAATAAACGCTTTTACGGCTTATTTGTATTAACAATCTCCCTTTTGTTGATGACAAAACATAAAATTATTTTAAGGAAAAGCTAAAATTTGTAAACGTTTGAATTTGTAGTTTTACTTTCTTCTCCCCTTTTGTCGAAACAAAAAGTGATAAAAGAAAGCAACACATCGTTTTTAAGAAAAACATGTGAAAGAAAAAAAATAGAGAGCAAGTAACGAGAAAGGGTCTCGGCGTTACTCCCCCTTGACGAGTCCACCCCTAAGTAATGGCGTCAAGAAGCTAATTATAATCTAGTTCATTTGCAACTAACTTATGCAAAGGATTACGTCTATGTGATGAGTGTGCTCCCCCTAGATGATTGCAAAAATTGCAACGGGAAGTCATGAAATTAAAATCAAATGTTGCAAGAAATTTTGTAACGTGTTGTTTTGACACCAAGCTCCCCTAGCTTTAGGATGTCAAATACTTTATGTGTTAATTGAATAACTGCAAAACAAGGGTTAGAAAACAAGTATAATTCACAATTTCCGGCAAATGTGACAAAGAAAAACATTCTGACTTCACGGATCCCACGGTTCCCTTCTAGTAGGGATCCGTCAGAAATATCTTGAGGAATCCGGTTGGTGATGACTAAAAACAAGAAAGGTGATATAACAAGTAATGTTATCACATAAATAAGATATGAATACATATTCTCGGAAAAATAACAAGTAGCATGTAATTCCATTTAATAAAACAAGAGTTATGATATACATGACTCAAAAATAAGAAAATAGACAATACATAACTAGGAATTTCTTAGACAAACTAACGCTTGAAGCTTAGACACCACTATAATCTTCTAGCTCAAGTTATGTTTAGGTTTAATCTCGTCGAAACGTTCGAGGAGATGATAGAACATAAACGTTGGTTTTCTGCGTACTTCATGTATCAAACTTTCAACATGTTGACAATGATAGCAATCTTTGTCATGGCTAGGTAGTGGTGGTGGATGAAATGAAGTAGCTTGATTCAAAGGATCAATTGAAGTGGTTTGAGGAGCCTCGAATGATGGAGGGATTGGTGGAGGTCCATTTAGGAATGGTTCGATCAAGAATGATGATGGTGGTAAAGATGTGTCAACTTCCATAAGGTCGGGTGGTTGACTTTGATGATTTCTTATAATCCAAATGGGATTATATGATGGAAACGGCGAAAAGGAAGCGGAGCAAGTGTTGACTCAAAACCTTGATTTTGAATCATTGTTCCTCCTAATGAGGAGAATGTTGTCGTGAAGCGGATGAGACGGCCTAGGTGGCAAGTCCTCTAAATTGTAGAGGTGAGGTGATGATTGTGGGGATGTAAAGAGATAGCTCTAGGAACCAAGGTGATGGTTTAGTGGAGATTATATTGTTTGGCCTAGGAGGTATGGTTGTATTTGGTATAGGTAGTTTTGTGGGTACTATCCTTTTAGGAATTGGTTTGATTGGATGATGAAGATTTGTTGATTTGATTGGAGATGATTCGTTGAAGAGATTTCGTGTACAACACGAGCCCTTTTGATGGGTGGTTCTTTGGTGGATAGGTTGTTACTTGGGGTTTTCTCATGATGAGATGATTTGAAGAGATTGCAAAGGCTGAAAGTTAGAATGAGAGTGATGACTATGGAGGTCCCAACAAGGTGGTTTATAAACCAAAAGATTTGAAAGTGCATTTAAGCTCCAAGCCACTAAGATTCATTGGAATGTGATGATTGGCATGCACAAGAGTCAACTACAGAGGCTGTGCTGTTCTAGGAACTCATTTAAGATGAGATGGAGTGTTTGAGTTGAAATGATTTGTTTTAGTAAGATTTTCATAGATCATCATCCGGATCCCACGGTTCCCTTCTCGAGAGGATCCGTCTAGGCTAGTTCTAGGGATCCGCTGTTCAGCAGATTTATGAAAGAGTGGAAATGATGTTTCTAAGATCCTAGACCTATATCTCCTTGAGTGTTTCAGTTCTCCTAAGTGTTTTAAATGAAGGGGTGCTTAAGTGTTTGAAGGCAATGAGTGGTGTAGCTAATGATTGTTATTTATGAAAGGATTTGGAACTTTTAACAAGTACCAATGGATGAGCAAGGATGACATTAAAGATGTCAATTGAAGTTAAATGAAACTAAATGATCCTAGAGATCAGGTTGTGTCTTAGGATTATGTTTTGGAAAATATCCTAATGGTTATGAGATGGGAAAAACTAGGATTTGATCAACTTTGATCAATTTTGAGGTGAGATTGATTAATGATCAATATTGTCATAATCGAAGGACTTCTAACCTAGTTGTGAGAGATCATATAAGAAGAATAAAGTGTGAGCTTTGGGAGCGGAAGAGTGATGGATTGAAATGGTAGATCTAACAAAGCCTTAGAATGTGATCTATGTGAGTTGGAAAGAGTAGGAAAGGTCAACCTATCTTGATAAAGTCTTAATCAATCTTAAGACACTATGTTTAGCTTAGTGTGAGGTGTTCTAAGGGATGTGTTTCACATATAATGCTTGCAATTGCATTTTCTTTTTGGATCCCACGGTTCCCTAGAAGTAGGGATCCGCTTAGTACAACATTTGGGATCCGTCTATCTCATTAGATGTAACCTTTACTAAAGGTATGCAATGATCTTTGACAATGCATTATATTCGAGTTTTGTTTAAGTGAGTTCTAAAACTAGGAAATCAAATGTAAGATGTTTTATTTCATGGAAGAGATAGGATTACGAGTAGAATTGATCCTATTTGACTATTCTAGGTTCCTTGAGTGTCTTCACTAGGAGGATCATTATGTGATTGATGGGTATTGGTGGAATCATGAATGAAGAAGGTCTTCATGAGAGATATGTTTAGCGGTTCCATCATCTTGTTCACAAGTACGCACAATGACTTTGAAATTGAGGATGGAAGTGCATAACATTGTGATAGAGGCTTGTCAAGAACATTCCATAAGGGATGAGTTTATTCTTGGAGCCTTGAAGATTTGCATCGCCTTGTAAGAAGTAGGCGAGATTGTATGGTTTTGTGTTAGCAAACGGTACAACATGTGAGCACAACAAGCGGGAAGAATATCTCGATTTCTAAGACTCCAAACATTTTCACGTAGAATAAGAGCAGCAGCTTATACTCTTCTTGGATATCCCGTGTATGGATAATGTTTGGATTGGAGTAATATGGTCGAGGTTTGCATATCATGCGTGTTAATTCTTCCGAGAGGGTATATGTGAACAATATGGACTATTTTCTTCACGAAAATTGAAGAGAGAATCAAGAGACCAATCTTGGTGAAGGCACATTGTCCATGGTTTGGAATTCGGAGGATGTGAGCAAAATGCCCAAGGCTTAAAGTGAATTTTGGTTTTGATATAAAACCAAAGAGATAGAGAGCGATTCTCGTTACGACGAGTTCCACTTGACGGAGGAATTCCATTATGAACCTTGGACATATCTTCTCGTTGATTTCAAGAAGACATTCTAGTCCTATGGCTTGGAAGGAGGTATTGATACCTTCTTGAATTGTAGAGAGGTGTTCACAATCGTCCTTCATGGAAGTGACGGTTTTCGAGATTATTGAACCCACGGACATGATTGCCGTGTGTTGGGCTCAAGGAAATGTTCGGGTGTAGACGCTAGTGAGTGAAAAATCAAACTCGTATTCATGCGTCATAGTTGAACCTATAGAAGTGATGGGTTAATAAGGGAAGACGTTTATGGTCAACCTATAATAATCTAACGCTTTTACTAGATGTTCTATTAACAATTAGTATTTAGCTAACTCATGGTTTTGAAGCTCTAGTGGATTATTATTTTAGAAAGATAGTGGTTTTAATCTTGCATGAAAATCTTTTCGATGGGACGGATCCCATGGTTCCTTTTCAAAAGGGATCCGCTAGTGTAACTTCCGGATCCGTGGATCGTAGTAATGTAACCGCTTTTAATAAAAACATAGGATTTATGGTTATTGTACCATGAAGTATGTTTTATCCTACATTTTCTTTTAGCATGCATACATGACATCTAATGTATCACGAAAGAATATAACACATATAGATCAAAAGAAATGAAACACACATAATAACACAAACATCCTAGATAAAATAGATAATCAATAATATTGCATTTCAATGCTAAGGATGATACAAAGGATTGGGTAAATGACCCCAATATAAATTAACAA
The DNA here is from genome assembly GCA_022545495.1 of Chrysanthemum lavandulifolium. NCBI lineage: Eukaryota > Viridiplantae > Streptophyta > Magnoliopsida > Asterales > Asteraceae > Chrysanthemum > Chrysanthemum lavandulifolium. Next base: position 207,136,569 of record CM040241.1, read on the forward strand.
CACAAAGTAAATGTCTCCGTATGTGAACTTCATCATAGGGAACACAAGTGCGATGAGTGTTAGGGCGATGAGTACGAGTGCGATGTAAACCATGTTGATGACGGATCTTCTTGGTTTAGGAAGAGATGGAATGAGGAGGAAGATGAAGTTTTTGAATGAGAGGGAATTTTTGAAATTGGAAAATTTGAAAAGGTGAGGATTGAAAAAGTGGGCGTCGAGTGGGTTTATTAATAGGGAAGGAGGAATTTTTGAAATTCGTGTTTTTGTTTTATTAAAGCATAAGCTCTACATACTATGACTATAGACGAGGAAAATAACACGTATGTGAGAAACAAGCTTCCTAACGGCTACATGTAAATCATGTAAACACAAAAATCTACTCAAATAAAAGCCTAGCAAGTAACACTTATATACTAAACAAGTATCATTTAGATATAAGTAGAAAGTCATACCGAATGCACTTAGGAATGTCTTCACAAATGACAAATGTCACTTAGACGATTCCCGCTCCTTTATGCCTAAGATACCTTCTTAAGGAAGGTATTCTTGTTACCAAGCAACTCCTAAAGCTTGGTGGGTATGAGCTTTGACTAATCAATATCACAAGGAAGATTAGTGCAATTAAAAATATATATATATAAAAATGTTGTTATCAACTCAACATCCAAACATATAGTTTTGAAAAAAAAAAAACATGGTGTTTGTTTTTATGAAAAACCTTCTTTGTAGTTTTCAATTAACTATGGATCGTATCAAGTTTTTAAAGTACAAGATACTTCAAGAAACTTGGTAACGAAGCTCGATGCCAATTGTGGAAAACTAGAAGGGGGTTGAATAGTTTTACCGGTTAAAACTTCATTTTAAATTATTTAGATCGACTTATGTCAATCTATTTGGTTGTGTGTGTTGGATGTTGATAAACAAGCATATAAAGATATGTAATGAAAAGATAAGAGTAAGAAGCAAAAACCACAACGCGAGTATTTATAGTGGTTCGCCACAAGGACACCTTCCTTGCCTACTCCACCCCGAGTCACCTACTCGAGAGTTTGTAATCACTACACCAATCTCCTTATGGCGGAGAAGCCTTCACAACGTCGCTTAATCTTTTCCGGTACAAAGCTAAATACCGAGTTCTTTCACACCAAGGCGAACCACACCTAACACAACGTCGCCTACCCTTTATACGGTGCTAGGCTAACCACCGAGTTCTTTCACACCTTAGGTGAACTACACCTTCACAACGTCGCCTACCCTTTATTAGGTACTAGGCTAAGCACCTAGTTCCATTGCAATGGAGGAACTACTACCACACTACACCAACAACTAATCCCAAAGGAGATCTACTCCTTTACAACATCATCAAGGACATCAATATCCTTGGATCTAATGCTAGTCTATCTAGTACATCGAAACACACCATATCGAATGTACATCTAAGGCACCTTTCACTAATGCCTTTGAATAGATCTACAAGACACCTTTCACTAATGTCTTTGATTAGATCTACAAGACACCTTTCACTAATGTCTTGTGTCTTCACTTCTAAGCACCTTTCACTAATGCTTCTTGTCTTGACTTCTAAGCACCTACCACAAGTACTTATCCTATAGACGATAGATACCCTTCACTAATATCTTCGTCTTGACTCTTGAGACATCTTTCACTAATGTCTTTAACACTATGCTTCCTTGAAGAAAGAAAGGGATCATCAACAAGAGGACTTCAATAGCCTTGATGATGAGGAAGCTTGGCAACTCATGGACTTGAGCTTGCTCGACTTCAAAGGTGGTAATCTTCCCTTTAAGAGGAACCTAAAAGATCACACAAAAACAAAACTACAAACATAGATCTCTTGGATCTATGGTTAGTGAGATTTAACTCAGGGAGAAAGTATGTTAGAGAGGGTGAGATATAATGAAGAAATGGCTCACTATTTATAGAGGAAAACCTCATCGCTTTCCCGGATCCCACGGATCCTTCCACTTGGGATCCGCTAGCACAAAGCTAGGGATCCGTGGTCCGCTCTCTTCGCCCATGGGTATTTTGGGTTATGGGTCATGGGTCATGGGTTATGGGTTGATCCATGGTTTTCTATCTAGATACAATGTACCTTAAGGATACATTGAACTTGTGTAAGTGGTATATATAAAACCATGGGTTATGAGTCAAAACCATTTGCTAGTTTTTATCTATTTAGTATATACTTGCTTTTACCCATTTTAGTACATACTTGTTTTTACCCATTTTAGTGTACTTAATATAAGTATGTATTAACCCAATATGTAAACACTAGTTGTTGTACATATGTATCTAACTCATAGAATTACTTAAACTTGTTAAGCCAATATGTAAACACTAATTGTTGTACATGTGTATTGATGAGTGTCTAAATACTCATCATTTTTGTACAATCTAAACTGCAAAATCATCTGAAAACACTCAGAAACACATCAAAATGATCAAAATATCACAAATCAGTGTTTTATGTGTTTTAAATGCAAAATATCAAAATCGATGAAAATGATTCAAGTTTGCAAAATTGGCGCTTTAGTCCCCAAGTTTTAAAAGTTGTCAAATCTAGTCCTCAGTAATTCAAAAATGTGGAATTTTATCATTCAAGGTCCCTGAAATATTCTAAGTTGTAAAAATGATCCTTGAATGATTCTTTGGTCAATTGGCAAGAAAGGTCCCTAAACTTTGAAAATTTGCAAAAATGGTCCTTGGATTTCTAAAAATGGGATTTAATGCAAAAAGGGTCCTTGCACTATCAATGTTTGTCATTTTTGGTCCTTGTTATAAGTTTGGAAAGTTGGCATTTTCAGTCCTCATGTTTGGATAATTTGCATTTTTGGTCCTTGAAAGCTAGCTAAGCCAAACGGATCCAAAATCCAATCCGGCCCAACAATATCCAAGCCCAACCCCTTTGGCTTGACCCTTGAGCCAGTTCACAATACATTCTGGCCCCAGTCATACCCAATTGTGACCCCCCTTTGTATTATTAAAACCCCGGTCAACAAAAGTCAAAAACTCCCAATCGCGCCCAAAACCACTACCCACTGTTCATCTCCCACACAACCACTGTAAATCCAAAAACCAGGCAGTTTTCCATGACTTTCTCCAACCCCCCCTTACCTTGTCCCCTCCACTTCCACTAACACCCAAATATCCTTAATTGACTCAAACCACTCCAATTAATTCTCAAACCTGCTAATGAGAAAAATGGCGCCAAAAACACAAGTGGACGGTTTTGATGTTTCTGAGAGATCCAATGGCTCAAATTTGGTGGGAAAGATTCAGAGGTCAAGATTGAGTGACAAAAGTCATTATAAAGGGAGAGAGATGCAATGTATCAACATCATCTAGTGTAATATTAAAATTCTAAGTCGTTTTAGCTTACTTTTAATTTCAAGTGTATGTTTTAGTCTTAAAATTCTGTATTTCAAGTTCTTATGTTATAATAAAGCTTTTGTGAAACTTCAATTCAAGTATCAACTTATATCTCAGATTATGCAATTTTCCTCATTTTCAAAATCTCATATGCTTCAAATGTTGTTATTGGTTGTTTATATGGACTGAAATAAGCCACATAAGCTCCTAGATAGCTTTTCTAAGCTATTAGAAACACTAAAATTCAGTTTAGAAGCAAAATCAGAAAATCACCAAAAATACAAATTAATTAGTGAAAAAATCAAAAATCACTTGGAAATGGTGTATACAACTGGAGCAGGGTGAATTGTGGATGGCCTTGGGTTAGTGGCTTAGTGGTAAGCCTATAGGATTGGTCTTGTGATCTTGGTTCTCTGTTTTCAGTTGGAAAGTTTTTGTAAGCCTTTTTGTCTATATTGCATTTCACTGTTGTATTTGTTAATTAGCTTAAATTTCTGTTTCTTTGTGTTATTTAGTCTTAGCTAAGTGTAATTAATCATTAAAACCAGTGGTTTGTTCTTTTAAATTAGTAGTTAGCAAAAATTTCATTTTGACAGTTAAACTAGATTAAGTCTTAATTCTTAGTTTTATGTTATTGTCACTGTTGGTTCATGTTTATTTAGACTTAATTAATGATAATATAGAGTCTGCAATCAAGTTCATGGTCTAAATTTGTGATTTGCTTTGTAAAACTTCAAAACAGTCATCATAAGTGTTGTTTGGTTTACTTTGTTTAACTGTGCTCAAGAGTACTCAAGTCATTGTTATTGCTTGTTCTGTGTCTCATTAGAACTATTTAACTCAAAGAAACCAAGAAAACCAGTCTTTGTTTATCCAAAGTCAAAATTAGCTTTTTGATCAAATTATGTCTTTACTGTTGGATTTTATAGATCTAGGATCATGATTTTGTGTTAGAAAGTTGTTAGTGTTGGTTAAATAAGTCTTAGTATACCTTAATACAACATATTCAGTGCATAGAATCAGATCAAAGTTCACTTTGGTCAAACTTTTAGTTTAAATCAAAAAGTCAAATTTTCATTAGGTCGTTTTTGAATAAACTTTGGAATTTCATTGTGTGTTCAATAATAAGTTTTAGCTTAAAAGCTCTTAGGGTATTAAAGTCTAGTTGCTAAACAAAATATAAAATGTTAGTTCACTGCATCTAGCTTATTGAGTGCTTATTTTCAAGCTTCTTTGGGTACACATCGAAAAGAGCTGCCATGCACCGATTACATAAGCTCAATCAAAAGCTTACAGAGCTCATTTGTTGTTCAAATCTTGTGATCTTTGTTTCTTTGGAAAGCCAACCTGGTCATGAGGTCTCAAGCCTTGTCTTTCATTTTGAAGCTTGTTTAGTAGGGCTGCAATAAGCTCTAAGTTTGTCCCATTTCTGTGTTTGTCATAAGTGCTTATTACCTTTTCAGTAGCTTATCAGTGTGCTTTTCTTTGTCTTTTAACTTCATTTCAGTAGCTTGTAGCTTATTTCATCTTATTCCATCTTTTGTTTTAGCTTGTGACCTTGTTTGAGCTTATTTCTACAAAATAAGCTCATTAAATAACTGTTGGCTCATAAGCTACTCAAACGACTTATTCTAAGTTTGTAAAATTTTGTCTTTGTTAAAGTTTCATATTTTCAGTAGTAAAGTAGTTTTCAAAACGAAAATTCAGAAAAACATCAATATAAAAATAGTGATAGCGTTTATTTAATAGGTTTTAGCTTTTTGATTTTTCTTTTTAGCTTATTAATAAGCAAATCTTGTTTTTCTATTTTTCTTAGTTTTCTGTCATCATATAGTATTTTTAGAAAAAGTTTCATAATTTTCCTAATCTTTTTAGTATTTATTATAATTATAAATAGTTAATAAGTATTAAATAATTAGTAATAAATAATTAAAAAGCATAAAAAATATCTTTTCAGTTTTAAAATTAGTTTTATCATACTTTAGATTTTTCCAAGTTAAAATTTTATTTTTCCAGGTTTATTTTATATTTTTTTTGAATTTAAGTGTGTTTTAAATAATAATTAATTAGTAATAATTAGATAAAAGTCCGAAAATATATTTTAGTTTTAAAATTAGTTTTATAATATTTTAGATTTTTCTCAATAATAATTTTATTTTTCTAGCCTTATTTTGTATTTTCTTCTATTTTAGAGTATTTATTAAATAGTTAAAGAGTTTTTAATTAATAATAATTAATTAAATAATTATAAAAATAATTTTCTTTTTCTAATAATTTTCTTTTATTTTTAGGATTCTAAAAATGTCATTTTTATATTTTTAGGTCTTTTATTTCTTAGATTTCACTTTTTATTTTGTACGTATACGTAGTTTTTAGACGTACGTATTTACGTTTCTTTTATCTGATTGTTGTGCTTTCCAATTCTGTACTCCATTCCATTCCAATCAATCAGTAGTGTAATTTCTTAATCCAAATCCTTTCCGCTTACTATCCTTAGTGATCATTCTATCATCTGAGTTTGTTTTGACACACCATTGAGTCTCCGTGGGACATAACGACCCGGGAATTCATTGTATTCTCTGGACTTCATTGTATTTGTGTTTTAAGCAGTTTTAAGTCTATTACGGTTAGCCATTCACAAGTGGCTAGCTTGTGTGATTAGACTTGACTGGTTTAGCACAGATCATGTATCTAAAATATAAAATCACTTAATCTTGTTATAGTGTTTTATGTGAAAACGTAAGTGTGTTAGAAAACTATTAGTTCAAACCATTTACGTATTTTATTTGTTTCGTTAATATGATTTTACTTTTGTTATCGACAAAACATTAGAAGATCGTAAAATATAAATAAACGTTTTTACGGCTTATTTGTATTAACAAATTATTTGCCGACAATAGAATTCAATTCCGTTTTTCTTGCCCAAAAACATCCCAACAAAATGGTAAGTCTGAACGAATGGTTGGTACCAACAATAACCTTATTCGAACTTTACTTTTTCAAGCACACCTTCCACCGACATTTTGGGCTGAGGCTCTTAACATGGACGTTCACTTACTCAATATTTTGCCTTCCACTGCCATTAATAATGACACCCCTTATACCCTCCTGTTTGGCAAAACTCCTGACTATAGTCTTTTACGTACTTTTGGGAGTTTGTGTTACCCTCACCTTTATGCTTCTCACAAACTTAAACCACGCACTACGGTCACGCTTCTAATCACCGTGGTATCGATGCCTTGAATTAAACACCGAAAAAATCATTATTTCATGACATGTTACCTTTGACGAAATCGTTTTCCCTTATGGCTCCACCAAACCCACTTCACCACCCTACTGCACATTTTTAGATGACAAACCCGATATTACACCTCCTATTTTCTCCACATCTCCGATGTGCACCCTACGCCCAAATTACACCTTCATCACATACCATTGTCGACCAAA